>CADDXX010000008.1:2738852-2769334 GCA_902810485.1 Alauda arvensis | reverse complement strand
TCCCTCCCTCCCTCCCTCATAGAGCACAAAGATCCCGAAGGTCTGAGGACAACTTTAAGCCCTTGGAAATGCTTGGTTCACAGGTCCGCCTTTCTTACCAAGAGGGTGAAAAGCTCTGCCTAAGAACCAAGGTTAATGGAGTTCAGGAAGATAAGTCCTCCTTGAAGGAATTCAGCATTTTGTGTGACTGAACCCTATAAAGTTCATTACTCTTGCAAGCCTCAGCATGAGCTGTGATCCCCTTTGCTTGGCATGGATGAGTTTAGTCTGTCAGTATCTGCCCTTCATTCCTGTGTAAAAACTTGCATGAAAACCATTGGCCCRAATTTGCAACCTGAAAGAGCATGTGGGAAGGAGGCTTTTACTCAGCTGTGGCATCTGATGTGAAGTTAGCTTTCTAATACCAAAAATAGTGTACTGAAGCATAGTGATGGAGCTTCTCACAGATGGATGGATGCATAGTGTAACTTTGCTATGAGTGCACCAAGGACATACAGTCTGCTTGCATTTGCCTCTGCAACTTCATCTTGTGTTACTTTTTCCAGAATCTAAAAGCCYGACTGCTATTAACTTGGTTCCTTCRCTGTTGAATATCTGGTAGGTCTCCTGATAGTTCCAGTGCAGTATTAATACTTTGTACCCACTTTCTCACACTAATACCTAGTTTATTCAAAATATTGGCAAGATTTGTATCGATCACAGTAGAACTAGGAAACTCTTGAGCTCAAGCCTGAGAAGAACACATTTTAGAAGGYGTATCAAAATGTCTTGTAAACTCTAGCTTTATCATCATCTTTAATCACACATTCTGTTAATATAATTAGGAAATCTACGATGTCTTGAGTAAAATCAATGCTCACAAAAGGGAACTAATGTAATTCTCATACTCTTTCCTTGGTAATTCTATCATGTAGGCTTAGAGCTATCTACTTTTCCTGCTTCCTGAGCAGAAACTCCTCAACCTTCTATCCGGAATAGCATAAAAAAGTCAGTCTGTTCCCCAAAACTACTTCTAAAACCTAGGAAGCCAGTAACTGAGATGTGTCTTTCAGAGACCAGTAGATGTCTTGGCTTGGAAAGGTAATAAAAGCGGAAATATTTTCTGTGAATTTAGTACAGTTTCCTGCATCTAACTACCAAATCCTTGTTCACGTGCTGAAACTGGACCAGCTGAACCATAAGCTGACTTAGCTGAATCAGAGCAAAACCCTTGTGTACATGGACTCTCTAAACCAGTTCCTTACCAAATTGAGATAACTCAGGAAGTGCCTCAGTCTCTTCTCCTTGCCTAGYCTACCTGCACCATGGAAATGTTCTTGAGACCTCTGAGACCTGCCTCCTCCCTCCTGCAAGATCAGTGCAGCTGACTGCCTTGTTTCAAGAATAGAAAGGTGAGCTGTATGACACAGAGCAAGATTTCTCCATTCCCAAAGGCCTTCTTCACACTTATGGCCAGAAGATATGACTGCCACTTACACAGTGCCTGTGGTGAGGGAGGCTTCAGGACTGGGACATGAACTGTGTCCATTTAAATAGTAGATCCCCATCACCTCATGGATGCAGATGTGCTGGCAAGAGGTAAGATGTGATGAGGGAGTTACCTCATGCTTTTGACAGACCTTTCCTGTGCTTCTATGTCTAGGGCACCAGGAATATTACTGCTATTAATGATGAATGAAGCAGACAAACATGATCTTATTCCAGCAGTAATTTGAATATGGAAGTGCTGAGCCACGTGTCCTATGATTGCYAATTACCTGTTTTGTAGTAATCACAGCAGTACTTGAACAGTGTTACAAGCAGAGGTGTCAGTGCCTTTGAGCATTAATTTCCTGCTGGCATGCAGAGGTCTGCAATGAATGCATGCACTCGTTTAGTGACAAACATTTAAGCAAACCAGTGACATTAAYTACTGAAAAAAGCAGGTTTGAACTGTGTGCAATTTATAGTCCTGATCAGATGCTGTCTACAATCTATGCTCTGCAAAAAGGTCTGTGGGAAGGCACCAGGTAATCTTGTAGGCAGCTAGTGCTAAAGAAATCCTGTGTGTATGTGTGTATGTGTGTGAATTCACACAACTTCTAGGTGAAGGTAGTTTACAGCCGTGGAGTTTGAACTTAGTCTGAGCTAACTGTTTCCAGTGGAACTTGACTGCCTATACCTCACTGTCTAGAACTAACTCTGAGATGGCTACTTAATTCAGATCTCACCAGGTCGCTTCAAAAAGCTTCTCAATTCTGTGCTGTAAAGAAAAGACAAACATATGAAACAGCAATCTTCTTGGCTGCTCTGTCTCAGGAACTAGTGATGCTCTGTAGAGTCAGCGTAAATTGTCAGCTGTAAGTTAATAAGCATAGAAAAATGAATGTCTTCTATAGACAGTGGYAGAAATTTAGGCCCTTCCATGTGAAGAAACTGGATAAAACAGCCATTTTGCACAGTGTGTTTCTACAAACTCTGATGATGAAATGAGCCTGATGTTGGCATGGCATCTATATTTGGGAAGCCTTTAAATCCTAGATTGAGAATGGTGAAATTTCTTTTTATGCAMCAGCCACTTTATTTTGGTGTAACAAGACCATGTCAGAGACTGCACTTTTAGGGTGATAGCCTGATTGCCACTGCTTCATATTCACATCTTTCCTGGAAACCACTGCAGTGGTGCCTGAAGTACATACCTGGGCATGAGAGAYGTGTGGGGGAGAACTCCTGATTCCTTTCATAAGCTATTGCTAATTTCAAAACACCACTGTAACAATAGTTCAATTCACTCAGTCAATGCCTTAAAAATATTGGCATCAGCTGGAGTTGTGTTTCTTGGTATCTTCACTGAACTGGAACTGCTTGGCTTCTTGGCTGGTGTCCACGTGGGTGTGATAGAGTATGATAGGTCCCTGCATGAACATTGACAGTGCCGTCAGAGGCAAAGGACAAGTTACACTGCCCAGTTTTTCTAATTACAGCAGTGATTTAATTCTTGAGGACACCTGCAAATGATAGAAAGACACCTACAAAGTCCTAAGATTGTGGGAAAAAATCAGGCCTTAATGATGAAGGGTTTTGGAGGTCCTACAAAGTAGAACTCACCAAGCAGGGCAGCTAGGAGATGGCACATGCTGGAAAAAAGAATAAGACATTACAGATTAGTGTGAAAATCCAGGGAAAGAACTTAGGTGGGAAAACCCTGTGTGTCAGTCAAGTAATTTTATGTTTGTTTAGGGTATGCTTGAGCAATTAAAAAGATGAAACCAAAATCGCTGCAGCTAACCAATATTAAGAAAGAAAAAAGTTATGCTAAAAGGATATGCTAAAAAGCATATCCCCATGTTAATCAGGTATCAAGCCAGGTTCAAAACCTTGAATAACCCTATTTTTCTCCAGTCCAGGGAACTGAGCATAAGAAATAGGGTGGTGATCTTTATCTGAATAGCCAGGAGTGGAAAACGGAGATGTTAATTGCCTGAGATATTTTACTTGAAAACATACATAGACATATGAAGAAATAGTCTCAGTCCTGTCTGAGTAAAAGGGCTGAGATTTKACTCAGCATCATCTGTTGACTTTAAATTCCTGTTTCTCTGTCAGTTCTACTTATATGTATTTAAGGCTAGYTTTCTCTGCTCTGTACCCAGTGTAGTCACTATGTATAGAGCTACTTTCTACTAGTCCTTGCACTTGCAAGGCAACCTGAAGAGCTGCAAGGAAGACCACAAATAACTAGTTAAAGACAAGATGTACAAAAGAACTCAAATAAAAGGATTTGTATTCTACTAAAAGACCTGCACAACCATATACTATCTTTTTCTAGAAAAAAAAAGCATGACGATTACAAAAGTTGCTGTTTTCTATGCCTGCATTAGCATTGCTTGCCAGAAACAGCAAAGTCTTCCTGTACCTCAAGCTCAGTTTGGTATGTGTGCACAGTTGGGCTTCCATTACACCTGTGCATGGGAAGGTTGTAGTTTTCTCATGCCTGACTAAGGGCAAAGACACAAATGCTGTGCTGTCTGTGTTGTAAAGGTGAATTAAAGTTCTGATTAGGATATGAAGGACAAGCTTGCTCATGCATCGGTTTGAGGCAATAACAGGCCCCGAGCCTTACATCTCCKCTTTGTAAGCTTTGGGATGCTAACATTTCTTGTACAAACTCACAAACAGGAGCAAGGAGTAGACTTGAATGTAAAACTTTCCTGAGGCGGAATTGTGCGGTACTAGCCCACTAACAGGAATACTGTTTCACTCTGTAGTGAAAAAATGACTTTTCTGGCTTGCAAATGCAAATTCACAGCTCTACCAGGAGGAGAGGACAAGAGAATCAGRATCACAGACCCACAGACTCACAAAATCACAGAATAAGCAGAATAAGCAGGCTCCCTCAAGGAGCATTGAGTCCAGCTCCTGGTTCTGCATAGGATCATCTCCAAGCGTCCCACCCTCTGCCTGAGAATATTGTTCAACTGCTGCTTGAACTCTGTCAGGCTGCTGCTGTGACCACGTCCCAGGGGAGCCTGTTCCAGTGCCCAACCACCCTCTGGGGGAAGAACCTTTTTCTAATACCTAACCTAAACCTTCCCAGACACAACTTCAGGCCATTCCCATGGATTCTGTCATAGAGAAGAGATCAATGCCTGCCCCTCCTCTTTCCCTCAAAATCAAGTTGTACACTGAAATGTGGTCTCATCTAAGTCTCCTCTTCTCCAGGCTGAACAGAACAAGTGACCTCAKCTCTCCTCACACAGCTTCTACTTTGGGTCCTTCACCACCTTTGTTGCCCTTYTCTGCATGCTCTCTAAGAGCTTAATGTCCATCTTATATTGTAGTACACAAAACTGCTCCTAGAAGGTGAGGCCACCCCAGTGCAGTCCACTCCCTTGACGAGCTGGCCATGCTGTGCTTAATGCCAACAGCTTGGGGAATTCACAAGTCTGTCAGGGCTGGGGGAAAAGAAAACCAGTCTYGTTCAGTTTTTTGAGCTAGTGTCCTCCACTTTATTCACTTTATTTGCTTTGYCACATTCTTGTTTGTAAGCTGTACTTGAGTTAGGGTTTCAGTGGCTCAGTTATTGCTCTGGTGTCTTGGTTATGCATCTGTGAGGACCAGTCTGCCTGCCAGAGCTACTTACAGACASCCTTATTCCTGCTTTTCCTCAAAAACTGGATGCTGTGTGAGCTGAAGGCCAAAGCACACCACTATGCAGGCTACCACTTGGCATAATAGCAGTAGTCCAAACCTCACTTTTCYTATTGGAGGGTCCAAAGCTGCCCATCCGTGAAACACACCCATCTCTGCATGTTTTTCTCTCTGGGTCACTCAGGTCATGATGGTCTGTTGGTGGAGCTGGAGCATAATCCTTCTGTCTTCTGGGGCTGCACCTCCACAGATTTACTCTGTGCCAGGTTAATCCAGTGTCACTGGGTTTTGCCTTGGATTCAATCAAATCTGGGTTCCTACCGGGTCAACAGCTTGTCCCTCTGTGTCCTGCCTTTTCGTGATCTGCACCGCTTCTTCAGAGCTGTCCCTTTTCTGCYAAGCCTGGTACATGCTGATTGGCTAAGTGGGAGCAAAGGAAAACAAGCAGTCAYTCACATTTGTCTTCACTACCCTGTCTCCTTCAGTGCCAGAGAGGAGACAAATTGACTTGCAATCCYCTAAGGCTGATCTACAATACTTCACAGTGTCKAATGGATTTTAGYACTTCCAGTAAGGCRGTTTTTAAACCAAATGCCTATACAATAACTAACTTAATTTTGCATTTATTAATGGGGATAGTGAAAAATATCTGGAGAGGAAGGAAATGACCTCTTTGAGGAGCAGTTTGTATTTCTTCTTGCCAGGAACACTACAAATTACACATCTGATGGATTTATTTRCCACTTAGCCAGTTCCTGAACTAAGTGTTAGAAGGTCAGAATTGCAAGTTACATGGAAAATGCACTGGCAGTTCTTCACTCTGCTTGTTGTTCTGGCTTGCTGGGAGTACTTTCTCTCTTATGAGCACAAACTGGCTTGTGGAGTCTGAGCAAAATGGGGTATTGTAGTTTTGGGTAATCATTTGTCAAGAGTCACAGTGATAGGAGCACTGAAAGACCACTAACAGGGAATCCTTGCTGCCTGGAGAGGGTGTCAGTCCTCTGTTCTAGCTCTTGAGCTCATACATTTCCACCATGCAATTCTTCTCTCTGAACTGACCTGGAGCATTTGCAGTTTCTTGGGAACTGGCTACCACAGTAGTAGGATACAGCTGAAGACTTTTGAAAAAAAATTTTGGGTACCCTGAGTAGTGCAGCTAGGCAAGTTGAAAGGAGGGCATGGGAAAATGAAAAGTTCCTGGATTAGGCTGATCAGTTTGTTGTAGAAGAGTTTGTCAAAAGGTTATTGTAGGAAGGAATGTTTTTAAGTCATCAGGTTCTCTGTTGAAAATACTTTCTTAAGACATAACAAAACCAACTCTGCTGCTACTGACAGTGTATGCGCAGAGTGTTTCCTTGTTTGTTCATTTAAAAAATCTGATGCCAAGGTATTTTGGTTACCATATTTACCAGCTGAGTCCATACTTTTAATTGTTGTGGCAAAGAAGTTTCTGAACAAGCTCAGTCTTGTAAAACAAAATTTCCCACTGCTTGATTTGGAGTCGACTGTGTTCCTTCCAATTGACAAGAAAAACCCAACATAGTTCTGCTAACAGCAGGAAAATCTTCAGCGGTRTCATGGGTTAGCACAGCTTGGTTTTAAAAAGGAAACAGTTCACCTGCAAAGACCTGAGATTGACGCCTTGTTCAGCCRGTGAGAAAGTGAGTTCGGCTTTGTGAATTACCCATATCAAGCTGAGTACTCTGGGAACTGCTTCTTTTCCCTCTCTCCCTCTGAAGAGGTAAGAGACAGCCCAGCTCCCTCCTTCCCAGGGGAGTGGGGAGCTGGGGCCTTGCTGGGCCCTGCCTAGCCTGGTCCTTTCTCAGAACATCTGCCAAGCTCCCTGCCCAGCAGGGAGGGGGCAGGAATATATGCCCCATCCCAGCTCTGACTGAGCTCTGGCGGCTGCTGGCGGGGAAGGGGAAGCCGCAGCTTTTAACATCCAGCCATTCCCCGAGCCCCGCCTCCAGCTGGAGCAGCTYCAAGCCTGAGAAAAGCCACCCCGAACAAGACCGAGGGGTGAACGGGGAGGGAAACTCCACCAGGTCAGCAACTGGAATCTCGGCCACCGTTCCTGCTGCCCGCATGCAGCCTTGGAATCTTGGAGCGGCCGCCACTGCCGGGCCAGAATCACGGGCCCATCTGCAAACCTGGATAGCGTTAACTCTTTCTTTGCCAAAGTGACAGTCACAGAACATTCGTGCTCTCCAGAGTGAAAAGAAACTCATCCCGGGGACATTTTTATTTAGGCCGCATGAAGATACTGAGGTCTGTGAAAGGGACATTGGGTCTTAAGGGATGGGGAGATGAGAGGAYGCCTTAGGCTGAAAATCTTTTGTGAATTATGGTAACAGATTATGCTAAAATATATCTTTAAACCATGGAAAAATGAACTGGGGAAATGATTGYTCAGATTAATAGCTTTGAGCAAAAGTATTTGTAATGGACTAAGTGAATATTGATGTAGCAGRGACCCTGTGGTCTCCTGAAGTGTTTGAACAAGATGCTTTGAGATGTGCTGATAAAGTCCTCTGYGCCAGCGTTTTGAACAGAGGTTGAGATGTGTTTAAGGAGCCTTGTGGAGAAATGAGAGACCTTTTTGCCMTTGAATGGGATGAACTTGCACCTGAACTGTTCATTTTAAAATGACACCCCAGAAGTCACAGAGTCCATGACCCAAGTGCAGCTGATGGGAAAAGCTGTGTGATATGGGAGAACCACAGAGACAGGTCCCTGGGCAGCTGTTTTTGTGAGAGCTAAGAGCCACAAGTAGACTGTTTCTTTCTTGTGGAAAGTTACCATAACCAGAAGAGACTTCTCTCTCTAAAGAGATTGATGAAAGATTATTTTATTATAAGAAGTACAGACCCTGAGTTTTGAGTTCTTGCCTTATACAATGTCTGTGAGAAAGAAAAGAAGCTGGTRAGAGAAGGGGAAGTGTTTTGAAAGTTTAATTTTAATTATTTGTTGTTTTTTTTTTCTTTTAGTGTGTGTGAATAAAACTATCTTTATATCTTTTAAGTTTGAGCCTGCTTTGCTTTCTCCTAATCCTATCTCACAGCAGRAAAACACTAGAACCATTACAGGTGGTCAGGTCTTTGCCTCCTGTTTAAACRAGCAATTCTGTAACCCCAATTACAAAATGAAAGACTGAAAACTTAATTGCTATGCTGGGGTTTGAACATCCAACTATGATAATAAAATTAGCAAAATCGTACTCAAATGCCCCAGCCTTGGAAGAAACATTTCCCACCTTGAAAATCATTTAAGAGAAAATAGAGATTAAAGGAAAATAGACATGCAGGGAAAGGTTCAGTTTGTCCAAAACATCATATCAAAGCAATTGCAGATTTAGGAGCAAAACTTTGCTCTTGACTTGCAGCCCATACTTTATCTCTTGCAGTCTGTGAGTTTTCTGCTTGAGTAAAAAATATACTTTTTAGTGACTGGTGACAACCTTAAGATATTCTAAAGTAGGAAATAAGTGACTTAATGTTATTAATGAGAAGGATTATAAGGTGAATATTTAATAACAAAGGAAACCAGTCAAGTACTGGGTAAACATGAAGTTACTTGTATTGGGTTGGTATTTTCAAAAATTGTCCTCTAAATGCTGCCTGTAGGCTGCTTTAAGGGGCAGAATGGAAGAACTCAAGATAAGTTACCTTTTAATTATTTTCTCAATAGGTTCTCTTTGCATATCAGTTATATGAAATGCAAGACTTCCTGCTTTCCGTGAAACAGACTGCTGGATGTACAGATGTTCTCTAAGAGACTTTGGAGTAGCAACGATTTAAAAAAATAAGCAGTGGAAACCACAACTGCTCAGGGGATTTGATTTCTAATTTGATGCTCTCACTTCTGTTTCTTGAAACTCAATTTGACAATGGAAAGCATGAATACTGAAGTATACAGGATTACTATATACTTAGCCCCATAGCTGATAGTGAATGTTTACTAGTAGAAGCTGGTTTCCTGTGTATGGAGACACAGAACTGCTGTCATTATTAGCAGATGTATTTCCTTCAGCCTGTTGTCCAGCTTGGGAATAGAAGATATTTTCAATACGTTTTTTTCTTTGAACTTTTGAAATTGTTCAGATTTCCAGATTGCCAGTCTAATCACAGCTCTTCATATCCACATGTCCCAGTTTTGCTAGGAAGCTTTGAATTATTTACACAATAAGATTGTGTGCACTGGGAGTAAAAGATTAGAAGCGGGCAAATCTGAGATCTAAATGAAAAGGGATCTGGTTGGTTGGCATAGGGACTTACTGTCCTCACCCAGAGGCTAACAATAAACAAGAAAAATAACAGGTGTTTAAGACATGGTTAAGTTAAAATCCTCTTAGACAGCCAGGTMTTTGGCTGCAGTGTAACAGCAGTGAACACATAATCCCTGTGTGTGACCATGGGTATGCRTGTGTGCATTTGAGTGTGTGAGTGTGCACATTCATCAAGAAGGGAGGGAGCTTTCCCAGGTGGGGCTGCATGCTTGTCTTCACATAAGGAAGCTGCCCCTCACAAAGAACTGGCCAGGAGGAGCCTCTGGCTATGCCATTATCACAGAATCAGAACCAGAAATTCTCCTGAACYTCCATGTCATTCAGCCCTGCGGTACAGCACGGTCCTCAGGGAGTTGTCAGGGAGTGCTGCAACTTGAAAGGAGGGAGGATGTCTGTCTCTCCTTCATCTGGTATCACCCTTTCCATCCAAAGAGAAAGCAGTTTCTTGCAGCAGTAGTTTAGCTGCAAGCAACATTTCCTTTACTGTTGACTGGAACTGAGTAACACCCCTCTGTGTTGGTCAAAATGTCTTATGCTACTGGACAATTTTTCAGTCCTATAAGTTTGAATAATTCCCTTGGAAAACATAATTTCAAGTATGCAGTACCATCTTCGGTGACTACAATAAGAGAGTATTTGGTGAATATCAGCTTGAACATTCTTGCAGCAGATACATCATTGTTATAGTAAAAACTACTTTGACATTTAATTGGAAAATATGGGGAATGTGTCAGCACTTTAACCACCTGTAAACTGGTTAAATAAAATCATCTATTAATAAAACCATGTCTTCATAAGGATATGTGACAGCTTTGGAATACTTGATGCAGATGCATATTGTGATAAAACTTTGATACATAGAACAACATTGATTAAATTAAGTAGATACCAAGTGGTTTATTGAAACATGACTTTTCCTATGATTCTAGGGCTTCAGGTACCAGAGGGACTTGCTGGAGGTTTGTTGGCAGTATAGGGCTGTTCTGTATCTTTATCTGAGCTCTCTTTTCTTCTTACAATCAGAATTGTAAAAAATGCCTGTTATTCACATCAGKGTAGTATCCTAACACTTGGATTTTATATAGAAAACAGTTGTAATTAATTTCTCAACTTCAGTCAACCAAAACTATCCAAGATGATTTCTGTCTTAAAGCTGACTCCTGAATGGGTTGGTTGTACTTAAGTAGACTCCCAGGGGTGGAGGAGAGTCTGAAAGTATCAAAGATGGTGAAATTCACATGGAAAGCATACTGAAGAAAGGTTTTGTGCCCACATGAGCAGTCTCTGGACTTTGCTGGCAGACCARTAATTATTATCCTTTTTGGTATTGTTGCCTCTTCAATAGAGCTTCAATATTAGACTTACAGCAGGAATAATGTGGTACAGTGCAGTCACAAGAAGATAATACTCCTGAATGAAATGCAGAAATATTCCTTCCTACATTATCAGGCACCTTGTGGAGGCATATTTAGCGTGTTCAATGAAGAGCAAGGAGAATTTTCTCCTGAAAAGTGAGACTTCAAGGCAGAAGTTAATACATAACACAGAAAAGTAGCTTACTTCTGAAAGTAGTCAGTAAGAGTTGAGCATTACACTGATCTAGCTGTAGGTTTCTGAAAGAGCTGCAGGGAGTGAGAACTTTTCTTTTACCAGGAGCAGCTTCCTTGCTGGTCCCTCTTCCCAAGGATTTTAGAAAAGATAATGTGATARGAATCCTTATAAGCAAGCAGAGCTGAGGGATGCCTATGTTCTATGGCACCTTTGTAGGTTCTTCAAAGAACCAAGGAGGTAACAGACTCATTTGTTAGGAGTCCAGCTGTGTGAGAAGAGGGTGAAGAGTTAGGGGGACTAATGCAGAAAATACAGTTGACTGCAGGGACATGGCCTGTATAGGGAAATGCAGAACATTTCCTGCAAATCTGCTCTTAGCATAACATATGAAGCTGTAAAAACTGCTTGATTGTGCAATTGCTGAAGAATTGAGCCCATATAGAGATAACTTTTAAAAACCCCCCAATTTTAGCAGTGTTGCACTAAATTTTAGAAACCACGACTTTTGCATTAGGAAAACAAATTGCTCTCACCAGAGAATTTCTTTAGTGTCGTTTTTGGAATGTTTAAATTCAGCCACTTCTGTGATGTGCTGACAAAGGAGGATTCCTGCCTCAGGAATTACTGGCAAAGYAGCAGTGAGCCATTTATCAAACTGCATAGCTAACATTAAACAAACCCACTTGTCTAAATTAATGAGGGTTGTTGTCTGTAAAAGCTTCAGAGCTGAGCAGGAGATGTCCTGCAAAGCTATAACACTGTTTTCCCCAAGGAGAGACAATGTTTTTATTTCAATGAAAATATTTTATGAGCCCTCTACTAAATTCACTAGTTTCTATTTCATCCAACAAACAGAATGATGCACTAAAAGATGAATAAGGAAAATCATCATGTTGGCTGCTTACACTCTGGCTTCTGACAGTTCCTAGTTTGATAATCCTTTAATTATTTGTGAAGAAAGGCCTCTCTTGAGTTCTCCATTGGACTRAAAAATATTGCTCCTTCTCATCATCTGTGAGCAATCTGGCTAGGCCTCCTGGCRCACAGAAAGGTTTCTGCATTGCTTTGGTTTATGCATAAATAACAGTAAGCCAGCCAAGTTTCATCTGGTTTTGTATAATTAGAGATCAAGGATAAGATTGGAGGGCAGCAGAGGTGTGCTACTTGCTCCCCAGCACTCCTGGAAGTGCTGCTTCCTTCAATTTTTCACACCTAGTTAAGGTTCAGTAACCTTGTATTGCATGTTGCTACACAAGTGCTGTGTGTACTTTACCAGGCTGATGCTCAGAGCATAGATGAAGAATCCATTCTGAAGAAATACCTCTTTGGTTTGGGTCAAATTGTTCCAGTATTCCCCAAAATCAGCAGTCACCTCTGAGTCCAGCTTTCAGGCGCATGAGGGCTGCTCAGCCTTCCTTTCATCACTCCAGTGGGAGTGTTTATTATTGTTTTGTGCGAGCTAGAACTGACATAATGACTTTGATATTCATTTCTGTCCAAATAGTTTGAAGAGGAGGAGTGGAAGGAAGGTAAAATTAGGTGACTAAATAATGTTTCTTATAGTCCTCACTCAGTGTTTAGGTGTTTCTAAGCTGTTTAGGTGACTTTAAGAATAGTCACTCATTTACTCAGGTAGGTTTAYTCTTCCAAGTTTGATTGACAATGTAAATGCCTTCCCAGAACAGCTACATGCAGTGAAGTGACACTTTAATAGCAAATTGCCCTGAAACCTTCTTGACTAAAGGGCAGAATTTGCAGTAAATTACTCACTGGCCAAATAATTGGCTGGCTACTTTCTGCTTAGGTCTTAAATCATGACGGTTGACTTGAGCCATGGAAATGGAAAAGATTAAGGCTGTACCTAGCTTAAGCCACTCAGTCTAGAGCTTTGCAGAGAAAGCTGTCATTCTGTTTTGCTACTTTCAGCAGAGTAGTTCTRTAGTGCAGGGTTGGGATTCCTTTCCATGAACACATCAGGAGGGTTGCACATAGTATCTGGAAAACTTTTCACTCTTTTCTTAACCAAAATGATATCTTAATACATCAACTCTCTTTCAACAGACAAAACAGAAGGTAATGTCAATGGATCAGGAATAACTTCAAAATGCCTTTTTGAAGGTGGTAAGCTACTGATGCTCTATTAACAAAGAAACCTGCTTGCCAAGAACACATAGGAGGGTGAATGCTGCCAGTTCTGCATTTCAGTACTGCAACACTGAGGTGCAGCTCCACCAAGGCTTCCTACAGCCTGTCAAGCTGTGTCTTCTGCCACCACTGGCCTTTGTCTGAAATCTATGTAGTCTGCACTTGACTGACCTATATTAAATATTCTTTCTGTTTTGTAAGAGGAGATGGAAGGTCAGGCCGATGCTATTGGAACATGAGTTCTGTAAACAAAAAAAAAGGAAGTGAACAAACCAAACAGTATAAGCCAAAAGAGAGTGCCRTAGCTCTCCTGAAGTTTGTCTTGGCCTAATGTTTTTCTGAGCTGTGATGTACAGAACCATCAGGAAATGAAGACCATGGGCCTAGTTTTGTGTTAATTTCACCCACATTAACATTTATAAATTAAATTATATATGGAGCTGGATTGGATTTTTTTTTTTATATGTAAAGATAGTTATTTGTTAACACTGAAAATGGCTAACATGGAAGTTCCTGAAAATTGTACTCAATGTATGGCAAATATTCACAGGATGTGTCTGGACATCAGAGTGACTCAGCATGGCTTAATGTACACGTGTATGCACTGACATATGCAAAGAAAATGCTGCTTAGGATGGTTCATATCTGACTATTCAGTTTCAGTCTGAGCCTGGGTGGAGAGCTCCCTCCCCTTTTGAGTGCTCATCCCTTTGAGAGGTTTCCTTTACTAGCCCTCAGCTAGAAACCTGTCCCAATATATAAAACCCTTGTCTRTATAATCTTTATCATTATTTCTGTGCACTTCAGAGTTGTGAATACCTTTCAAACTAGATTTAAACTGCTAGTGATAAGGATCTGGGCCTTGAATCCTTCACTGTTAYAACATATTGAGCTTCATCCCCAGAGACTGCCTTGGGTCTGTTCCCTTTGTTCCATGGACAGAGTGTGCTTTACAAAGTATTAAGCACTAGAAAGTGACCTTTTAACTCACTGGTGCCAAGAAAGAACTTAATGTATGAGGCAGCTTGTACTCAACACATCCAGAGACAGATGCAGCTAGCCCATTCTCTAGTGATTTCTCTAGAAAGACTGAGGCACTTTTAAGCTCAAAAGTGAAATTTTGCCTGAGTGACAAGAAACCTAAACTAAAAGATAAGAAGCTTAAAGCTACTGTGAGAGAGAAAACTGAAATTGACAGACTGAATACAATTGTCTCTTCTTCAGGGCTATTCAGGCAGACCTTTTCTTCCATTCATCTGTGCACAACAGAAGTGTGTTGGTCACTAAAAACTAATCTAACACTTCTGAATCTTCATGGTTGATTCCAAAATTGCACTGTTCAAGTGAACACTCAGATTTTGTGGTGCTAAAATCACACCTACATACAATCCTAGATGAACTATTCTTAAATGCAATGAAGAAAAGTGTTTCAGACAAAAGCATATCACAAAGGAGAAGAATCCTTTAGACCTAAGCTTGATCACTTATCTGACACACTCAGCAAATCTAAGCCCATCAGTCATGAAAATGAAGAGATTTAGAGCTATAAATGCAATGCAGTTTACCCAGGTCACTGTCAGAGCTTGCTTGTCTGTCCTAGTCTGAATTGCAACTTCCATCTGTTTTCAGGGTCTATTACATTCTGGTTTTCTTCTTTTTCTYCACATCACTGTAGCACAATCCAGATCAAAGGCAAACAAAAACTTGGATAAGCTCTGGGGACTCTAGGTCTGAGTCTAAAACACTGTGGTGAAAAAATGGACTGTGGAATCCATTGCTCAAAAGCTCTCAGAAGGAGGTGTTGAGCAGCTTCAAACCTGGTGTTTCAGGCTGTCATCTGGTGATGAGGCAATGCCAGCTGGTGTACAGGCTAGGTCAGTTCTCACAGAGATGAGGAAAACTTGACTGTTTCAAAACATTGAAAATGATGACTGTGCGTGGGCCTGTACAGAAACAAAAAGGCATCAAAACGGTCTAKTAGAACAGAGACATGTTCCACTCCAAAACTTGCTTGTTTTGTTTTCAAGAAGCCCCTGTMAAGTGACCCCTGCATCTAGAAATTAATCAGTGAAAATTCCTGAGGACAGCAGKGTGAAAGACTACAATGGGAAAAATGCACTGAGGTAGGTAGAAAAGGGAAAAAATCTCAGATGAGCTCAGGGACAAGTTACCTGTAYTCTACAACAAAACTCACCTACCCTTCTACTCCTAAAGGAAGACTATGTTTTAAAAATTGGGCTATGTCCAGTGTTGAGTGGGTCTAAAATACCTACTTAATGTGATAAGCTTGGTGAGTTGCATAAGAAGAAATAAGCTGTTAACAGGTTTCAACTTCTCCTTCAATGGAATTTTTTGAGTTCAGGGGTAAAACTCACTTTCTGCCGTTCTGAAGTTCAGTTTCTGCTTGGAGTTCCAACTGGGGAAAAGGCCAGAGCCCATGGTTTGGGGTTCTGCACAGCTCCTGCTTTTTGGGACAGAAGTGAGTTGGCAGAGAACAAAGCCTGTATGTAATCTGAAAGACTGTCAGATTGAGTTGGGGCCATTCTTTCCATAGATTGAATTTCAGAAAGAAAATCATTCCTTTAAAGCTTGAAGTGTTGGATGACTTCAGGAATTTAGTWAGGCTAGACTGGAAACAGTCTCTGTTTCTTGCAAACGTTGCCTGACTTTCAGTTCTTTGCAGTGCATACCCTGTCGGATATTGATGAGCTACCACTTATAYCAGGTGGGTGCTTGCTTAATCACTGAAAGTCTGAACTAAACATGCTTACAAATCAAATTAGCCTGTCTTAGCTTCTTGCCTACTAGCAGGGAAATTCAACACTTTTGGGCACTGCTTTGCAAGCAGTTGTAGCTGTGGCATTGGGATTAAACCCACTGCACTCATTAATCATGTTTGAGAGCCAGATGCATTTGACGTAACTAGAATTTTAAATTCCAAGTCATCCAGAGCAATGTGTCCTGTCCTCAAGACACAGGCTGACACTGTGGTGAYTCTGAGTTGTCTCTAATTCATGATAGTTCTTGGTCCTGCACTGAACAGACAATCTAATAACTTGTTGAAGGTATGTAGCCTCATCCAAATGTGTTTAACTGGTTTGCTAAGGCATCTGCTAGGGAGCTAATTTAAACAAATGGTAATTAATAACACTATTYCAGTGTGACAATACTAGTGGTAGTTCTTGAGCTCAAAGAAGGAAGTGTTGCTTGAAGTGGTAACAAGCAGTTAGGAAGAATATTGGAAGGTCTTCAACCAATTTGTCACTCAGTGTGAGGCCTTGACACATCAGGGAGCTCTGGTGTGACAGCAGAGATCATCCTGCTGCTCTATCAGAAAAGCCATCACAAACAGAAGATTGCAAGAGCTTTTTACAGGTGAAGATACACTATAATACAAGAGCCCAACTGTTCCTGTGGGTARCATAAGATAAAGATCTACAAGGCAAATTAATTTTCCAACATGTCCCATATGTAAAGAAACACRGAAGGGATATTTGTGAAAACTGCTCTCTGGCAGAAAGCCAGACTTATTTGCATGAAGGGAGCTTTCTGGCATGAAAAGAGCTCATCTGCAAGGAAAAACTTTGTTCCCAACTCTGGCAATTCACTTTGCAGGTATGGGGCAGAGGGGAATATGGTATCAGTCTCAAAGCTGTGCRTAAGAAATGGTGTGGTTGGAAGGGAGCAGCATGGTGGCCATGTTCTTACTGCATAATTTCCACACCATAGGTAGGAAATGTTTTTATCCCTGTCTTGAGCTGTGTTTTCATATGAACAGCAACCTGTAGCCTTTCTTTCATCTTTGTTTGTACCAAGAGGTATGAAAACTGTAATTCATTCAGATCTACTGTGAACAGGATTTGTTCTGGTTCCTTTTTCTGATTTTGCAATTTATGAAGAGCTAGGATAAAGAATTAGCAAACATCTCCTACATGGCCTGCTAGAGCAGTAGCCTTTTGGGGCAGAGACAGACCTACATTAATAATACAACCAGCTTCCTTTTCTGCAGACAGCATACTTTCCCCTTGGAATGGTTGCTTGACAATGATGTAACACTTGGTTTTCTTAGAAATAAAGGTCCTGAAAGTAAGATAGTTGGAAAGAATCCCATGCCTCTTTCCTGCAGGACCATCAGGTGTGGGAACATCTTGGCTTCCTTTCTGATTTTAATGGGCCTCATCTGTTACTTTTTGGTATGTGAACGTCAGTGATATACTATGAGGTAGGTGGAGGCATTGGTTACGATTGGTTATGTCCTTTGAAGGACATAATTTCAGGGCCAGTGGTTCTGGGCTCATTCCCATGTGCATGTGCACTTGGCTCACATTCCTTCAACAAGCACAAAATGTATTATCAYAAACGCTATTTAAAATTACATTAAGGTGCTGGTAGATAATGGTTTTTCTCTGTTCTACTTCATTCGAGAGAGTTATTCTTCCCAGTTTCTGAACACCTCCTCCTCCACATCTAGGGTACATCTGCCACTGGTTCTTGTCATGGTGAAAGGAGTGCAGTGACCATTGGGCAGGTTGTCCAGCAAGCCAAACTCTATTCCCAGCTCAGGACATAAAAGGCTTTCAAGGGATGTTCATTCAGTTGTGTCATTCAATGTGCAGCAGAGTCAACAGATGCTAAGTTCGGGCCAAAGCTGGAAAGCAGACATTAAGACCTGGCTTCCTGGTAATAATCTTTTCCATTAACTGTTACAATACTGAAGTCCAGTGCATAGGAGGTTCAGATGATAAAACCTCATGGCTATGCAAAATCTCATAAAGGCAGTTTTATGTTTCTGGGAACTCCAAGAGTCATTAAAAAAAAAAAAAAAAAATGTGGGGGCAGTTAAGGGTGGGAAAATATGCCTGGATCCTGTTAATCTACAAATGTGGGATTTATTTGAGTTAAATATTTGGGATGATACAGTGTTGACTATGTAGGTACCACCACTTTCTTACAGAGCTCTTGTGCCTACACAGCTCAGTAGCTGGTCTGGTCACACAGCTGTCAGAGGAGCTTCTGGTTTGAGTGAAATCAATCTTCAGTAACGTGGCTTGCAGTTAACAGTAATCTATTGTACAGGAGTAAAAACAAATTTGGTGAAGCAGAAACAGAACAGCAACTAGCCGAACAAAAACCTTCCAGCAGAACTGAATATCATGCCTGAGTCTTAATATCATGACCTTTTTAACAARGCAAGGTGCATTAAATTAGCCTGGTGTCTCAGAATTACCTACCACTGCCTAATCATAGTGTCCTGACCTCACCTAATTCTGCTCTGAAAACAATATCAAACTACAAGGGTTAATAGTGTGGCAGTTGCACAGACCACCAGGACCTACCTCAGGCAGGACTCTTGCCTTCTCTGGAGATCCAAAATGTATTTTCTATTTCTTTCGTTTTTTAACCTCATGCAGCTGAGACACTTCAGACTGAGTTGTTTGTTTTGTTTTTTGTTTGGTTGGTTTTTGTTTGTTTGTTTTTGTTTGTTTTTGTTTGTTTTTGGTTTGGTTTGGTTTTTTGGTTTTTTGGGTTTTTTTCCCCAGAATCCAGATGCATGTCTTGGAAGGGATCTGAGTAAACACTTGCAGGCAATGTTGAGCTTTAAGTTCCCTTTTCAGTTCAGGAAGAAAGCAGTTTTCAAGAATTATCCCCYTTTTTCAGACAATAATGCTTGGATGTTTGCATCGCTGTATGTTTGCTTTGAGTTTATGTTGTGGCTATTAAGATGTATCCRTGTTTGCATTAATGATTACTAGTGAGCGGGAGAGGCATGTGGAAAGGACTAACTGGGGCACCTGGGGACAGTTTGCTGGTCTAAGCCATAGTGCAACTCAGAAACAAACAATTGGTGCAGTGGAAATGGGATGTTTCAGGCTTTGTTACAGTATCCTTGGACCCTTTCTCACCTTGTCTGATACAAAGCAAAGGCCTAGTAAACACTCTTACTGCATGTTTCTTTTGGAGGACTCTTTTCCAGAAGTGCGAGACTATGACCTTGTCTATTATCGTTAGGAAAAGTATTGACAACAATATGCCTGCTACTCTTGCACCTAATCTCTCTGCAGTAAATAGGGTATTTAGTTTTTATAGTTCTGTGATTGCTTCTAGCAGACAGGGTGGAATCTGGACAAAATAGTGTGTAGAAATTCACAACGGAACATGGAGTTCCCTTCTGAGCTACAGCCGCACTGTGCYAAGCCATCCTGGTGCCAAGAAGCCTAGACACAGTAAAGTTGTTCACTTAAGGTCCAGCTTATCATGGTGTCTGCGACAGAAACAAAACTTTGGGTCTTCAGCATGCTGGCTTTCACCCAGTCTTACTAAATTTTACAACTTCACAGAGAAAGGTGCTGAATCTCAATGCTTATAAAGACCACTCTGGTCTTGCATGGGTTCAATATTGGTCTCATATGGATGCCCAAAGGAAGAAAAAACCCCCACAAAAGTAGTATTTTGTACTGTGGTAATAAAAGCAAAGCAAACAAGGCTCAAGCTCTTCTTTTTGGTTGTCCAGATGCATGTGAATGCTTCTGAGCAMAACGGTTGGAATTTTTCTCAGCAGCAGCTGAGCCATAGGCAAGGAGCTTCATGCTTGTGCACTGAACTTTTTTAGGTGATTGTCAGTTTGGGAGAAAAGAGGAAGACATTAATACMTAGCTTGAAAATTCAGCTAAAAGGTCACAAAGGATTGCTCTGTGCCCAAGATAACTTAAAATTCATGTTTCTTCTTGGCAGCAAAACACCTTCCACATACAGTGGCAAAGAGTGGGAAAATCTCCTGTCTTGCTGGAGCAATTGGAATTTTGCTGCTCATTTTCAAATTTCTTTGAAATAAATGTGAGAAACATGACTGAAAAATCCCATACTTCAAGCAAAGTTCAGCATGAGCATACGAAAAATCTTGCCAGATCAAGAGGATATTTATACATTTGAAAGTCCCAGTTCACATGATGTGATAGTAACTGCTTATTGGATAAGAGGGACTGGACAGTGCTAGCTACATCTCATACTTTGATTTGAGCCCCTCCTAGATCAGGTTTCTGTTGTAATATCAAAAGATTTTAGCAATTGCAATAGAATAAAAAATTACAACAGGACAATACAAAGCAAAGCTATTTTTCTTCATCCTTATTGCAGTACTACTGATAAACAGAAAAGAACAACAGAATTTTAATAATATTCTAGAGGCCAAATTACTAGTTTGAATATGAAGAGGGTTGTAAGTGGTTAGCATGGATTCACCAAGTCATCTTTACTGACCTGATAACCTTCCACAATGAGTTGTCTGACTTGGAAGACAAGGAAAGAGCAGCTCTTGTTTTTTACCTTGACTTCAGTAGTGTTTTCAACACTGTCTCCCTTAACATCTTCACAGAGAAGCTTATAAATTATGGTCTGGATGAGCCAACCTCATTGAGTCTCATGTGATACTTAAAATACTTAAAATCACAGGATCACAGAATCACTAGGTTGGAAGAGACATTCAAGGTCATCAAGTCCAACCCATGCCCTAACACACCTCAACTAAACCATGGCACCAAGTGACACATCCCGTTTTTTTTTAAACACATCCAGGGATGGTGACTCCACCACCTCCCTGGGCAGGCCATTCTAGTACTATATCACTCTTTCTGTAAAAAAACTTCTTCCTAATATCCAAGCTGTATCTCCCTTGGAGCAGCTTGAGACTGTGTCCCCTTGTTCTGTAAGTTGCTGCCTGGAGAAAGAGACCAACCCCCAGCTGACCACAACCACCTTTCAGGCAATTGTAGAGCGTGATAAGGTCACCTCTGAGTCTCCTTTTTTCCAGGCTAAACAACCCCAGCTCCCTCAGCAGTTCCTCACAGGGTTTGTGTCCCAGCCCCTCACCAGCCTCGGTGCCTCCTCTGGACGCGCTCAAGCGTCTCAAGGCCCTTCCTAAACTGAGGGCCCAGAACTGGACACAGCACTCGAGGTGTGGCCTCACCAGTGCCCAGCACAGGGGAAGAATGACCTCCCTGCTCCTGCTGGCCACACTGTTCCTGATCCAGGCCAGGATGCCCTTGGCCTTCTTGTCCACCAGGGCACAGCTGGTTCATGTTCAGCTGCTGTCACCAGCACCCCCAGGTCCCTTTCTGCCTGGGCACTGTCCAGCCACTCTGTCCTCAGCCTGTAACATGGCAGGGGGTTTTTGTGGCTAAAATCCAGGACTCGGCACTTGGACTTACTGAACTTCATCCTATTGGACTCTGCCCATCCATCCAACCATTCCAGGTCTCTCTGCAGAGTCCTCCTACCTTCCAAAAGACTGACACGAGCTCCCAGCTTTAGTGTGGTGTTGCCTTCGTCTAAGGTGTAGCGACCTGGTACAGAGTCAGTACGTGGTTTTGGCCTAGGGCCCCACGGGCCATAGCACACAGACACCAGCACGGTGGAGGCAAAATGGCGTTTATTATCTTGGACTTCGGGGTTTTATAGTCTTGGGGGTTCTTGCCATGTCAGCAGGGGTCTGTGGACTTGTAAGGAGTGGAAAACTACTGGGGTAGAGGGTGGAGGGGCAGGGGTCTCAAGGAAGATGTTGCAAGACCTGTAGAGGCCACATTCCTCCATATGGTTAAGATAAGGAGCTGCACTGGGCAAGGGGGGGAGAGGGGGCCCTACACTTTCCTTCACAACCGAAATCTTCCGAAGCGCCTGTCCCTAGTCTCCCACAGTGTGGTCTGCAGATTTACTAATGAAACACTCAGTGCCCTCAATCCATGTCATCAATGAAAATATTGAACAGAACTGGTCCCAGCACAGACCCCTGAGGGACACCACTGGTGACTGGCTGCCAGCTGGATGAACTGAATAGGCAGGCTCAGAGGTTAGTGATCAGTCACAGAGGGCCAAGTTGGAGGCCAATTACTAATGCTTCATCCCGGACAAGACCAGTCCTCTCTGTTTTCATACAGTCTGCATGTTGGGGCAGCATGTGCCCTCAGCAAGTTTGATGATAGTAAGAAACTGGGAGGAGAGCTGATACACCAAGGGGTTGTTCTGCCTCCCAGAGGGTCCCTGACAAGTTGAAGAACTGGGCTGACAGGAATCTCATGAAGTTCAAAGCGGGGAAGGACAAAGTTCTTCACCTGGGAAGAAAGAACTCCAGGAACCAGCACATGCTGAGGTCCGTCCAGACAGAGAAAAACCCTTAGCATAAAAGGATTTGGGGGTTGTCACTGAAAATCTGAAAACAAATTCTCCAACAAAGTTGTTAGGTTAGAAAGCAAACATTACTTTATTAGCAGTGCTGAATGCATAGGGAATCTTCCTCAAAGTATGCGCGCTAAGGAACCTATCAGACCAGGTTATATTCCTGAAACCAATACATATTCATCACATTTTTGAATACATGCATATATGTTAATTATTTCCACAGACTTATATGAATATGGTTCAGATCTTCTGATGAATTTTTTCTCTTTGCAACAAATATGTCATCAAGTCATAATGTACCTCTCTTATCATTCTTTGTTGTGACACACAATCCTTGTTCTCAAAACTAAGATATCAGCTAGTACATATTAATCAMTAATACAAATAAATAAGGAAACATCAACTGGAGAATTGCTTACTAGTCACAGGTGTGGGGAGTTAACACAAGGCCACAGCAATCGCTGGCATTTGTACGGAGCACCATGGGGGACAAAACTAAGCATTAACCACAAATACAGGAATCATACACTGCAGTGCCAAAGTTAAAAGAATCTTCCAACATCTTTCTCACAGCTGTATGGACTCCTTCTTTCAGAAATGGGACCCTTTCTGTTGGACTCCAAGCTGACCATGAGCTAGCCATGTTCCCTTGCAACAAAGGAGGTTAATGAGTTGGTTGTGAACTTTCCTTGCTTGGGGAAATTGAAAAGGCATCTGGACACAGTCTTGGTTTTCTTGTTTTAGGCAGTCCTGCCTGAGAGGGGAGGTTGGACCTAGCGACCTCCAGAGATCTTTTTCAACTTCAGCCATTCTATGTTCTTTATGTAGAGTTATGTTTTGTCTTATCATGGTAAAAAGTTTATGGGAGCAGCTTATTGATGCTCTGATAGGCTTTGGAGTGATGTATCTTGCTTGCATTTTACTGACAGTGCAAAATCCTATGAATTAACTTATGCTGTAAAGGATATATATATATTTTTGTTTTTGTTTTACGGCATAATCTTTAGACAAAATGCAAAACTGGGACATGTTTCCCATCAGCTGTTGATTAGCAGAAGTACAGCTGATAAAATGCTTCCTAAAATCAACTATCGACTCTAAACCTAATTCACTTTTTGCCTTGTTAAAATGCAATATGTTGCTTTATTCTTGTTAATCTTCGGTTTCAGATAATTCAAGGCATGGTGACTCAAGCAACTTGTCCTCTTTGCTATTTTAAATCTAAGAATAGGTGTATTCATACAACAATGAAACAATGACTCATGTCTGAAGCAAGGCATTTAGGGT
This sequence comes from Alauda arvensis, assembly GCA_902810485.1. Classification (NCBI taxonomy): domain Eukaryota; kingdom Metazoa; phylum Chordata; class Aves; order Passeriformes; family Alaudidae; genus Alauda; species Alauda arvensis. The sequence goes on along the minus strand of CADDXX010000008.1, from coordinate 2,745,765 downwards.
TTATTTCTTAAGTCCTCTTTTACCCCTCAAGGAGAGGGTAGTGTGGAGGGACAGAATCACAATGCAGAGGAAAATTGGATCTTTATCAGTCAAAGCTGGATGAAGTAACTTTTTTTTAGTAGTTTATGTGGTATGTGAATAAAGAGAGAATTTGCAAAGTTTAGATGTGGTTCAAGGGAACTGAACACATTCTTCCACCAGGCAAGTCACAGCTGTGTTTTTGAAGGACTGTTTGCAAAACGAGCCACTGTGCACAAGGTGGAAGGTGCCTGTGTTTCTCATTTRGTCTCAAAGAACAGCAGTCATTAGCATGAAGCAACTCCAGAAAATACCCCAAGCTGGCATCCTCCCAATTATGCAAATAGAATGCACCTAGTGAGGAYTTGATTCCAATGAAACTCATTCAGAGCAGAGAAGCTTGGAGGACAAGCATGCAGATCTGTAACAAGAGCAAAACATTTGCTTTCTGTCTGTATTCAGCAAGCAGCTGCAGATTCCCTGTGGCACATTAAAAAATGCTCTCTTTATACATGCCAACAATACCAGCAAATTCTGGAGCTTGCTGGAGCATTCTCACAATATGAAAACAAACTTGTTTTTTCAGTAACAGAAGGGAGATGTGAAAATGGAGGCTTTCACTGACTCATCATAATCATGGGGCTTATTAAAAAACTAAATTGTTCTTCTAAACTACTATTTCCACACAAACAACTCATTTGCAATAGTGAAGGCAATTGTCTTAGTGGAAATAAACCCCTCTGTTACTAAAAAAGTTGCCTTCTTCATTTACTGTAGGTTTTATTTTAAGAAAATGGATATGGATAAATTCTTATACCTCTTCATGTCATTTTAAACRGATTACCATTATATTAGCTTTTCCCCATGTATGCTTTTCCAATATAGCTTGTATTTTATAGTAGTACCAAAGCTGCAATCAAGGGCCTGTTCTGCTGCCTTTGTATCTTTTTTCAATACATTGAAATTTTTCTGTTTGGAATGGGTAACATTTTTGATCACACCTTCTCAGATATATTATACCAAATTTCCATACTCTTACCACTTTCAGCAAATGGAAATTTTGTTCTTTACAGGTGTATGCAGAACAGATGCCATATGTACATCAGGCCAGGTGTCAGGGTCTGGAGCTGCTCTCTGATCCCAGTGACACCTTTTCCTTGTTCTTAATTCTATTCTTCAGCTGTCTAATCCGCTTTTGTCCTCTTTGCTGAACAAATKCAGTCCCTTATGCTTGTCTTGATATGCTTGGAAGGAATGACTACTTTGGTAAGAATACTTCATTGCAGGTAGGGCTATCTCTAAATTTTTTCTACTTAGGAAAGGTTTCAAAGAACTCAGTGCTTTCATTGGTGGCTTTCTGACCTTGTGGGTACAGCTTGGGGTTGTGCTGCAGAACCCTCCCTGTGAGCTGATATGGATTTCTTTTTTTCCTAGAGGGAAACTCAGCTGTGCCTGGAAGGCTAGAGCTCCTGCAGACAGGCAGAGGAACACAGAAGAAAGCAAGCATTTTGAGGGCACAGTTAATGATGATGTTACCAGGTCATTTTGCATCTGTTTCTGCAATGAAGAAGCCTTTCAGTTGTGAACCYACAGGAATGAGGGCAGTTCTTCAGTAGTACCCTGGAACAAGACTTCAGTGAGTTTGGGTATATGGGAGGAGTCTGGATTATTCCACTATTTGAGCAAAGTGGTGATAAAAATTGGGCACAAGGTGAAAAGACCCATTTGTAAGTTTAAGTTTCCTAAGTCAAATTCTGGGTTCATTTATGTTTTCTTGAAGGTCATTTTTTTAGTTAAAGCAATAGCAATACACTTTAGGGGAGAATACTTTCTCTTCCATCTTCTATTAGCTCATTTGCACTTCAAAGTAATGATTCAGACTTAATTCAGCCTTAACTATCATGACCTAATTAACTTCTTTATGTTGCAGACCACGTCTGAATATATGATATGCTTTGCCATGTTGAGGGCTGGCTGTTCAGTCCCATGGCTTTTCCTGATTAGTTTTATCTGTCACAGAACTTCCCTTTTCCTTTCTGTSCCTGTGCATCTTCCTGAAAGATTTTCCATGGAAGGGTCTCACAAGCATTTTAAAATCCAGACAGATTATGTTGGTCCAGTCCACTTAACACGTTTGTATTATGTGGCACACATTTCCTACATGGAAATGGTGTTTTTCTTTAAGACTATTTCATATCAATTAATATAATTTCATCCTGAGTGTTTTTTTAACACATTAACCTTCAACGACATGAAAGCAGAAAGCTCACCCTTTTTTTCTCTTGGAAAGAGAAAAAAAATGACAGTTTTCTGGGAGCATGGAAACATTCCAACAATTTTTTTTTGTAACTGATACATTTAATCAATTTCATGCCCCCTGAAAATTTTCAGGAGCAGTACAAACTAAAGCATCTTTAGAAATAATTTTGTTTTGAGATTCTCTCACAAAACTGGAATTTTTAAAAAATTAATAGCAATTTACAATTAATTCTGAGTTCTGTTCCTGGCAGTTTCTGTGTTGAGACCTATGGAAATGGATGGAGCATCAAAGCTGAAAGAGAAATGTGTTTTCTGATTAACCCACTAGAAAAATTAAAATACTTGATACCCTTTTTTTTTTTCAAAAAATATTACTTTGAAACCCTCATCCAACCCTAGTTATTGGAGGTGATGGTTCTACGGCTCTGAAAATATATTTCTCTCAAATCTCTCTTATTTTTGTGGAAGAAAAATATGTACAGGCAAACTATGAAACTCCTTGTCATTGGTTATCAGGTTGGACAAATATGTAAAAAAAGTTAAAAATCAATAGGCTGAATTACTGGAGCTGCTAGGCCTGCTAAGCAAAAAGGAATAGGTTTTAGTTTTAGGGTTAGTCTTAGCTCCTAAACCATTGATAGCTGGCATTTGAGAGTGGATATTGATATTCATCTATATTCATCTATATATTCATTTAYAGCAATTTTTTATTTTATCCAAAGCATCTGTTACTGGATGCTGATAAGAAAATGCTAGATGGATCACTGTTTATCCAGTAAATAATTAATTATCTTATTCAGTATAACTGATAATCAATTATTTGCAAGATACTAGCAACAAAAGAAAAAAATCTCCTTCACTGCTTTTAAATATTTGAAGAATAGGMCCAAAGCCACAAAATTTCTTTAATGAACAATTCCTGGTATGTGCTACTGTGCTGTTTCCTACACTAACTTCTTGCATGATTGAAAAGAGTGTTCTTTTTAACAGTTTCTTTACAGGTCACAACATTACAAGCAAAGGTTTGCTAAGCATAGACAAAGTTGGGACAAATATTTTAATATTGCAAAGAGCAGGTTTCTCAGTCAAAAAGACAAATTTAATGAAAAATAATTTAAGGTCAGTTGAAAGAAATACTGGACTTCAAACCCACAGAAAATTCTGTACCCAAATTTAGACTCCTTTTTAAATAAACCTGAAGGCTAAAGCACACCAGATTTTGAAGAGACACTTAAATATTTTTTGTTTTACTCAATTCTGTCAAGGAGTATATTGTAAGACACAAAATCTGTTCCAATTAAGATGATCATTGATTAAAAACTCAACTCTGTGCTCCATGAGGGATTAAAATCTTCACGAAAATGCAATGTTCCCACTAATTAACATATGATTTTTGGTTTCTACTTCATTGTTCATTTCAAATATACCTAAAGAGACTTTGTCTGAACTGAGACTCTCCAAACTAAGTGTTTAGAGTGTGCTAAGCAGGCTGTGTGGAAGACTGCTGTTTGGRGAGACAGGCTGAAGAAATGCAACTTCTGTCCCATAAGATAGTGTTTCAAAGTGGAGAACTTTATTGCACTGAAAAACTCATTTTCTGTTCAGCACCAGATGTCAGCAGAGCTTTAGGTAGCTGGCTCACAGTCTAGCTTTTTTAGCATATATGTGACATGCCACATACTATATCAGACCTACACTTACATGACAACCACTTGATGAATTAATAAGGGGTGAGGAATTGCTGTTCTCTGTCCTTCCCCAGATGTCCTCTTGTGTCCCAGCTTCGATTCTTTGCTCGATTTCTAATAACCTCCATCCTCTTGCTTTGCTCCCTCAGCCTGCTCAGGCACAGCTGTTCATTGCTCCCTTTGCAAGAGGCACTCTGCTGCTGGCAAACTCACCCAACAGCCAATATCACCTGCTTCTGTGGTTTGGTGCACTGATCCTGGGCAGCAGCTAAGCTCCCTTCCAGTCACTTCCCACTCCAACCTCCCAGTGGGATGGGAGAAAAAAAATGGAAACCAAACTAAACCAAAAAAGTAGTTATGGGTCAAAGTGAAGTCAGGTTAAGCACTAATGAAGAAAATGGAGGAAAARAGCAGGTGATGTAAGAGCAATTCCACACCTGCCCAGCAGCAKAGTGGTGTCCAGCATACCTCMAAGAGTGGCTGCTTACAACAAAACTTGCCTCCCCTGCTTTTCTTGCAGAGCATGATGCTATGTATTATGAAGTATCTCTCCAGTCAGTTCAGGTCAGCTGTCCCAGCTCTCCCCATCCTAGACTGTGCCCTAGGAGAAAACAGAGGGAGAAACAGATGACAAGCAAGCACTATCCAGCAACAGCTAAAACATTGTGGATTTTATTGTATGTTATTATATGTTATTAACTGTTTTAAACACAAATATAAAACACAGCATCATTTGGGCTGCTGTGAAGAAAACTAGCTCCACCCTGACTGGACCCAGTACACAGAGGAGGCAAACTACCCCTTGCTGCTAGCTCAGAGTGTGCAGCATGGGTRGACTTCAAATGATCACTGCTTGGTGCAGCATAGCTGTGGGGTAGATCTGCAGTGAGGCAGAGCTCTAAGTCCAGTGTGGTGGACCTTTAAGTCCAACAGCTGGAACAAATTGACCTGTGATCACACCAAAACACACTGTTTTTCAGGCTTGCTGCCAAGGAAGTTTTACAGCCCTGCACAGCTTTCCTTCCACTAGGTACATCCACAGATAAAAGAACTGTTCTTCAGGAGTGCAGAGATACRTGTTTCCCTATCCACTCACCTCACCTTTCCATAGAATTTGCCACTTCTAAATAGACCTTCCTAATTTGAAAAAACAAACAAACACTCAATCAAACAAGCAGCAGTATTCATCTGCTCATCCCATGTTCATTCCTCAGCTCTTTCCTCGTGTCTTAGTAACACAAGCTATCTTGTTGCAGGAGTCTATGGCTTGGAACCTGTGGTTCAGTGCTGTTCCCCTCTGTCCTCCACTGAAATCCCTGGGACCACCATGGCAAGACAGGGGAGGATRTGAAGAAGGCTGTGGTTCACCTCAGTTCCAGGCTGAGAAGTGTTAGCCTGTCCAGGATATCTCAGAGACCAAGAGAGAGTTCTACATCCCAGGAAGCTCTCTGTGGCAGCTGTCCACTGAGTCCCTTCCAGGCTCAGCAAAGCAGCAAATGCATTTAACTCTGTACCTTTTTTACTTCAGTAGGACTGTATTTGGCCTTAAAGCATGTCATCAGATACCATGCTCGACTGGGATCTGCTAGAGAAGCACAACATTCCGACTTATTTCCTGTTCCTGTGGACTATTGTTAMGTAGACACCAGTTTTGCTGGCACCTGGCCCTTTAGCTAATTYGCCTACTAAAACAAAAGAAAGGATAGCTAAATGGAGGTATAACTTCATGATATAGTACAAATGCTGTTAAGTTTTGATTAAATGCCACTTTTGTGTACTGGTAGGCTAATCACCCCACTTCACTGTCTTTTAACATGGATTCTTATGTTTGAGAAGGAGACTTCATCTCCTAAATTACAAAATAAGAGGAACATGTACAAATATGAAGTCTTKGCACTTTTTTATTACTAAAAGTGTAAAAAGTGCTGTTTCCTTTACGATTCTGCTTGTATAGGTCAAGCAATTTAGTTAGCTGAGACTAATTTTTCAGTTGAGGCTCTAAGGAGGCAGAAAGACAGAATGACAGAGCCACATGCTCTATGAACTTAGGCAAGTGATACCAAAATAGAACCTGACAGGCATGAAAATTTCAGACAACACAGATCTTTGACTGGTGTATAATAAATTTTTTTTTCAAGAATATAATGCAGTTTTYTCAAGCATTGTATGAGATTAAAGGCTCTGCATAGAATCATGGGAGCATTCTAACTCAGTTCCATTTAAGTCCTCAGGGGCCTGATGCAAGTCTTTGCTGATGCATGCAAGAACCTTGCCCAGCTGTGAATTTGACTCCTGTTGTATAAAGCACTCTCAGTCCTGTTATAAACCAGTGTTGTTTTAGTTTCAAAGAGTTTGACAGATTCACACTTACAAAACAGTGCTTCTGCATTTTTCCTGTATCAAGGGATTTTAATGTAACTGAAAACAATTTCTTTTTTGTTTTCCAGACACTTGCACTCTTATTAATATTTAGATGCTTTCTATAGGGCAAAAAGAGTWTTTACAACATAAAGGCTAGCAGCATGGGTGCATTTCTCTGCTTCAAAGCAGTCAGAGGGAAACCACTTAATAGTTAAACATGCACATTGGGCAGGCAGTGAATCCAGATCTTGATKGATGGGAAACCACTCAGAGTTTACTTGCCAAGAGGGTTTTAGGGGAAAAAAGAAAARCATACCACGAACAAACTTTGAAGAATTAACTTGTATAAACTCATGTAAACACAAGTAARTAGGATTGATTTTCTTCTTTGTACCATAAAGCAAAAAGATAGCGGGTTTGGTCCTCTAACTGTTTTTGTAGTCAACAAAAGGAACAAACATGACAGGTTGCCCTTTCCTAGTTGCTCCCTCAGTTGCACACAACAGGTCAACTTTGCTTCTTTTCTCCTCTTACTGTTGCCTAGTCATTAGAAATTTCCTTTGATGAAAAATGCCTCTTTTTTTTTT
>CADDXX010000008.1:2668580-2730129 GCA_902810485.1 Alauda arvensis | reverse complement strand
CCGGCGGGCGCGCAGAGAAGCGCGGGGAAGGAGGCTTTCCTGCCCTGGCTGCCCGCCTTGCGGTGTGCTGGCCGTGCCGTCTCGGCGGAGAGGCACGGTGGCTGCACTGGGTATGAAAATACCCAGCCGGACCTTGCGTGGTGCTCCCGCAGGGTTGGTGATCCGGTCATTGGCAGAAAGCGGCCGGCAGATGAGTCCGTCAGTAATCGGGTGGACTGTAGGGTGACACAAACACGGCGGTCCGGAGCCGGTGGTGTTTTCAGTTTGCAAATCTACACACTATCTGCTTGCAGCAGACAAGATATAGTAGCTCCTTGGCACCCCACAGTTTTGCAAATGGAATCATAGACTCAGTTTTTCCTATGCATTACCTTAAATTAATTTGAGGTCAGCCAAAACTTAGATGYATTATCCTTATATTTTCTTAGCCTTGAGTCACATCCTGACTGGCACTGATTGTTGGAGAACGATATGTCCTTACTCCTAGGAGGAAATATATTTCTTAGAGTGCAAACTTCTCTCAATGTAAAAGAAGTAGTAACAATGCACTTCTTTTTAAGCCTTTCCTTCTTGTAGCCAATATTCAGCCTCTCTTTCCTGCAGCAGCTAAACATTCTCCTTCTTTGTTATCCTGCAGCATTTCTTGYAACAAATATCCTTAATGTGCATAAAAAATGAACTCACTGTTGCATTTTTGGTATTGTGTTAATCTTTGAATCTTCAAAAATCATAATTTCTCAGAGCTATTATATGTGTGTGAGTGTGTAGGTGTGAGGAAGCCATGCTTTGCATTCAGTTATCCACAGGTCTTAGCTCCTAGATACTCTCTTGGACTTAGTGGGAACTGAACTCTTCAAGCGTTTTGCTTGATGTATAGCACTTGGAAGATTGTTTTTTTTCTGAAGCTGAAAAGAGTTTGCCTATTTAAAAGACAATCTATTTACTACAGGTGTTACCAGCCAAAGGCTTGAGAGGAGTTCAGTTGTGTGGTCATGAGGCCATTGTGTAATCAGTCAGGTTAGCCATTAGCAAGGACCATTCTTCAGCTGCACAAAAGATARCAAAGTCTGTTTCTAGAGGTGAGGTCTGTCCACAGACTGAAAGCTGCCGCAGGCATTCAGGACTGTCTAAATGGGAGTCTGTGAAAATCTTGAGTCTGGGAGAGTCCTGGCCTGTAAAATCTCGACTGCCTTCAGCACCTACCCTTGGTGATTCAGTGGAATCTTTATTTCACCTGCTGATGTGTCCCAGCTTGTAAGTCCTATCTCACACTTACTAACTTTCTGGCCTCTTCTTTTCTGATCAATGATACTAGATGAATTTCTAAATTTGTTACTGAGATGAGAATAGCCATTTTGTTTGAGTTTACTTTGAAGAAAATGTTACTTCTCTTCCCACTGAGATGTTGATTGCTACTCTTTAGACTGTGGGAGAGAAAAAAGGGCAATTTAAGAAAGTCATGATCTGCCTTACATTCATAACTTTTCCTTCCATTTTGCCTTGTATAAGCACTTCTGCTGGCTTTAAGCAGACCTCACTGTGGGCATAAATTTTCTCCAGTGTTTTGAAGGCAGAGGCATAACTCCTGCAGGCTTAGGTTTGTAGGTGTTTTGCTGACATGGTTAATCATGCAAATAATTCCAGGGGCTTCCRTGCTGGACTGCTTGTCTGACTAGTGATAAGAAATATATGACATCYAAGTAGAAACCCATAGAAGCAGATGAACAACTGGGAGACAAAACATCAGCAAAGGCATTCAGCTTTCCTCACCTCCGTGCAGAAGACAAAGTGGGGCACTCAGCCTAACACTACTTGKTGCTCGTGTTATGCCCATGTGTCCTCTCATAAATTCTGCAGGGCTGTCARATGCTCCCCATGCTGCAGCTGCAGAAGGGGCAGGAGAGCACTGGCCCACAGCTGGCAGAAGTGGGCTGTGATGTAAAGACGTAGCAGTATACTTGTTCAAGTATGCAAGTATACAAATCATRCTTGCTGTGCAGCCCAGTTGTTTGCAGTACAAGTACCCTGTCACCTCTTGCCATGACTTTCACTGTCTTCAAACACAGATATAATGGGCAAAAGTTAAGCATCTCATGTATTTGAATGAACCAGCTTTGCAGTCATGGCAGACAGAGATGGCTCTTTCCTTACACAATTGAAGATGTGACCRGTTGGCAAGCCAGGGTGTTAGTGTGTGTGTGTTGTGTTGACCACAGGCAGGCATTTTAACTCTTTTGTCATTTCTTGAGACTGTCACAAAGCAATATAACAAGATTAGTAATATCTTATTTGTATTCATCTAGGAGCAAATTTGTTTTGAAAAAATATGTTTCTATTAAYAAAAGTTTGTTTAAATGTACTGAGCAGGGTGCCTAAAATCCATTTAATCTAATGAGCAAATAAATTTCATAGGTATGTGAAATGCTGAAGATTTGAAAAGTAGTTTTCATACATATTCATCAAGTCRAACTGCTTAAGGTTTGCTTTTAAATGTAAGCAACTTAAAAATGCATTTGAAGACCCAAGTTAAAAATAGTTGACTTGCTGTTTGCCTGCACCAAGGAGTCTATTTTTGTCTTTATTCAGTAGATTGCACACAGGCATTTCTGGGGGATGTTTCAGGCCTCCTTTGAAGCAATCCAGCCCATGGATTTGTATGGTAAATCATTTTGGTTTGGTTAGTAGTCACACTTCTTCCTGATGTATACAGATGTTTCTAATCATATAGATATGGAAGGAATACAAAAGTTTATTTTAACCTCTAAACATGTTTTCAGCTTGCTCTTTGAATAGTGACTTGATTTCATTGTCACTTTCAAATCTGTGCTGAAATTCAGGGGAATGCCCRAACTTGAAACATCCTTTTAATACTTGACTCTCCTTTGTACTTATGGTTGATAGATTTTCCCAGCACTACTGAAAATAAACCCCATCAATAGTTCATTTGAAATAGTTTTATCTATAAAGATCAGTTTGAGGCTAGCTCAGATTGATTAATGTAGCTCTTAAAAACAAAAGATGTGACATTATCTGGAAATACTATTTTTAGAGTTCATGTGCATGTTTTGCTGAATTGAAGCTGCATAGAGTGAAGGAATTTATCTTTCATTTCATATATATGTGTATTTAAAGCTGTATAAATTCTGTGATATAAGTAGAAATAGATTTTATGTATTTGTATGTGTTCAGTATAAGTATTTATATGAAAACCGTCCATGTAAAACAGGTATATGGACTGTGGAGGCAGGACCAGAATCTCTTCAAATTAGTCTGTTATTTTGTAGTTAGCAAAGGAGTTCTGTTTTTGAAATCTGAAAACAATCAGCCTCGGTTCAGAATCTCTGAAATTACTTGTTTGTGTTTTCTTTTTGGGATAAGTACACTGCTGTAGGTCTGGACAATTGATCCTAATGAAGCAGCCTGCCTGAGTGATCCCTTCGGGATTTCACATGTGTTGCTACTGGGACAGCTGCTTGAATTGTGGGGGTTTCTCCTTTTTTTCCCCCCTCTTGTCTGCAGAGATTTTAGCTGCTTTGCCACTAGCTCTGCCAAGTTAGAGGGAGGTGTTTCTACCTGGCTTCTGCWGGCTGAAATTTGCTGCCTTTCCAATCTGCCTGTCAATCATTCTAACAGCCAAATGCTTGTGATGCTAGAGGGCTCCTTTAAAGTGAGCACTTACCTTTTCTGCTTGACTTGGGGCCCAATCCTGCACCCTTGAAGCAGGTGGGATTTTTGATTCTGCCTCTGGTACTTGTAAAGTCTTTGTTGTGACAGGGACCTTGCACTGCCAGGAGGGCGCAGCTTTCTCCCACCTCCCACACACACTACTGTTTCTATTTGTGTGCTAGAAATAACAAGGCTGCATGATCTTCCCCTCCTGGTGCAGACAGACATTTCTGAGGTTAGTGTTTTGACAGGAATAACTTGTGTGAGGAAGGTGAGCAGAGCTTGCCTCTGTTTCTCCTCTGTGCCAGTCAGGCTGCACAGGTGCATCCATGTGCACTGCCAGCAGTAACAATTTGCAAGTATGGATAGTTTTTGTCCAAAATAKTGGATGAAATGCATCATAATATCTGCTTTGCAGGATGCAATTCAAAATACATCTAAATATGAAATAGGATGATTTAAGTCTTCCCAGGGAAATGAAAATCAAGAACCATGGAATAAATATTTATTTTCAGGCAACCTGATAACCATTTTCCTTTCCTACAATTARCTAAGGATTTCACTTTTGTGCTTATTAGTAACGTTTTGATTGCATTCTTGTAGCAGGGATAATTATTAATKTGATGGTGAACATTTCTTCTGTCCACAAATAGGACAAAAGATTGTGTAATGCTCTGGAATATCATAGGTATATTGCTGGTTCCATGCCAAGATCATTTTCAGCAATGAGATACATATCTAAATAGAATGCATTATGGTCATTACCTTAATAAAATGTGAGTCATGCACACCAGCACTTYCATTCTTAAAATACTTCAGTAAACTGGTATATCCGTTTGCCAAGGGATAGAACATACTGTGGAAGACAAATCTGWTGCTGAGTGGACAAATAGTCTCCAGCATTTTCCCTGAAGCTCTGTGCTTGATTTAGCCATTTATGCATGAGCTCACTAATGAACATTTTAAGCATGATGTACGTTATCACCAAGTTTTAACTAAAACTGTAAATGTAAAACTATTGTAAAGTCTATTCTGACTTAACAAAGTCCTASATTTCAAATCAGTTTGTTCTGGATGACAGACAGAAAAACTGACTGCTTTATAGCTAACTCTGTATGTGAAGGTCCTGTAGCTGTTGAGAAAAGCAACTGATAGCACGAATTGTTCCAAAACCAGCATTCAAGCTAAGGTTTCTGAGTASCAATTTATGACTCAGAAAAACTTTCATGTTCTGTCTTGAAAAATATATGCATGCTCTGGGAAAATAAAAGGGGAAGTTGAAACTGTACAAGCTGTCAGATCACATCATGTGTGTCCATGCAGGAGATCAGCAAGTGAGTCAGAAGGAATTTTGGAAGTATTGCATTTGGGGGATGCTCTGGTACTTCTGTATTTCAAAGGATTTTCTCACTTGCAGGAGAGAAGCAGTCACTTCAGGGACATGTAAGGAACATCCAAAAATGTCAACTTCTGACAAAGACATAAGTCCCTGTTAAMATAAAAATTTGTAATGTTCAGTGCAATTAGTCCATATATTTCTATAGACTTTGAAAATAATTTTCTAATACTGATTTTTAAAAACAGTTGMAAAAAGAACATCTAAAAAGCCCTAATCTCTTCATCTTCTCTTCATCTTGCTACCAAGTCTATTACAGTAGCAGTCAAAATTAATTTATAATCCACCTGCTTTCTGACAAGAACAGTTGTCAGTTTTTTAGCTGGTATCTCTATGTACTTGTTTGTTCTGTCTTTGTGTGAAAGAACATTTGGGAGCTGAGCAGAGGAAGGGAATCTGATTCATAACAGGTGAATAGGAACTCAATTAGTTTTGGTACAGCTGTCCAAAACATTCAGTCTTTCTTGTGAGGGCAGGGTATATGCATAGTGACTGAATTCTTCTTTCTTCTCAGCTTTCATGTTCGCTAGTTCACTGTGCAAGGCTGGTGGAGAATGGTTGGTTTTGCTGTACTTCTTCTGTACTGAAATCTGTATAACCATGGAAAATATGTCAACCCCAGACAGCAAATGTATTTTGATTTCTTCCATCAATTGACATCATCTACCATCAAATACATTTTCACAGAATGAGCTGGCATCTTAAATACTTCTTAAAATGCTTTTACAAAACAGCATTTATGTTTATAGTGATCTTTTTTTAAAATTTATTTTGAAGTACAGAGTTCTATGACCAGCTGCTCTAAAGTATTCATGCTCAAGAATCCAGCACTGCATATTCTGTGAACAAACAATTGGTACAAAATAAAGCTTGTGGTTCCTGCAGAGTATCTTCCTGGCAGGTGCTGCTTCCTTCATCCTAGAGGTGGGTGGCTTCTTCCATTTTGTGTGTGATAGTGAAGCATCTGCAGTTTGTTCTTGCTTCTTTGAGCCCCTTTCTACATTACTGTCAGCTTTTGACAGTGTTTTTGAGATGAGGGAGAGCAAGCTGAGTAAAAGGAGGGTTGTGCTGTTGAACTGGCATTGTTTAACAGTGGGCTGAAGAGTTTTATTTCTGCTGCTGGTGGCACAAGTAATAGGGGTATCATATTATTGCTAGTTTTCAACACATGCTTTCCTACAGATGGTGGAGATTAACACTGCAGTGCCTGCTGTTTGAGCTGCAGTGCTGAAAACAAAAKGTTTGCCACAGCTGCTTCAGCTGCAGCGAGGCAAGGGCCCCTGGGGAACTTTGGCAGAATCTGGTCTCTGTGCATCACTGGCCAAGAACACAAGTTTATGAACACTGTTCATTTGTTTATTTATGACAGCTAGATGTTGTCAGTGGTCCCTTGCAGGTCACACATTAAGTTTAAACTTAATCAGACGGACCTCCTGCCTTTTCTTTTGTGTTTTTTAGCTACATGTTTTGCTGAACCCCAWATGAGGTAGGGAAGGTTTTAACTAATGTTTTCTATTAGATGCATTAATTTTGTGGTCAGAAACCTCAAGCTCATAAGTAAGTGGATCCTAAASATTTTGGCCTAAATTGTTTCCCTGATACATTTTTTGAAGTATCCAAAATTCCAATTTACATTGGAGTGTGTTTCTGTGTACTGAACTAAACAGCAAAACTTGCATTGACTTTCACTGACACAGGAACAGCCCCTGAAGCTATTGTTCTAGTTCAGCCTGAATTGAAAGTGGTTTGGGATATTTCAGTGAATATTCTGAAGTAATATTTCTTCCTTGACATCTGGTGAGTTGCATAGCTGGAAGTTTCAGTATRTATGTGTACTCACATTTTAGATCAGATGTTCTGGTCCACTTAATGCATGTTTCAAAATGCATCCTTATAAAGTGTAGAAATGCTTCAAGAGTAATCAAGATAAGATGGAATATTGAAAAAATGCAGGTTTTTTTTTTTACTGAAAAAAACTGAAACCTTTCCATTAATAGTGAACTGAAGCGGAAATGAGTACATGGGAAAATGACTGTAGTGGATGTTCAAGCCTTTTTGGGATTTAGTTTGGAACAAAAAATAAAACCAAAATAAAACACTAATTTTACTTAGAGAATGATTTACAGATTTTTGATAAGGTTGAAGTTGTAAACTCTTAGGTGATGAATTTGTTTTTTCAAAACCACAGATAAGAAAAATAATATGAGAAGTGATTACATCTTTTGCTGAAGATGAAGGCACTGGTATCAAGCTGGTAAATACATATTTCAAAAGATGTTGGGGGAGAATTTAAGTAGGTATAAATCTTAGCAAAAGTATCAACATTTGAGAACGAAGATGCATCCTGAACACACGACACAGAAAAAAAGAATAGCTTTTCCAATTATCTTTTCCAAACTTTTTCAAGACTGCTGAATGGATATGGATATCTGAGCACTTGAGCCTTTTTCAGTTTGTCCAGTTTCTTGTTAAGAAGTTGTAGGAGTAAGAGGGTGAGATATTTATAGGCGTCTTTGAAAATCTATTGCTTTTTTGCTAAAAGAATGAAAATCAGGAGTGGTCTTCAGGTCCAATGGGTGGGCACCATAAAATTATTATGAATATCTTGACTTTCATGTAAGTTAGTGCTACAACATAGGTTTATGGTGAGTAGCTGGTACTGGACTTGTGACATTCTGTCTTCTTCAGCAAGACCTGCTATGTCATAGAGAATCTTGTGGGAGACACAACTTCCTYCCCACTCTTCAGTGACTGTGGATACACCTTCAATAACAGCAGAAAATTAAAAAGAGTATCCAATGCATAGATAAAAGCATGCAGTGGCTTGATAGATGCTGTGCTTATATATCTCTGTTCAGCTGGAGTGAGTTTTTTGTCCAATTGTGGTAAATAAGGGTTTTGTCTCTGGCTTGGAGCCACATTTTCAATCCTTTAATTTACTTGGGATTTTCTTTTGGCAGGACRGGATGTTCTGCTCTGTCTGTGAAAATGTCTTACTTTATTGACAAGTTATGAAGGTCAAGAGAAACACCCAGTTAGGTTTGTATTCAGAAGCATCATCAGAAGATGAAGAGTAAAGGACCCAAGGAAATAGAAGTAGTCCATTTACAAATGCTAATCAARTTTAAACCTTTTCAGGTTTTTTTAGCTATAACTGGTCATGCTTTTAATTTTCAATTCTGACCTCTTTTCATATACAATTTCTGTTCTAGGAGGCTAATTTTCTACTGCTTCTGAAAATGTTATCCAGATATTTTCTACTGCTAATTTTCTACTGCTTCTGAAAATGTTATCCAGATATGGAATAATGTATAATCCCTTTACCGGTGCAGTCAGAAGTGATACTTTTGTCCTGCTGGTGATTTGCTGTAGTGCTTTTGATTATTAATGCTTCTGCTTATATCCACTGACTTTGAGATTTAAATTCTAATGCAAAGTTATATTTGTGGTCTAATGCCATCTTAACTGCACATCCTTTCCTAACTCTGGGGCCCAGGGGACCTCTCAACTAAAAAAATCTGTTGTCATCTTTTACTYTCAGTGTTACTGGCAGAAAAAGTTTATTCCATGCCTCAGAGTTGGCAGTGTTTCTTAAACTTGTGTTATAAGATAGTTATTTGTAGTAGACATTTATAAAAGAAAAAAGATAGTGATAAAAAACCTGTACTTTTCTTTCAAAGTTCCTCTGTTTGGAGATATTTGCTAATTCTGCTTTTCTCAAGAAATTCAATATTTGCTTTAATAATACAGAATAAATACTGACTGTTGTATTGTGGTAGTGATTTAATAAATTCCTTTGATACTAACATATTTAAYTTTTAAGCATTACTTTGTACATAAAGAAGGCTCTCCTGCCCATGGTCCAATTGTAACCACCTTTTTTCACTCTTAATTAAAGTTTATTCTCTTTACAGTTTCTCTCAACAAATTAATCTGCTGTGATGGTTTAGTAGCAGATGAACTTTAAAATGATGGTGTATCTCCACTACCTTTCAGTTTTGGTTTTTTCATGGCTTTAACTGAAAAGATCATGTTTCTACATTTACAGGTACATTTCAGTTTTTTCATGTTTTGTTTGTGGTTTTTTTTTCACTTGCAAAACATTGAAGCTTAAAACAAATTTTGATTTTTAATATATATTGTGAAGTGAGAATTTATTATTCAGAATGCTATATAGTAACYTGGCTAGCAGATAATGATAGCAATTCATGTAACTGTGGAGAGAACTATGCAAATAATGGCGTGGGAAATGCTTTAGCTTCCCTGTGTTATTTAACAGACACAAAACATAGGCAAATATAAAAAATTGTATTAAATACAATACATTTACTGAAACACTGACACACAGGTATAGAAGCAGGAGAAATAGAAGTAGAGCTTTTGTTTATGCAGAAGAAAAATAGTTATTGATGACTAGAATCTCTACTGTGCAAGCAGATGTTTGATAACCTTGGTTTCTTTTTGCATATAGGAGAGCTTATCTGTAGCTCAAGACCAGTATTGCAAATTTTGTATTCCCTTGTTTTTTTTAAGGTTGCAGTTTTCAAGGTGATTTTAGATCTCTTTTCCTGGCATATATTCTAGTTTCCTTTCATATATTTTGTGACAGTCTGTTGTTCTCTTACAAATCTGGTGTTTTTCTCAAGGAGAGTAAAATAGCCTTGTTCTTTTTGCTTTGAGGAGAGTGTCTGCCTTAGTGTAATATATTGCATTTCTTTCCCCAAGTGTTGGTCAGACAGGCCTTTTGTTTTAGTAAGCTGACGTCTTCATTATCACAGAAAGTCAACAACCTGTCTACATCCGCCCAGGCAAAGGCTTTTTCTGAAGTTTCTTTGGTGATAGAGATGTGTGTTTACTTGTCATTGGAATTTCGTTCACTGTTACCTCTAAGAACATGCTAGTGGGTGAATTTGGGGTGGGGATGGTGGGTGGGGGGGCATTTACACAATACTGTCTGTCATTGCTACAATGAAATTTGAATCATGGACCTTTGATCTTCAGCTTAAGCCACAGGGGTACATGACTCTGAGAACTTCTAAAAATCTCTTGCAGTTCATTTTCAGATTCAAAGAAAAATGGCSRAAGTGTATCCAGGCAATTTGCACAGAGATCACTCTAGAAATTACGAGAATCTGGCTTGGTTTAAAGGTGAACTGTGTGAGTTTCACTTTTGTGCCCATGTAATCTTTACTACCTACATGTAGTAATGTTTGAAATCAAAGTATTTTAGAAGTCATCATGAAATAGGATGCTGGGTTTTGTAGGTTCAGACAGTAGCTGTTTATCGGTTTGGTATTCTGAAATAGGCATCTGAAAGAAACCATACAAGTGTTGTAGAYTGTTAAGGACTAGAAGAAATTATTGGTACAGCATGGCCTTGAAATCTTTTTAAGTTGGATGCTGCTAGACAATGCACATTTTATACAGTCAGATTCAAGTCATAGCTTTTCAAACAAGGCGTACACCTTWTGACAGAAGAGCAGGATTTGGAGTAATGTGGAAACAGCGTTTGTGGAAAGAAATYACCATTTATGAATACCTGCAAAAACTGTAGCCTTCTGTGGTGCAGCAGTACATCCTTTTGAAAACTTACTGGTTTGGGGGCTTCTTATCCATAAATATCAGAGTTTCATCTTGCACATGTCTATTTTGTGTGTGTGAACACTAGAAAATTAGTCAACAGGAGAGATTTCAGTGAAGAGGTACAATCCCAACGGAATGACTGGAAAYGAGAGTTGTGAGAGRTTCAGTCTACTGCTTCTACAATGGGCTAAAGATGATATAAAACTTTCTATTAAAGGAAGATATCACTTGAGGATTTCAAAGTGAACTTCCTACACTCTCTGATTTTTCCCACAAGGATTTTGCATCCTGAGATCTCTGGGCTAAGGGCTATCTGGTCTGTTGAGATCTTCACCATTATAGGGAGAAAATTAATGGGGATAAAACTCTATTAGACTTCAATCTGGACAGCACTATAAATGACAAACAAAAGGGCTTTTTAAAACATTCTAGCAACAAGAGGAAGATCAGAGATAACACTGATTTGTTGCTTGATGAGGTCAATCTCCTCACAAAGAGAGACATACACACAGCAGATATTTTTAATACCTTCTTTGTCTCTGTCTTCAACACTGGTTATGGGCTCTGGGCACCCTGGAGCCCTGTGTTGAGAGGCTGTGACTGGGAGGATGATAACCTTCCAACCAAGCTTGTTCCAACAAACCTGAGTTTGTTCAAGACATGCTATGCTGCTCTAGCTGGCTGTGCATAAAATCTAYGGGGCCCAAAGGGATTCATCCCAGGGTACTAGAAGAGCTGACCAATGTCATTGTAGGTCCTCTCTCCATTATTTTTCAARTGACTTGGGAGTCTGGAGAGGTCTCAGTTGACTGGAAGCTGGCAAACCTCCCAGGTTCAACATGGGAAAGAAGGAAGACCCTGGTAATTACCAGCCTGTCAGTCTCAATTCACTGCCTGGTAAAATTATGGAGAAGGTTATTCAACACAGTTATAGGTCATAGCCAGTAAGAGTTCACACCAGAGAAGCAACTGGTTGACCTCAGGAGGCCAGTAGACCTGGGGCTTGTGAATTTTATCACATTTTGATACTGACTCTCACAATATCCTTCTGGACATAATGCTTAACAYACAGCAAGACAAGTCCATAATATGCTGAGTGAACGATTTGCTGGTGGGACTGGCTCAGAGCTGCATGCAGTTACATCAGGCTGGTGACCAGCTGGTGACCAGTCACCAGTGCTGCCCACAAGTCAATTTTAGGACCAATGCTCTTTAATGTTTTCATACTCAGAACCCAGAAACCAAGTGTACATTTATTTGTCAATGATAATAAACTAAGAGCAGCTGTAGACTCCATTGATGGAAGAGTGGCTGTCCACAGAAATCTGGATAGACTAGGGGGCTGGGCAATCACCAACCATATGAAATTTAATAAGAGCAAGTGCTGTGTTCTCTACCTGGAATTAATAATCTTGGTTGTACTAACTGGAGGATAAGAGGCTGCAAAGCAGCTCTGCGGAAAGATCTCTTTGTGTTGATGGCAAGTTGAGTCAGCAGTGCCATGGCAGCCAAGAGAACCAACCCYGTCCTGGGGTACATCAGGCACAGCATCACCAGCCAGGCAAGGGAGGGGATTGTCCCACTCTGCTCTGCACTGGGGCAGCCTCAYYTCGGGTGCTGGGGCAGTTCTGGGTGCCACAATATAAGAAGGGCATCAAACTACTGGAGTGTGTCCAGAGGAGAGTGACTRAGATGCTGAAAGATTTCAAAGGCAAAATATATGAGTAAAAGTTGAAATCACTTGCTTTCCTCAGCTTGAAGAAGAGAAGGCTGAGGAGTATCCCCATCACAGTCTACAACTACCTCAAGGGGAGCAGTGGAAGGCAAATTGCTCTTCTCTTCTGTCTGGTGACCAGTGGTAGCAAACAAAGAAAAGGAAGGAAGCTGTGTCAGGCAGGTTCAGATTGAACATGTGGAAAAGTTTCTTCACTGAAAGGGTGATTGATCATTGGAAGAGGCTCCCAAGGTAAGCGGTCACAGCACCAAGCCTGGCAGAGTTCAAAGAATGTCTGAATGATGCTTTTAGTCATATGATTTACTCTAGGGAGTCCTGCAAGAAGCAGGGAGCTGATCTTGTTATGGACCCCTCCAAGCTTGAGATGCTTTGATTCATCCAGCTATGACCTCAAGAAAAAAGAGTGACATTATGAAGTGCTCAAAGTGAATATTTGTTGAGATGTAACACTTGATTCTGTTCCAGCATTTTGAATTTTTCAGGGTGTTTACTTTTTGTTCAGATGTCCTGCCATGACACTTGAGTGATGAAAAGCCTCTCTGTAGACCCTTAATTATTGTCTCTATAWAGACCAGATTGTCCTCTTTTGCCTTCTCCACAGCTGTAAATGTTACTGATATTTGCTCCTGTCATTGTTCTGTTGTTGCTGTCATACTTTTTTTATCATTTGTTCTGAAATGCAATGAATCAYGGAGGACTTGGGGGGATGATATTGGTGAGGGTACCAGAGTAAAATTAGGAAAAGTTGTTACTATGCTTTGAAGCTACAGCTTTGCAAGAAAATTTGGCCAGGCRCAAGCTACCCCTTGAAATTCTTTTGGTCTCTCCTCTTGAACTTCCAAGGTCTTTGGTGGTTTATGGACCTCTTGAAGTCAAGGACAGTGTCCTTTGGCTTGAGTCATAAGAAAAAACAAAAGAGTGCCTTTTTTTTTTCTATCTGCATATCAGGAAACTCAGTGCTTGAACACCCTGGAGAACTTAAGCAAATAAGCTATGACAAAAACTGCCTGTCAAATTCTTGAAATAGAAAGTTAGTGTTCAAGACATGAAGTGGCTAGGAAAAGACCCACTAAGCAAGCAGCACGGCCCAGCTTGAAGAGCCAGCTAACTGGGACTCAGCATCTGCCATTGTGTTTCTCTGCACTACAGGTTCCCCCTATTCTCCAGGACAGGTCAGTTACTATCATTTAGAAGAGGAAAATGAAGAGTATTGCTTTCATTTTTATTTCTGAAGTGCTTGGCTATAAATCTTCTTGTCAGGAAAAAAAAAAAAATCTGAACTAGCCCCTGGCTGAACTTGCTCTCAGCTTCAAGGGTGACCTCTAACTACATGTTGAACAGCACATCATCATGCTGCCAGGACAGCTAAAGTTGCAAGAAAGAATATCCATGTGTAATTGTGAGAATCAGAGAGTCTAGTCCTTGTGGTACTGAAATGGTTTCTTAATTTACAGAGTTGTTGGCTAGTTGTTCTCAGCCTCTCTCACTTCCCCAGARCATCTCTCTTGGTTTGATACACCTCAACCAGTTCCTCTTTTCCTGTTGTGCTGGGGAGCACCCAGGGAATTGTGTTGCTTGTATTTGAGAAGAAACTGARCTGCTAATACTGACAGTTCTTTTTGCTGAATGACTTTGGTTTTTTAGTGGAACTTGCTGTGGTATCCAAGGATGAACACTTTTGGCAGTCACAAATGGGTGATAATTCCATATTACTTAAACTTAGTTCAAAGAAAAGAGACCGATCACTTTTGACAGAGGCTTTTGAAATCAAAATGGCTTGTGTTCCCACTGAAAATACAAGTGTAAGGATCTGGTATAAAGAAAAAAACAAGGACCAATCCTGATAGTTAGATTAGAAAACCTGGCATGCTGGAATCCCACACTTAAAGGAACAAAAGATAGCCAGTACCACATTTTGGGAAAAAGTATCATGCTTTAATTGTCTTGAAGATTAGTTCTACTCAAGAGAATGAGTCAAAAGCATCCTACTGAATGGAAGAATAATGAAAGAAACAGAGATATGGAAAAGAAACTTCCTGCAAATTCCATCCCTTTGCTTTTGGTTTGTTGATAGACAACACCGTTGTTACAGTCTTGAAATAAAGCCTTTAGAATCAATATAGAGAATTCTTTTGAGTTTTTATTCTCCTGACAATGCTACTTTTCTCCTGATATTGTTTCAGCTCTCTAAATCTGAATTCTTTAAACTTGTCTGTCCAAGAAACATATTGTGCCTTATAGGCCTTAATAGCATTTAGCAACAAAAGTATGATTTGTAAATAACAGAGGCACTAGATCAGGCCTGCCTTGACCATGCCATGTCCTTTGACAACCAATACCTCTAGCAGCGGTGCATCCACACTGTCAGACTGTCACTTCCTTATTTCTGAACATCAAGACCATCTTCTGTAGCACTGTTCCYGCTGCAAATGCCTATGGATGATGAACACATTGCTAGTTTATGTAATTTCCAGGCTATAACTGTCTTAATATTATCTATTAATATAACCAAGTATTCCATCTTGTTTCATTCCTTACATTTCCTCTCATTTGTAATTGGGTTACAATGCAGCAGAATATCATGAACAGCAATAACTAAAAATGAAAGTGTTTGCTACATTTCTGCAGGCATTTTTGTTAACATTTTTGTTCAGTTTGGAGCTACTTATATTCAGGTTATAATTCATAGCTTGGTGTTGAAGGTACAGCTCAGAGACACAGTTAATGAAAGACACTCTCTGGCAAGCAGATTTCCCTGTGCTTTCCAGAAAAGCCTTTGAAGGATACAAGAGGGAGGAAGGAAAACTTTTTTTAACCCRTCCCATGTTTTAAGACTGTCCTAAAAATGAGAAATGTCTACATAGAGAAGACAAGAGATAACTGTTTTAGTCAAAAGTGCTTCTGATAGCATGATACAGTTGATTGTTATAGGACCAAGGAAGATTTATTGTGAACTTGGGAGTAATAAACTGCTCTTTCAACACTGCAAACAGCAAGCTGTGAATGACATGGATCTGCRGAGTATGGAGTCATTTTCTATCACATCAAAGTTTGATTACTGTAAAATACTTAACAAACCTTGGGACAACTGTGTTGTATAGTTAAGATGTAGCATAGGGGAGGAATTTCACAGGAACCGAAACAAACAGCTCTGCTTCACTAGTCTTAAACAGTAACATTCTGGGACAAAGACACARTTTTTACTAATCCTTGCAGAAAAGAAGATGAATGCATACTGATTGCAAAATTTTATATCACTGCATCCAAATCTGAGCATCTGCCCAAGCCCTGAGAGCACATGAGAAGCAGGGAGATGTCAGGAGGGCCCAGTTTAGCTCTCTTTTCAGGATGAAAAGAGCTGCATGAACAGATCAGGGCTTTTGCCAGCTTGCTTACTGACATGTTTTCATCTTGTCCCTGACACAGGTATGATGGTCAGTAAGGTGTGTTACAGGGACATACCTCATGTTGGGTTTCATACTAAAGACACAGTTCATGAACTTCCTCAGCTAAATGTCATTTTTCTGTTTCAGATGTTCAAAGATTTTGAGCTAGTTCTCAGGAAAAAAAATATTTCTGACTCAATATATATATATCTTTAAATAACTATAATCTACTTTTGACCTTTCCTAGACTATTGTAAAGACATTTTAATTACAAGAAAAGCTGGGCTTCTACTGTGATCCCATAAGCATGATACATTACAGCAGACTAAAATTCCTGCCACTAACAGTAAGACAGAGAGTAAAAACTGATTCCTTGTTTAAAAGACAACAGAAAGAGAATCAGAAGGGAAAGGTGAGATTCTTGCTAAGTCTAGGGCATAATTTCTTATGAAAAAGGCTGCAGACAGTGTACAGGTGAAGAAATAAACACCTGCAGACCACAATCCTATTTTCACTCTAGATATTTATTGTGGTTTGACACTGGCCAAACGCCAAATRCCCATGAAAGCCACTCACTCACCCTCCCGTGACACAGCTGGRCAGAGGAGAGGAAAGAATTTAAAGAAGGGTTTGTAAGTTGAGATAAGGGCTGGGAGAAAACACTCCAAAGGCAAAACAGGCTCAACTTAAGAGGTACGCAGTGAATTTATTACTAACAGAATCAGAATCAGCCTTGGAGCAGGGCCCCTCTCTCCACTGTGTCTCCCACTGGATCACAGCCTCTTCCAGGCGTGGGCATTTCCCCCAAGGGCTGTGGGTAGGTCTCTGCATTCCCCGTGGATCTCCACAGGCTGCAGGGGAATCTCCACTCCAGTGCCTGGAGCACTTCCTGCTCCTCCTGTGCTGACCTTGCTGTCTCACATGTTCTCACCTCCTCCTCTTCCCTGGAGAGGGAAAAACTCTGTGTGTCCCTTTAGTTTGATTTTCTTCCTAAATAATGCCATCACAGAGTTGTTACTGTCATCTCTAATAGGTCCAGCCTTGGCCAGCAGCATGTCCATCTTCAGAGCCATCAGGGATTGGCTCTGCTGGACATGGTGGAAGCTTCCAGCAGCTGCTCACAGAAGCCATCTCTGTGGCCCCCTACAAAAAACCAGGCTGTGCAAAAACCAAGGAAATATTCTAGTCAATCACTGTCAGACTAAAAAATTTATAGAAAATATTAAGCACGATGACTTAAGCTTGGTAAGTTGACTGAAGCTTTCCTGATGTAAAAAATGCAGAGGAAACAGAGCCCAGAGTCTATTTATCCSTTTGTTCCTAAGCAGTGAACTTCCATGTGTTAACTTTTAAGAGGCTGTTTTAGCTTTTTGATATTTTTTTATTCAAAGCAAGCAGAAAAAACTGGGGTTCTTATTAAACTGATTCAGAGCATAGTTCTTCATCCCTCTATAACCTGTGATTAAAAGACACACTTCATTGTTTAGAATCATAATGACAATATTTACAGCAACATCKACCTTAATTCTTTTTATTCTAATTGGATTATACTGTCTATAATCTGAAAGACTAGGATGTGAGATTAATCTTTGAAAAGAGAAGGCTGAATAGCATGCTTAAATTTAATTTTTATTTTTTTAATTTTATTTTCTAGCTTTACAACTTATATTGTTATTATATATTATGATGTGTTTCTGGCACATCCTCTAAAAAGTCTGTTGGAATGATTCCTGGTTTCTGTGTAATAAAAACCAAGATAAACTCCATTACGTTTTCCTAAGATATCTCAAAGTTTTGTTCCAGTTGTTTCTAAGTTACCACAGACATGTTGCCCTGCCAGTTAAAATATATGGCTTGTCAGAGCTTATTTTACAAGGCAGTGGTCTCTTCGCTGTGGTCCAATTAAACACCTGAATACCTGCTCCATGTTGGCAACTTGGATGCACAAATGTAGCACACATTTAAATGGTCTGTTCAGTCAGACCACAGCGCTCTGCAGGATCAGGCTCTAATACACARGTTCGTTTTGCAGATCACATTAGCATCACACAGAGGGTACATATGCACAGGCAGCTGTGTGAAGAGATCAGCCCTGGCTTTGGAAAGACATGTATAAAAACTGACATGTTTGCCTGCAATGCCTGAACACCAGTTGTTTGTTAGACAGCTGTGATCACTGCTGAACTGGAAGGCAAACAGTGTCTCTGAAGCTGGTGGCAAAATTTGCTCAAGTCAGCTTTTCACCTGAAGTATCTTAAGCAGYCTACACTGGCTCTGCTTTTTACCCTCTCACTGCAAGCTCCATCTTTCTCGAGGAATTAGTAAGCAGCTTTTGTGGAATGACTTTGAAATTTCCTCTTGTGCAGCAAAAGCTATGGCTATTTTTTAGCCAAATAAATAATTCACAGGGAGTAAGTCATTAAGTTAGTTCATCCTCTTATTTTCTTTTGTTTATATTCCCATTTGCAGTGGTGACTCTAGCAGCTAATTCAATGAAAGTGAGCCCATCTGAGTTTCATGTACTGGATGTTTACTAGGTAACATTTTGACACTATAGCTGAAGATGTTTTTTGCAAGACACTGCTTTGACTGCTTTGCTTTCCCCTAGTTTCAACTGTTGTCCATAGTTGACAAATATTTTTTCCTCATTAATTTGCTTCACAAGCATAGTTTCTGTCCCAACAATGGCAATATAGATTACCATTTCCAGTGGGAAAGTCTGGGTCAGATGTGTTACATTTACACTGTAGTGAAGGCCTTRCCTCCTAGCCCCTGAAAATCAGTTTTGATCAATCTGCAAAGTCAGATATATCTGTGCAAATTGATTTGTACTCTGTATCTGTTTACAGAAAATATTTACAAGAMTTTGAAATTCACTGTCTGTAAGTATTAACAGCAGTAAACCAATCATTCCAGTATTCATGGAAAGCCATCCCAAAAGGGAAGCAGGGAGTTTTTGAAGTAATTCCAGTTCATTTGGGTTAAAGACTCAAGACAAAAAGAGATCTGTTTTATCTGCACCTTCGCAGTCTGTCAGTCTGGCAGGATATTTCCTACACAGAGTTTTAGAGCTTGTGACCAAACTAGGAAGCATACCAGATAAATTCACAGGTTCCTCATCTGCTAGGGCTGTTTTTTCTGCACCTCCTGTGGTCTCAGCATCACAGAAGTCTTCAGRAAACAAGATAAATTAAACTGACAATAAACAAAGAGTGGAAGTAATTGATGTTTGCTGCTTCTAAAATGCAAAATGGAAAAGAAGTTATCATAGAAGCAGCCCTGTGATAGCAAAGACTGTTGTTTCCCATGTTTAGTAGGACCCTAAGGGGAAAGGAGCCTTGCTTTACTCCAAATAATCATGAGAGGTAGGTGAGAGGTGACTCTGATATGAAATATATTTTCCTTACCACACCTCTTAGGTAGTAACATGAATGCTAGACACCTACCCACTGTTTCTGCCATAAGGTCAAAGYTGGATTAATAGCTTTTCTGCAGCTGATGAAGTGTCACTCTCYAGATGTTTTCCTAGAAACTCCAAAGCTCAGTCCTGACTGATTGCTACTCTATCGTGTTTCCCATCTTTAAATGTAGCCTGCTGCTTCTCAAAGCACCCAATAACTGAGTGGAGATGACACTGATGGACTGGACTTTGTACTGAGCAGGAAGGCTGTCTGAGTGAAGTCTCAAGCAGAGGAAACAAAAGCCAGTGTTGCTATTTGGCAGTTTCTGCTAGAAAGAGTAGCGGAATGGAGTGGTACATGCAAAGGGTRTTTAAAAAACGTGCACAGCTTCCTCTGCTCCTTCAGCTAAGGAAAAAAGTGACTGAATGAAGAGCTCAGTGGGGACACCTAGGAAGAGTTTGGCTTTCCCCATTGCATCTTCACAGAGGTCCAAAAAGTGCCTCTAGTTGTTACCAGGGACAAAAATGGTACATAAAGTAAYGCCTAGACAGTGAGTCACAGGTAACTGTGCCAGGACAGGACTTTGGCCTGACTCTTTCTAAAGCAGGTAATCTCTCTAGTAGTCCCTCCCAGTGCTTTGTGAGCTTTGAGGAAGACAGGGAAATGATCAGGGTCATATCCATGGTCCTACCAGGACACAAGGAATTGGGATTGGTAGAATTGTGCCTCTGAGGACTGGAGAGGGTTCTTCTTGATAGCTCCAACCACTKTCTCCAAAGGCAGGGTTATATTTGTTGTGCTGCAGAGTGGGAAGCAGATAGACCCAGGTACCTGAGAATAGTTAGTCTCTCCTGCCCTTGGTTACACATAATGAGTTTTCTCCAAAGAAGGTGGGTCTCAACCACTTTTTAATTTTTGTTAGTCTTTGTATCCACCACGGCCAAGTTCTTTAGAAAGAGGAAAAAAGCAAAGTTATGTCTTCCAAAAAGATGAGTGATAGGAAACTACCACATGTATAGGAAGCTCCTGCTGTTGCACAGCCTAGCATTGCTGCTTTAGCATTCACTGGCAAGAACACTTATTCCCTGCAGTCATCCCTCACTCGCGCTTTTCTTGACAGCAGATGGGAAGCAGGATAAGAAGACACCCTGAAAAAGAGTAATTACATCCTTATCTTTGCTTAATCTTGATTTTTCTGCACCTTCTTTCATAAGAGTTGATTAGTCGTGCTGTGTCAAGCAGATGCTTTAAAGAAATCTATTTATGGGGACGCGCTGTTTGCAGCTGGAAGTGGTTTACAATGGCAAAAAAAAAGGACTTTCTGCACTGAGAAATGCAGACAGACCCAAGGTCACACTAGTCAAATAGAAGACATTCTGTTAGTGAACAAGATCAATGTGCTAGCACAGCCAGGTCCTCAGAATCACAGAATGGCTGAGGTTGGAAGGGATGTCTGAATGTCACAGGATCCAATCCCCCATTTCAAGCAAGACCACCTAGAACTGATTGCCCAGGAACATGTCCAGACAGTTTTCAAGTATCTTCAAGGATGGAGACTCTACAACCTCCCTGGGCAACCTGTGCTCAGTCACCCTCACAGTAAAATGTGGCTCATGAAGGTCAGGAGCAATCTCCTGTGTATCAGTTTGTGTTTGAATGTCCAGATTAAGGGTGTTTCTTGAACTAATCCTGCTGGCCACAACTTACCTGGAGCTAAGTGTAAGCACAATTATTTTGATGAGCAAAAGAATTTGGTATCTTAATTTTCATGAAAGAAAAGCTGAAAGAACTATCTGCCATAGAGGGGGAGAATGCCAGATAGGTTTGGCTGAAAGCAGTGGCTTCTCTGTATGGTTCAGTCCAAAACACCTGCAGGCTGACCAAAATTCCTTTCATTTCTGTAAACTACAGACTAGTGAGGRCTCCTGTTGGGAAAGAACTTGCATCTGAAAGTGTATTTTCTTTGTCATCTCCCAGAGGTGCATATTTAGTTTGCATGTAATTTTGGTGTGGTGATCTCGGAGTAATGTGAAGGATATGTGTCATACTTTAGAAGGTAAGGGCTCAGGCTTTATGATTCCAGTATGCAAAMCTCCTTCACAAATTAGGCAAAATCTAGGGAAATGATAGAAATGCATGAGAGAAATGCATCCAGTTTATTTGCAGAAATGCCAGCAAGTCTCCTTCTTAGCAGAACTGATACTGCCTGGTGCAGGACAATAGCAARAAGAAGTCCTGCACAAGGCAAATTTGCAAAAGCCTGAAGTACAGCATCAGCTTTGAACAARCAAATCCTGTGGCATCCTGCATTGTTTTCCAATATTCAGGGTTATAATGTCAGCAGGTGCATACAACAGACAAGGGCATTTGTATGCATCCTGTATAGACTGACACAGATCTACTGTTTGTAGGGTCACCAAAAGAAATTTCCTCATGATTTCTAATTTAAAGATACAGCCCCTGAGTTAGTGAATAATGATAATGAAATTAGCCGTCACTGTGTGTCCATTCTGTCTCTCTGGTTCCCACCTGGCCACTTTTTAGCGCAAAAAAATGGTGAAATTTCTCATGCATACCRTGGCCAGATGTGCTTGACCTGAACTGAGAGAGTATTTGGAACTGAATTAATTTTTCTGATAGTGTAGAAGTTAATGTCAAGTTTATATGAGGATTCAAAACACTACTGAATTTGAACATTTTGATGATATACAGGCTGACCTTAATTTTTGTCAAATACTGATAGCAGAAGCACCACATATGTTTTTTCAAATAGTGAGCCCAGGTCTATAATTTGCATCTGGATTTTATGCCTTTTTTAGAAACTGAAGAGGCTCAGATCTATATTTTGATTAAATTCTAGCTCTAACTGCAGTAGTTCCCTACAGAAGGCACCAGAAACAAAATGAATAGTGATAAATAAGARGATGCCACTATTTTTCAGATCTGTTTGGAAAAATAGCATACAATGTAGCACCATAAGTAAATAACCTACATTCTTCATTTTTTGATCAATCAGAGACTTATTGTTTCATGGGAAAAAACCCCAAAAATCTAACCTTGCTTTGCTAAGGRATGTCCTTTATGCACACAACATATTAGAATAAGTTCAAAGTTCAGTGAGGCCAGCTGCTTTTTAGAGAATGAACTGCAAGCTGAGATATTTTTGACTCTATCATGGGATTGCAAAAGATGCCTGCAAGAGCATCTTTTAATATTGCTGCAAACACAAAAGTCTCTTCTTTATCTGTGAAGCAGAATTCTTCACATTCTTCWCAATGGGATGACTTCTATGTGTCAATAAAGACATTTATTTTCCCCCCATTATTCTGCTATTGAAGAACATAGGGGAAATCAAGAACAGAGCATGTTATAATGACAAAGTAGCTGTGCAGGCTCCTCTTTTCATTAGTGGTGGCAGCAGCAGTAGAAGCAGTTATTACCTTTTCTGAAAGACAAGATTTGTTATAGCAGCAGCCTATTACACCAGAAAACCTGTTGTCCTAAATTGGTTTGCTTTGCTAGGCGAAGGCAGAAATTGGTTAAAAGGAAAGAGAGTGAGAGAGATATGGCTCCTCATCTTTTGTGGCGCACATTTTTTATAAAGGCACAGATAATGAGGCTGGCTGACATTTATGCCACTGGCAGCAAGTGCTTAGATGAGTGGGGCCGTTAGCACCCTGCAAGGACAAGCCCTGCTCTTATACATCATACCTGGGCACCGACCAAAGCTGTCTGAGTACACACTGCTTCCTCACAAATGGTGTGTTATTTCCCAGTCATACCATTTAGCAGCTTTGCTGGGTTGTCTTCTGTGTGCACTGAGGCTAATGTGGGAAGGAGCAGCTCTGAGAGAGTAGCAGGAGTTAAGCTACTGTAGCCTCAGAACTGTCCTCCCCATCACCTGGGGGAGACAGTGATGCCTCTGACATCCTCTTGTAGCTGTGTCTGACACACTGGTAATTCCTTGCAGAAATGTTAAGAAGGTGKTGTGCTGCTGTGGAGAAGGCGCTGACATTGAAGTGATAACTGACATTTCATGTTCAGAGGCTRCTTCCTCTGTAAGGGGACTTGAACACACACTGAAAAAAGAAAGAAACACTTCAGAAGACTGGTAATGCAAAGTCCTTTCTTGTGAGCTGTACAGGATAATAATATTTTTTCATTTCCACAGTCTCCATAGCTCTCAGTCATAACTCTCTGATGTTGCCGCAAAGTAAGGGAAAGAAAGGATAGGTATAATTTCCTTTTTAGTTCACTTCCTGATTCAGCTTCTAAAATYGAGCTGTTTTCTATAATCTCTTTATTAGTGTGATGGCCTTTTGAAACACAATTAGAAAACAATGCAGGCTTTTTGTGTGTTTGCTTGTCCAAATAATGCAAGTTCTTACTGGGACCACTGCTGTTCAATGTCTTTGTCAATGACACGGACAGTGGGATCAAGGGCACCCTTAGTATGTTTGCCACTAACACCAAGCTGTGTGGTTTAGCCAGCAAATGTGCATTGGTAGTCTGCAAGGCCAGTTGTATCCTGGGCAGCATCCAAAGCAGCATGGTCAGCATGRTCAGGGAGGGGATTCTGCCCCTCTGCTCTGCCCTGGTGAGACCCCAGCTGGAACCCTGCATCCTGCTCTGGGGTCATCAGCGTAAGAAAGTTGTGGACCTGTTGGAGTGAGTCGAGGGGCCATGAAGATGGTCAGAAGGGTGGAGAATAAGTCTCCAGTGAGAGAAGACTGAGAGAGTTGCAGCTGGTCTGCCATAGCAATAGAGCACAAAGACACACAAGCCTCCTTGCTTGCTCTGAAGAAGATTGTTTATTGTAACGAACCAAGCCTTTTCAAACTCTAAACTTAACCAAAACTTAACCAAGACAAGCTTGCATTGGCTGCCTGTTGCTGTAGTGTCACTGTTCATGTATCCCTTTACCTTTTACKAATCAGCTCTCTGATCATGTGGTGTCCACGTGTCTCCCCAGACAAGCACAAGGTGACTATCAAGCCCCTCTTCGGCCATCCGACCTGCAGCTGAACCCTTCCAGAGTGCTTTTTGGTTAACAAAAGTGAACAGAAGTGAACAGGATTTAACAAAGGTGAAAAAAGTTCTTATTCTGTAAGGCTTTTCTTATTTCCCACAGTCTGCCTAGATAAGGTCAAAGGAGACTTTATAGGAGCCCTCCAATTTGCAAAGGGAGCAACAAGAGAGCTGGAGAGGCACTCTTTGCAAGGTCATGTACTGGTAGATAAGGAAGAAYAGCCTTAAGCTGAAGGAAGATAGATTTAGATTAGCTATCAGGAGGAAATTCTTCACCATGAGGGTGGKGATGCAGTGGTGCAGATTGCCCAGAGAAGCTGTAAATGCCCCATCCCTAGAAACRTTTAAGGTCAGTTGAACAGGTCTTTGTGCCACCTGCTCTAGTGCAAAGTTTGCCAGCCCATGGTAGGAGGTTTGGAACCAGATGACCYTCAAGGTCCCTTACAACTCAAACCATTCTATGAATCTATTATTTGGATGCCTCAATTATGTATGTTTTCTGCTACATAGTGATGAAATTGTTCCTAAGCAGAATCTAGAAGTTCAAGTGTAGGTGACATAGAACATCCCACTGATGGCACTATTTTTATTCACAGTTTTCATCCATGTTCACYATACTGCCTCTGCATCTCCCAAACAAGATTTCATTCTCATTGGATTAGGTCTTTAAAGTATCTGCCAGTACAGAATTTGTGGTCTAAGTAGTGAGGAAAAGCTGTTGGAAATGAAGGAAAACTCATTTAACCATCCATAAGGACAGAATTAGGAGCAGAAGATGCTATCTTGTCTTCTGAATTTTATGCAMGGTCCTTAATTTCTCACTGTATACATTTGAAGAATTACATATTAATTATAATATCCTCCCAAGTTTTGAAGCTCAGAATGTCACTTACATAAATTCTGCCTGGGAGGTACATATTGCTTAATAGCTGAATTAATTTTTAATCTCCCTTTGAAGAATATTAATGCTTTATTTTCTATACTTCTTAAAAGCAGCATTCCAGCAAAATGTCTCAAAGAAGAAAGCACTGGGAATACTTACCTTTGCAAGCAACATCTTATCATCATTTATTGGAACTGTCAAACTTTTCCACAAGGCTCATACTTCTTTTCCTGACTGCTTTATTGATGCTAGTGTCACTCAACATTTATAGGAAGACTAATTTCTCACCATTCAGTACCTGCCTGAACTTTTTAAACCTGAGCTGGTTACACCATGATATTCTTTGCACTGTTGAATATGAATCACAACCTTTCCAGAACATGTGAAAAGATTYGAGCATCTATTTAGGAATTAAGGGAAAGCAGCTCTATCAAAACTAGAAAACAAAGAATGAAATCTGKTTTTTTTCCGTAATGTTATATAAACTGAAAAGTCTTCTGATTTCCTTCTGAAATTGTCTAAAGTTTTTGCTATCTGTCTTGAAAATACAGCCACTACACCAGGATTAAGGGCTGTTCACACATGTGAGTAGGCTGAATTGAAGCTAACAGGCATACTTTATTCTTTTGTTACTTTGCCTCTAAGTGCTTGATTTTGCAGGCTTAATGTTCCTTAAATGTAGGAGGATGATGGGTGAAACTTAGTGGCATACTTGCATACATATGCAAAAGGAGAAATCTAGGATCCTTAAACTGGGGTCCTGTTCCCTTGATCCAGAGGTCTTGTATATGTTATAAATGAAACAAGTAAACGGTCCAGTGATAAATTAATACAATAATTTATTATAAAAACAACACGACAAAATGCCAGGATGCCACAGACAAAAGGCAGAGCCGAGCCCGGGATGGGCGCTGGGTGAGCCGCAGGTACGGCCTCTATCGCACCGTACCCCCCCAGTTCTCGGGATGTGCTCCATGGGGTCGGTTTTTATACAGTTCTTCGGGCTGGACCTCGTGCTGCAACATTTCTTTTCTTTCTTGGTCTTTCTTTGCATATTCAAGTTAGTTCTTTTCAGCATAGCTGGCCTGCTGAATAGTTTTCTGGACAGAGATGGGTCCTTGATGAGATTTCCAAGAACCTGTATTCAGGTGCAAAAGCCCAATCTCCCTGGCATCCTTTTTAATCATCTAGAAAACTTCTCTCATCACCAGTCCGATATCCATCTATCTCACCCATCTTTCTGTTGCAAATTCCTGTCTCTGTCTTTACTGGCAGAGGTGATACAATCTCTGCATGTACATTCCAAACCCTCCATGGTTTTATTCCCATTGAGTACAGCAAGAGAAACCTGCGTTATTTTAATCACACATTATACCATTTAATACAGCAAGAGAAACATGAATTATTCCCAGTCAAATATTATAGTATATAATTCAGTTGATGTTTTTTCTTCAGCAGTTATAAAAAAAGTAGTATTCAATTTCCAGCACTTCTGTACTTGCCTTGGTGAGACAGCAAAARGAGACTGCTTTGGCCCAATCCAGGCATTTTTAAAAAGAAAAATTAGTTGATGCTATGTCGTGGTGTTGAACAGTAACAAAGCAAATGMAGCCTTCAGAAGTAATTTATACTTCAGGTAAAAAATGCTAACCTGAATCCTGCAGCTCTAATGTACACAAAAGTGTAGTAGTTATGAGACCAAAATGAGATAGTAATTCTAGCACATTGTTGAAAGACCATGTGTGTGTGTCTCAGACTTGCTGGCAGTTGTGCACTTGGAGAAGAATAGGAAGAAACAGAGCTCTTTATGAGTGGGTAACCTCACACATGGCAGGAATGGCTTTCTGTTTTCACAGCTCTGCCTGTTTCATCTAACTGGCCTGCATGCTGCTAAGGTCATGTCTTCCAGAATTAGACAGCTGCTGGTTAGACAGCTGGAAAAAGAGCCACAAGAAATCAAGATTAAGAGTAGCCTTCTTACAAATTAGAGCCTGGTTAATGATAAAGCTAGCAAAAAAAGGCCAGTTGCCTCTCAAGCTGGAAATCAGTGTATTCTGGAGATCATGTTGTTTGTCACATTCAATGAGTTAGTGAAGGAAAGAGATAGCCTCTGTGCAAACTCTGCTGAGGACTTTCATCTCAGCAATTTGTGACCATTAATAATCCAAAGAGATCTGAGAAAAATCTGCGTTGCCATAAAGACATGGCTTAYCTTAGAAAGTATAACACATGCTGTGAGTTGCCTCATTCCCTAAATATATGGAAGAGCCTGGTCTTGAGCAGCCTTATGGAGAAAGTGGTATGGGCATCTGGTTGAAGGTACTTTTTCATCATGCTGTTGAAACTTGAACGAAAACTCTTTAATGCCTCATAGTTTCAGGCTGGACATGATAGAAAATGTTACCTAATCATGTACAGAATGCAAGCACACTACTTTACCATGCCATTTGTGGTCTGTCACAAAAAATAAAGGTGATGCATACAGTTATTTGCAAAGATGATGAACAAAAGAGAAGATGCTTAAAGGTATAATTATTTAATTCTGATCATGAAGCAGTGTCTGACTTTGGTCACATTTTAATGCATTAACATCAAAATCACTTCAGGGGCCTGCCTGCCTAAGTGAGACCCTTCTGAGGCTACTAATATTTTAAACAAGGAAAGTTTTGAAAACTGTGCTGTTTCATACCCAACATAATAATACAGAACCTTGAAGAGGAGATAACATTAATGGCTTTAAATGTAGATCAGATAAAAGAAAATAGAGGTTTATGATAATCATAATGAAAACAGAAAATTTATTGCTTGGTCATAATCAGGTCAAATACTGCCTCTGGAATTAAAAAATGGCATATATGTTTTATGAGTAGTAATAATATCTTAATTGCATTAGCTAAAACACAGGTAACAATCTCCTGCTTCATGTGGTGGCTAAGGTCAGAAATTYACTTCTCATGCATCGTGGTAAAGAACAGACATCTGTGCTGTGGGATCTCTCTTTACTCACTGTTATCAGTGACATTTATAGACCAAGTTGTCTTTTTACTGGCTAATTGTTCCRCTTCTGTCATGATCCCTCTGAGTGAGCCGAAGGTTGACTGCAACGTGACTACTACTGTAATGGAAATGTAGATTTCTAAACTACCTTGTATAGCACTCTTGTTGCAGGTATCCTTTTATACTAGTCAGTTGATAAGACCCTTGTTCCTTCATCTGTAAATATCACCAACAATCTAGTTGTTTTAGCAATGAGATTAGTATTTTAATTTTGAAAGTTTTTCCTATTTATGATCATAGAGTCATAGAATKATTTGGGTTGAAAGCGATTTTTAAAGGTCATTTAGTCCAAATCCCCTGCATTGATCAGKGATGTCTTCAACTAGATGAGGTTGCTCAGAGCCCAGACCAACCTGACCTTGAATATTWCCAGGGATGGATCATCTACCACCTCTCTGGGTAACCTGTTCCAGTGTTTAGAGAATCACAGAATTACTTAGGTTGGAAAAGACCTATAAAATTGATGAGGCCAGCCTTTAGCTGACCACCACCTTGTCAACTAGACCAGAGCACTAAGTGCTACATCTAGTTGTTTCTTGAACACCTCCAGGGATGCTAACTTCACCACCTTCCTGGGAAGTCAATTCCAATGCTTGCCAACCCYTTCCATGAAGAAATTATTCCTGATGTCCAGTTTGAACCTCCTCTGGTACAGCTTGAAGCTGTGTCCTCTCATCCTGTCACTGGTTGCCTCGGAGAAGAGGTTGAACCTTGCCTTGCTGCTAAATATTTCTCCAGCTCTGTTGCCCTTCTCTGGACATGCTCCAGCCCCTCAATGTCCTTCTTGTAGTGACTGAGTGCAGAACTGGACACAGAACTTGAGGAGTGGCCTCACCAATGCCAAGCACAGAGGGATGATCACTGCCCTTGTGCTTCTGGCCACACTGTTGCTTATCAGGCCAGGATGCCACTGGCTTTCTTGGCCACCTGGGCACTCCCTGGCTCATGTTCAGCCACTGTCGATCACCATCCCCAGGTCGTTTTCCCCTGGGAAGCTTTCCAGTCACTCTCACTGTAAAAATTCTGTCTTTGTATGTAGTCTGAATCTAGCTCCTCTTTGGATTAAAACAATTACCTCTTTTCCTGTGNATCACTGCCCTTGTCCTGCTGGCCACACTGTTGCTTATCAGGCCAGGATGCCACTGGCTTTCTTGGCCACCTGGGCACTCCCTGCTCATGTTCAGCCACTGTTGATCACCATCCCCAGGTCCTTTTCCCCTGGGCAGCTTTCCAGTCACTCTCACTGTAAAAATTCTGTCTTTGTATSTAGTCTGAATCTAGCTCCTCTTTGGATTAAAACAATTACCTCTTTTCCTGTGGGAGTAAATACAAAGGCYGACTCCATTCTATAAGCCCACCTTTGGTACCAGAAGGCTACAATAATGCCTTCCTGTACCCTTCCCTTCTCCAATCTGAAAAAACTGCAACTCTCTCAGTCTTTCTTCATATGAGAGGTGCTTCATCCTGCTGATCATTTTTGTGACCCACTTCTGGACCTACTCAAGCATCTACAGACTTTCCTGTACTGGGGATCTGGTAGCTGGATACTGTACTCCTGCTGTGATGTCACAGWAGCTGCATCATTTGGATGCAGCCTAGGACACGTTTGGCTTTCTGGGCTGGGAATGCTCAYRSCTGGGTCATGTCCAGCCTCACTCACCAGCCCCTCCAAGGCCTTCTCACAGGGCTGCTCTGCATCTGCTCATCCCCCAGCATGTGTTGATACTGGGGTTTGCCATAGCCCAGGTGCAGCACCTTGCACTTGGTCTTGTTGAACATTATGAGGTTCTCACAGGATCACCTTTGGACTTGTCCAGGCCCTCCCTCTGTGTGCCATTCCCTCAGGCATGTCAAATGCAACACTCAGCTTTGGTGGTAGCAAATTTTATAAGGTGGACTAGATAATGTCTATTTCTATGGTGACTGGTAAGAAACATTAATTTTTATGTCACCAGTTATGGAACTGGTGACATAAAAAGGATTCTTTCACTTCCTCTTCTTCCCTAAGCTCTTTTTTCTCTGTAGGGTTAAGGTGCCCTTTACTGACCCCTGTCCATGGGATGATAGAAATTTAGAAAATGGGTCTAATAATACAGAGAATAACAGAGCAAGACTGCATGCTGTTGCATCCTGGTTGTATACTGATCTCACCCCATAGCAGAAGATTGCCTTGTAGGTGCAAAAAGAGTTTTCAGCCTGGCCAACAGAACCAGAGCAGCCCTCTCTGGGTGTGTGTTAGAGGACGCATTAGATGCATGCCAATTTCTAGGCAGCTTTGCTGCTATGGCTTTGCAGCAGAGCAATACTTTTCCTGCCTGCAAGAATAATCTGAGTGACACTAAGGCAAAGCATATTTTTATTCATGTCATCATTTGTTCAGAAAAGGCCACACTGGTTCCAGCTGAAAGTCTGTTAAAAACTGCAGCGRGATCTTCATGCTACTCTGATCTGTGCATGCTGCCATCCGTAGACAAAAGCATAGAAAGGAATGCTGTGGCCTGCATGTCCTAAATTTGATCTGGACTGCCTGGCTTGAGCAGTGGGATATCCATTTGAACAGCATTGGCTGGGAACATACTGCAGAATGTCTCTTCTTTTGCACGTCTTCCCAAGCACATGTGGACTTGAAATTGAGTCAGGCAGTCTTACATGGGTCATCCAGAGTGGAACATCTACTTTTGAGGATATACTAGATATGACATGCTTCATAGCTAGTTCCTTTGTTCTGTGTATAGTGGAGAGCTGAATCTTTCTAGCATTTATTGGGAGAGAGCACTGAAGGGCTGCTGCTGAGCCACTACTGAGCTCTTCTGCCTGTCAGGAGAGTTTTTGTTGTAATACGCTATTTGACATTTGCAACTCACCTATCTCATTGCAAACTTACTTGAAAATAAGAAAAACTGCCAGACTTTTCTGGCTGGTTTTGTGCAAATGTTAGTGACTGGAGGTTCTCTTTGAGTATTTGCTCTCTTCAAAAAGCAMATTTTAAGACACATTTCCTTTCTCCATCTCTCAAATGATTATGTGATCTTCTCTTCCACTTTTACTTGTAACAGTTCGAAGCATCTTTTTCTTTTCATAACATCACAAGCTCAAATACTTGTACATTAGTTTCCTTAGGACTTCAATAGGACCTACCTGCCCATTGAAATTACTGTTTTTGCTGGTTTTTAGAGCATGCCTGCAATTTTAACCAAGTAGATAATAAACAAATAGAATTTTAGAATTACTTTGGTTGAAATGGACCTTAAAGATCATCTAGTTCCAATGCACCTGCCATGGGTAGGGACACCTTCCACTAGACCAGGTTGTTCAGAGCTTCATCCAACAGTCCCAGGGATGGGACATCCACAACTTCTCTGGGAAACCTGTGCATCACCATCTTCATAGTAAAGACTTTATTCCTCATATCTAATAAAAATCTAGCCTTCTTCAGCTTAAGGCCATTAACCCTTGCTTGTCCTTTCTCTGCTAGCCCTCATGGAAAGTCCCTCTCCATCTCTCTTGTAGCCCCCTTTGGTACTGAAAGGCCTTTCCAAGGTCTCCCCAAAGCCTTCTCTTCTCCGGGCTAAACAGCTCCAACTCTCTTAGCCTGTCCTCATAGTAGAAGTGGTACAGCTGTTAGCTTCATGTCTCTCCTCTGAACTCGTTCCAACAGGTCAACRTCTTTTGTATGTTGGGGGCCCTAGAGCTGGATGCAGAAYTCCAGGTGGGGTCTCATGGGACTGAGAAGATGGCAAAAATCACCTCCTTCAGCTCCTGGCAATGCTCCTTTTGATGCAGCCTGGGACGTGATTTGCCTCGAACCTCTCACCCTCAAGCACTCCCAAGTCCTTCTCTTCATGATCCATTCTCCACCCAGCCTGCACTTGAGATTGCCCCAACCCAGGTGTTAGGACTTTGTATTTGGCCTTTTTGAACTTCATTTGAACTTCTCCAGCCTGTCCAGGTCCCTCTGAATGGCATCCCTTCCCTCCAATGTGTTGACAGTACCACACAGCTTGGTGCCAATGACAAACTTKCTGAGGGTGCCCTTGATCCCACTGACAGACATTTTAAACACTGGTAGTCTCAGTACAGGGCSCTGAGAAGCAGCTGTTGCCACTGGTCTCCACTTGAGCTGTTGTCTACAGCTTTTGGAGTGTGACCATCCAGCCAATTTCTTATCCAACAACTGTASCATCTGAAAATACATGTRTCTCCAGTTTAGAGACAAGKATGTTATGCAGGATATTGTCAWATGCTTTGCACAAGTTCAGGTAGATGGCACCTGTTGCTCTTTCCTCATCCACCTTGCCATAGAAGGCTGCCAAATTTGTCAGACACAATTTGCCTTCAGTGAAGCCACGTTGGCTGTCACCAATCACCTCATTATTTAGATGGTGTACTGCAAAAAGGAGTAAAATGCTGAAATGCACTACCTGAAAAAGGAAAGAGTACAGCTAGCCTTGTGGATAGATAACTTTTTTAAATGAAAATTAGAGCATTTATGGAACCAGTATCTRTGCTCTTGGTCAATTGTCCCTTTCTGACCATCGCATTACATTGACTGTATCTATCCCACTGACTTCTGCTTATTGCATTTACTCACTTGCATGCATTGAGTGGCCTTAAGTATGCAGGAACTTTAACAAACTGTGCAG
The DNA here is from genome assembly GCA_902810485.1 of Alauda arvensis. Taxonomy (NCBI): domain Eukaryota; kingdom Metazoa; phylum Chordata; class Aves; order Passeriformes; family Alaudidae; genus Alauda; species Alauda arvensis. Next base: position 2,697,351 of record CADDXX010000008.1, on the reverse strand, counting down.
TCTGATCACTTACTGCTGAATAATGGCTTATGGAGAAATCTGACAAGAAATGTAAACTGAAGACAGTGCCTKTGCCCTTCTTGTCTTGGTCTCTTGTAGTCTTAAGCAACCTTGATACTTTGAGACTTCTCTTGAATCTAAGCATTGAAGTTCTTTTGGATTTTGTCCTCCTTTCACCTTTTAAATAAGCTTCACACCTGTTCTTAGAAAAGCTTCAAAAAGCCAGCTTAAATATATTGAAAACCAATTTGAGCCACTTCTTGTGCTCATTCTGCTTTTCCCCAAATAATTTTGTTCTTCCCCTATGTTTAGCCCCTGTCAATTTACAGACAGTGAACATACCCTCTACAGTCTTTGCTTTGCTAAGCTAAAGAACTCCAGTCCTTCAGTYCTTTCAACTCAGATAGGCCTCACTCTGTTCCTTCACCATATTTTTTTTCCAATTTAATTTCAGTCTACTTCAAGATTGTTGCCCAGAACCAAACACAAGAATTCATGAGCATCCTTGTGCAGTGCTATTTTCTTGCTTTTACTCACAGACTTTCAGTCTCAGTTGCTTTATGTAGAGGACAGCTAAGACATTTTTGTGTCTGAAGAATCATACAAAGTTTAGCTGTCACAATACCAGCCTTCTGTGTTAACAAAGTGAAAAACACTCCTCAAAATCATCTCATCCTGCTATGGGACATTTCTGCAGATGGGCAATCACTGCAAGTGTTGGAGTCAGTAACATGCTCATTATATGTGCTGCTCATTCATGGGCACTTCAGAGCATCTGCACTGTGCTGCTCATATGTGAATTTTATTGGCCTTCTCCAGWTTTTGGGGCCCATACATAGCCCATGCCTCAAGTTCTAGCTGTTGTGCAGTCTTTTGATCTGGAAAGGATCTGGAGATGTGCTGCCTCTATGGCAGTTTGTGTCTTGTACATGACYTCTGGCTCAGGATGCTCCTGATAGGGCACTGCAGCCTGCTGCCAAGCAATCTGGCTCACTCTTCTTGGGCCATCTCTCAATGGGACCCTTCTGGTGAGCTGCACTGCAGAAGGAACTCTGGATAAGAATGGTGTGTTGCACACCAACTGTGCTTCCCCTTCCTGTTCTCAACTCCTGCTTCCATGAATGTGCATGCCTTCCTGCTCGTCCTTGCTTTGCCCTCCTGCATGTGCACAGGCTGAGCCAAAGTCCCAGTCGCAGGTGCACAGCAGAGCACTCACTGCTGCTCTTTGCAAATGACTTATTAGGTGACATAAAAAAACATCTTAAAGGTCCCAAGATGTTTGTAGGCAACATCAACCAATCAATCAGAGTATGTGTCAGATGCTTGCATTCTGAAAAATGGATATCTCTCTCTGAGCATCAGTAGCAGGAACAGAAAGATGATATGAGAAGAAGTCTCCAGGGAGACCTTGTGTCAGTCTTCAAATAGATAAAGGGAGTTTATAAGGAAGGTGGGGTCAGATGTGTTAGTAYGGACTGTAGCGATAGTGCAAGGGTTAATGTTTTTAAACTGAATGAGTGTAGATTCAGACTAGATTCAAGGAAGATGTTTTTTATGTTGAGGATAGAGAAACACCTGAACAGGTTGCCCAGAGAGGTGRTAGATGCCCCATCACTGGAAACATTCAAGGTCAGATTGGAAGGGGCTCTGGGAAACCTGATCTAGTTGAAGATGCCCCCACTTATTGCAGGGAAAGTTGGACTGGATGAACAGTAAAGGTCCTTTCCAACTCAAACTAATTCATAGTGCTAGTATTTTATGATTTTTTGATCATAGAATAGAAAGTGTGTTTCCTTCAGATGAGYATTGACAGGACTCTACATAGCTCTGGTGGATTACTATACACTCTTTTTGGGAAGATAGGAGTGCTGTGTTACAGCTAACTCAGTACCTAGTTCTAACAGCTAAAACCTKCATTTATTACCTTTGATTTCATGTATAGCCATCTGTCACCAATTCTTTAAAACTTGTTTTTCAGAAGGAGATATTCCCACCCTGCAAATCTTTCTGCTATTATGTTACACCGAATTAGAACAAGTGATAGGGAGGCTGCTTCTGTGTAATTTGGCCCGTGGGTGTGTTCAGTGTACATATATACAAAAGCAATTTGGTTAATGACTCATGCTTACTGCCCTTGTCTTTGAAAATGCTGTTGCCCCAAGCAGATGGAGATCATAATGAACACTGTTTCAGAAAAAGACCCACCACCGGAGATGCAGTGGTGGGAAAGGTTTGTTCAAGTGTTTATGTCCCAAATCCCRGAGGTTTATTTGCTGTGTCTTACCGGCACACTAGCTACTGCAATTGTTAGGCTTCTCTCTCAAGACAGATGGAGAGAAAACTACTCCGAAATATTTTCTCAAAAATACTGATTATTATACTATTTACCCTCTCCTATGTTTCTGAAGGAAACAGCATACAGTTCCCGAGTTTCATGTGACAGATAAAATGCAAGCATGTTTTGAAATGACAAATGTTGTCCCAGCCTAACCTTCCATTCTCTTACGCTGTTTTGAGAATGAACCAACATGCTTCAGATCACGGGAACAAACAAAAAGCGTGGTGGCAGAGTAACAGCAGTATTTGAAGTAAAGCTGTTTAGCACTTCTTCTCAAGGTACAATGCCCTTGTCTCATAAACTAAAACTACAAAGGGAATAGCTGCACAGAAGGAAAATAAAACATACCCATGGAAAATTGAAATACGTAATGTAACTTGGCAGGGCTTATTTGTTTGCCTTTTATTGGTGGGTAATCTCTCAATTACTAGAACATACTTTCTATCTCCAGCTGTGCYTAACCTTATTTTGGCATGACCTTAATTAACATAGTTAATTACGCAGTTCTGAGTTGAAGTTAAGTACTTAGGTCACGTTCAACCTGTGTCTTCATTTTCACCTCATGAATATATTATTAGGGCAATAAAATCTCTTTGACTATAAATACTCCTTTTATCTGCATGCTTTCTCTTAATAAAATTCATTTGGTATTTGTATACCAAATTACTTCATTTGCAGCTGTATTTATAGTAAATTGATCTTCAAGTCAGATTATTCTCTTGTTATCAGATACTGCTGTATTGTTGGCGTGTGAATTAAAAGTCAAGCACCATCATCAGTTTCTTCACTAGGGATAMTTTAGCAGAAAAGATGGCCAGGAGCAGAGTGGAGGGAAAGAGGGTGTTTTGGTATGCAGTGGTGAAATCAGTTAAATGTGGAGAACGGACTACTGCCTTGGTCCACTCATGRAAGGTGCAGGCAGTACTTAGCTTCTGAGGTAAGTTCCTGTAAAGTTGACATACTGACATCTAACACTCATTTAAGGCCAGATAAGCTGACCTGATGGTGAAATTAGGTTTGCTGATTTAATTTGTGATGTATCAGGGGACTGGGTGTTATCCCATGCTCTAGGAGAGGTTTGTCACTTGATTTCAAARTAAGTTCAAACCTGCTTTTAGGCTAATGGAGAAGTGCGTCATCCTGACAACCCTTTTCAGGCTGTCACTTTTCCTATACCCTGTTTCCTCTAGGTCCTGGTCCACAGGCACCATGTCTTGGCAATACTTTTGACATTTATTACCAAGATGTTGCCTTAAAGCTCGTCACAAGCTGGTGCAATTAAAGGCTTGGCTCCTCCTGTCATTCAGCTCTGTGGGAAGTGTGATGTTTCCTCGTTTCGCACTAAGCTTAGTCACTCCTCAGACAGACAGGGAAAAGGGACATATGTTCAGCTCTCTGTACCTGAGATAGCAGCCAGGGCTCCTCAGAGTCAGAGGGACAGATGGGCTCAGCCTCTGATGCTTGTTCTATGCTCTGAATGAGCTGAGTGTCTGCAGTATATGCTTTGGGATGGAGAGCAGGATCTAAGTCAGCTCTGAGTCYGGCCTTCTGTGGCCATTATTGTGTTTTTGCTTGTGGATGGAGACAAAGAGCCTAAGCTGTTGAGAGTTGCAACATTAGATTAGTTACTCCAACTCCAACCATTAATTTTTTATTTATTTCTCAATCTCTACTCAGAAGCCTGGCCAAAAATAGGGGTGCCAGTGCACTACAGTTTCTCTCTGCTCTAATATATCTGTGATAGTCTGAAGGAAAGGCAGATCATGGTGAATTGTTTCAGGGTTAGGTCTTCCAGCATTTTCCTTTTTCTTTGCTGAGGGCTGCTGTATTGTGCACTGTGGGTCCTCCTTGGGAGTACTCCTTAAGTGCRGAGTGTCTCCACTGAGTTCTGTGCACAAAAGACAGGGTCCTGCTGCCTCAACTACTACATCCTTAGATTTTCCCTGTTGGCAGAATTGGTCAGTGTTGTTGGGACCAGGCTCTATATGAGTGCAGATCTTTGAACCTCCCTCTTTCTAAATGTCTTTTCAAAAYAGCTATAGTAAAATGCTGCTTTAATAAGCAATGTGGCAATCATTGGGTTTTTAAGACAAGTTTTGGAAAGGATTTGTGTCAGTTTTGAAGGGTAGCTACAAATATCATGCATAATGACTGTGGTGTACAAATGGTAATACAAACCTGTGACTGAGTGCAGAGAGGTCTCACAAGAGAAATGAACCAAAAACATGGTATTAAAACTGCCTGAGAATCCCASTATTTAGTGTAGCTGACAGATACAGCTGCCTCGGAGGAGACAGAACTCAAAGCTGCCTTCAGAAATATTGACCAAGTGATTACAGAACATATCCTTGGATGTGACTACCCTATATACATGCAAAACATTTATGGCTACTGCTATATGTATAAAGATTGAAATGCATTTGTCAATGCTGTTATAAGACWTTTAAGCTATAGATAGTATTACCATTTAGGATGGAGGGATTTTTGTGAAATTCTCACTCCAGTCATAGAAGTTTGATGATAAGTGACGTGTCCCAGCTCACACAATTACTCTGCTCTAAATCTCATCAGAGATTTTTACAAGATTATTTCTAAAACAGTTGCTGTTATATATATAATATCATAACTCACTAGCCTGAGGAATGCACAGCATATGACTCTGCCAGGTTTGTCATGGACTTCAGGTATTTATGAGGGTCAGGCTTCCAATATCTGTATTTACATTTTTTTAAACTTACCCTTCTTTCTTTTTTTCCTCAAACTTTTGAAGCCATTGGGACTCTGCTTTTGACTCTTTGAAATAMCTAATAAATGCACATGCTACAAAAAAAGATTAAGCTGTGATTCAGTGCTGTGGGTAGATAGTATAACTTATCCAAAAATAATAAACTGTGAAAATTATGGGAATGCTCATTGTTTTAGGATGGCCAGTGAGCCTATTAGGAAACAAGAGAGGAGAGGTGGAGGAGATTRACTCAGTTTAGTTCTAAAGAGTCTTCCTTATCCAAGCTAGAAACAAGTGACAGCAGCRGTTCCATCTTGTTCTCATGATCACRCARCCACGAAGAAAACCTCAAGCTCTGTTGCTTCCATCACATTATGTGGACTATTGGGGATTTTCAGTAGTTGCCTGTGGAGGAAATCTGCCTCAAGGCAGAGTTGTCTTGAGAAACCTGGCAGCATCCACTCAGAAAATGATGAYGGCAGGAAGAACAAGCACACCTCTCTCATCCTGGGTCTGGTCCCTGACAACTCGTGATCTATTTGATGCATGCTTCTTGCAGTGGATATGTGGCTGGAGTTCTCCCAAGCACGTTCCTGAGCTTAGGGAGAGGATGATTTAAAGTCAGAATATCTAAATCGGTGCTGGGTATTCATTGCTACATGATGTGGTTTATACCAGTGGGACTTCACATGTGAAAGTAGTTTGATGTGTCATTAGATGATTCTGCTGCAAAAATATTTGCAATTAAGAGACCAGATTTTTCAAGTTTTTTTCCCCAGAAACTCTGCAAGGTCTTAGTTCAGAATAGTTTTGGATCCTCCAAATTTCCCTTACAGATATGCATAATGTTTGGTTGCTTAAGAAGTGAAGGAAAATTTAATCAGAAATATTTCCCTTTTCATATTAACAAAAGTACCTCTATAAAAGATGTGTGCTAACATTTTCATGTGAAAATGTTTCTATTGTGTGTGATACTAAGAAAGTCTTGTTTAATTATGAAAAACAGTGCTAGGATGGAAATATGCAGACTATGTGGATCATGTTACTGCAGATGGTGCCTTATACCTGGGATTCCCAGCTGTGGAAAACCAGTTATCTCAAAGCTGGCAAATTAGGCAGCTGGTCTTCAGAAAACACAGAGCTGGTGCAGCTCATGTGCTAATGGCATCCAGACTCAAACAGAAGGGACCACTCCTGTGCACTGCTTGCAGACTGGAATGATCTAATTTTCACAGTACATAAGCATCAGCTGAAAATACATAGCCAGTGGATAAACCCTCTGCAAYTTATAATCCCTTGACTGCCTCAAATTCATTGCTGTAGGAAAAAAAAAAGAAAAAAGAAAAAAAAAGGTAAAAAAAAATATAAAAAAGAAGAAGAAAGACTGCWAATGTCCYCACACCTTCTAAAGGAATAGAGGTGTCTGAAAATTTGACTGAATCACTGGCGTGGTAGGACCAGCCAGCAGAGCCAGAGAGAAAGTGAATTGGCTCGTGTATTCATTTGGAGGCCTCTGCTGCCCTGGCCTGCAGACCTGGGTGGCTTCATAAAGCAGTCAGGGCTGCTGCCCAACAGGTCTGAGAGCAGCCCTCTGGGAACCAGGTTGTTGTCCCTGGCACTGGCACACCCAGGCTTTTGCAGACTGGGCTGTGGGTAAGGGAAACCTTACCAAGGGAAACCTTGTGCCATGGCCTCCCCTTGAAACTGCTCTTATCCCATTGGGATATAGCTTGGTTCTATTGCTGCATCTCAGCCACATTGGCTGAGTATTTCCCTGCAGTAGTTGTCTGAGGCGAAGTGGATATAATTCAGTGATTACTACAGCTATTTAAGACACTTAGAGAGTAGAGAAGGAAAGTTAAGAGGTGAAGATATTTCTTTTCAGAAGATTTATAATGGTGTTTTTTTTCTCTCTCTATTTTTCTACTGTATGAAGAAATGAAGAAGCAGAAGAGAGTCTAGCTCAGGCTGTGATAAAGAGGTATTTGTTTCCTCATTTAGCAGTGTTGATTAGGCTGGAGACAGGGAAGCATATTTATTTCCAYACTTGTGTTCCAAATCAGTGCCACCTTCCAGAGGAATGGACTCTGATAAATTCCTGTAACACCATAAGACACAAATGTTAATTTGGTTCCGTAGCTTTTTCTGTTGAAAAATCATCACCATGGTGTATGTTTTTCATTGCCAGAGGAAACAGGCAGATACTCTCCTGTGTTGTGAGGCTGAAATAGAAATTGCCAGATGAAGTGTAAAGAGGATGCAGTTACTTGGACCAGAATGCTGCAGCTATGTAGTGCAGGCTATAGGGTGCTACGTGCTGGACAGTGATTTGTGGCCCTTCACTGAGCACTGTGAGCACCTGCTACRCTTCAAACTGTGTGTGGAAGTACTGTCATTCAAAGTAAAAGTCTGTTCTGATGTCTACTAGATTTGGAGTTTTATTTACTGCAGTAAGGGATAGTAGGATTAGATCTTYCAAAACCCATTATTTATAAATCCTGAAAATTGTTACCAAAATATTTTTCTTGTTCCCCCATCCACAAGCAGTTGTGTTGGATGTTTGCATTGCTTCACTCTTGAGCTGGTAAAGTCAAATTGCTATTTAGACAATGTTCTTCCCYAGAGAAAGATGTTTTTGAAGACCTGTCTTTTTAAAGCACTAACCTGACGTAACTCTGCAGCTGTGTTGACAATTMTCAGTAAAAATCAAACTGATGGAACTAGGTTATATTTTTTTTCTTTATTAATGAATTTATTTGAGAGTGTTTTTCRCTTGCAACTGGGCAAATAAAATTTTATGAGCCAGACCTTTCTTAGAAGGAGCAAAATTTTTCAAAGAGGTTTTGCAGGTGACCCATATTAAAAGAAAAATATTTCATTAGGGCTAACTATTCAGAACATAACCAATTTTCAGCAAAATTACACTTMTTTTGCATTTTCTTTACCTATTTATCTCCACTATCTAGAACAGAAACTAAAGGCCCTGTAGAAAAATACAAAGCATGATAGAGAATTATCAGAAAATTATCTACACTGTAACGTTAAAAAAGCAAAGGAGGTGTTGCTGCAAGCTATAGAACAAATACAGAGTTTATGGGGAAGTTTTAAAAAGCAGGAAGCTGCTGGAGATTAAGTTTCTCCATAACCAAGTGTCCTAGGGTGACTGTATAATGCTTCTATCCCCAAATCGTCTGTCCTGTCTGTGTTAGATATTGTGTTCTGTAGCTTTAAGACTGGTTCCTAGAGCGAAGGGGGTGAAAACAGAAGCGCAGAGTTTGTTTTGAGAGAAGCAGCTCACTCCTCCACATTTTTTTCTCCTCCTGGAGGGTTTTGTCTGAAGCGGACAGACGGCGTGTGAGAGATATTCTTTTTTTTAGTTAGTTTTAGCTGGCTAGGGCAGAGAAGTTCTCTGGACTGTTTTTTTTTCCTTTTTCTTGGGACTGTTTAAATCTGTTTTTGGACTGAGAGATCTACTGGACTGAGAGAGCACTGAGAGAGCACTGGGGGAGCACCGGGAGAGCACCGGGCCGGGCCCAGGCCGGGCATCTGCCAGCACTGGAAAAGAACTGAGGCTGAGCAAACCAGGCTCCCACGGCAAGGACTCTCTCTCAATTTTACCAGGTTTTATTGTTTCATATTATTAATTTCTAGGTTTGTAAGCACCTTTCTTTTTTTGTTAAATAAATAGTTTTTTCTACTCATCTCTAAAGAAGTTGTTTCCCAAACCAGTAGGGGGGAGGGGCAGTCCCAGCTTGCTTCCCAGAGCGAGACCCCCCCCCATTTTGAGAGGTCTCCTCCCAGATTTGCCCTAAACCAAGACATCTAATTAGTGGCGCCCAACGTGGGGCTCAAAAGAGTAGAAAAAACCTAATTTGATTACATTTTTAGTTATACTTACTCTGTGTTAGCATACAACAAACAGTCAGTAACCATACTGCTACTTAACTTCTTAATGTCTCTTGGGATGGAGTCATTTCTGTGTTACTGTTCCATAAAGTTTTTTAAAATTTTAATACCTTTCTAGTCCCTAAGTTTTTTTTCTTATCCAGAAATAGCTCCAGTATTGTCTCTAACACATAACTTTTATAATAAAAAAACACAAATTAAAATAACTATTTTACTATTTTTAGTAACAATAATCTACTAAAAGTTTATTAAAGTACTAGAACTTGTTCCATATATGTTTAATTTATAGTTTTTTCATCCTACACTACATCCCAGTTCCAACAACATATTTTAACAATTTGTTAGTAATTACACCCAATTTATTAAAAAAAGAATAAAAAATAAAACCTTTCAACCTTTCTTTCCCTCCTCTCTTTTAAGTCTGTCACATCACTTTTAAAAAATATACAATTTCCCCTAAATGTTAAAGATACCACCTTCCTTATAATTCAGCTAGTAAACATCCTCTATACAATCTACAACTTCTCTAAAATAAAGTCTAAAATATCCAGAAGAACTGATAAAACCCCTAACCCAAAATCAAACCCAGAAATAAAACCAAGTGTAAAAAATTCTAAATAGTGTAGAGAATAAAAAAAAATAAGTCAAACCTTAAAAGAATTTTCTAATCCCCCTACTTAAGAATTTTCACATAACAAAATTCAGAACCCAAATAAAGTAGAGAAATATCTTAAAAAGAACTACCATAATAAATCTAAAAAAAAAAATCATTACAATAAACTAAACCCTAACATATACTTATCACACACTACTAAATACTGTAAAACAACAAATAAAAGTAAAAGAACAGAGAAATAAATCAGCAACTACCCCAGCTACTCAAGCTATAACAAAACCAGTAACTAAACCAAACAGTAAACCTAAAACACTAACAGTTACTACAAAAAATAAACACACACAAACTACAAACAAAATAAAAAAATACAATAAACTATTAAAAACCACCTTAAAACACTAAATAAAAAATCTTTCAAAAATTAAAAACAACATTTAACAAAAACCACTTAATTAATTAACACCCAAAGCTCCATCAACCAAACAAACCCTACCCAGTCTAAAACCCTGCATACAATAAACAAAAATAAAATCCCAATAATACATATCAAAAATTTACTAAAAAAACCAGTTTAAATCAATCCTATCTCAAATATAAACAAACCCATTCGTAAAGTTATCTTTACTCAAAAACCAAGTTACACATAGTAAATAATACAAAAAAATAAAACAACACAATATGTACCTCAAGAAAATCTAATTATTAAGTAAAAACTATAAATAAATATCTTTACTTACTAAATATTATTACCATTATCTGTTTTATCTGTATATAGATATATACTATTTTATATAAATATAATATATGTATGTATAAAATTAAAATATATATTAGTTTTAATAAAAAAATTAACAATATAGAAATAAAGAGTAGAATATCCTAAAGTAACTATATAATACTTCTATCCCCAAATCATCTGTCCTATCTATATTAAATATTATATTCTATAACTTCAAAACTAGTTCCTAGAACAAAAAAAATAAAAACAAAAACACAGAGTTTATTTTAAAAAAAACAACTCACTCCTCCACATTTTTTTCTCCTCCTAAAAAGTTTTGTCTAAAGCAGACAAACAACGTGTAAAAGATCTTCTTTTTTTTAGTTAGTTTTAACTAACTAAAACAAAGACATTCTCTAGACTTTTTTTTTTCCTTTTTCTTAGAACTATTTAAATCTATTCTTAAACTAAAAAATCTACCAAACTAAAAAAACACCAAAAAAACACCAAGAAAACACCAAACCAAACCCAAGCTAACATCTACCAACACTAAAAAAAACTAAAACTAAACAAACCAAGCTCCCACAACAAAGACTCTCTCTCAATTTTACCAAATTTTATTATTTCATATTATTCATTTCTAAGTTTATAAACACCTTTCTTTTTTTATTAAATAAATAATTTTTTCCACTCATCTCTAAAAAAATTATTTCCCAAACCAATAAAAAAGAAAAACAATCCCAGCTTACTTCCCAAAACAAGACCCCCCCCATTTTAAAAAGTCTCCTCCCAAATTTACCCTAAACCAAAACCCCAAGTTCCTGGTAAGACCTATTAAGAAACTCACTGWGRGAGCTGAGTGTGGCTGGAAAATCACYGCTTGTTGCTCTCCCTGGRTTTTYGCCAGACCAGAGCAGATTTCCTGAACTTGTGAGGTCGATGCCCTGTACCCTGACCCACAGGACTGCCCTGTTCTGTTCTGTTGTCTTTCTAGAYTCAAAAGGGCCAAGGAAGGAAACACAGGAACATGTGAGACTCCAGGGCATTCAGTTGCTACAGTCTGCTTTCCTTCTTTTGCTGTCATCTTAGAAAATGTTCAGACTGAAAAGCTAGCTCCCAAGCTCTTGAGGCTGTTTGGAAATTCAGGTGCTGGTTTTCTTGTTGAACTTTTTACTCTGACACCTTCAGATCACACAGAATTTCCAAGAATTTATTTTTGTTCAGGCCAAAAGCAGAATTTGAGCTTTCCTCTGAGCCAGAGATACCTGGTTACAGACAAATGTGCCTAACATCTTGTATGTTGGAATGGAAAGTGAGACTATTTTCTCTGAAAACAGCTTTGCTTATTATTCTGTGTCCCAAAGCTATTTTGACCAGTGGAAAATAGTCCAACAAACATGGTAGCATTTCCTCTCGTTTTGCACAGAATGGAATTAGCAAAAAAAAGTTCAGAGCAAGGAAGAGTCTCTAAATCGAGGCCCATTTTGCTTCCTTCATTCTACCTCTTTTTGGGTTGGAGAGCAATTGACCCAATATCTTGTGTCTTCAGTCTGTGTGGTTTTTTAAACCAAGCATATGCTTCTATTTATCCTAAAGTGTACTTTCATTCAGTTTGGATGCTCTGATTTTTTGGTCCATGCTGCAAAGCTGTTACAGGGAGCCAAGTTTCCATTCCACAATAGCCTCCTGCAGCTTTTACTAAACATTGCTCATATCCTGAACACTTTCTTCCACCACATACTATTTTTAGTATMATTGTTCTGTGATAGCATCCCATTACTTTAGCCATTTTCTCACTGGGGAAAACAGAACAGAGTGATCTGAATGCCTATGATGAGTTTCMTCATGGATGTAGATATCCCCAGGTGCATCCTTTCTGCATGGGAATGCTTTGCAGGGAGCRTGCTGCTCCTGTCCATTCTGCAGTCACAAAGTGTGGGTGGATATGGCTGGTGACAGTAAGCAGATCTTCTCTTGTTGAGATGAGGGAATAGGTGCTTTTCCCAGGGCTCTGTACCTGTATCTGATAACTTGCATTATGGGAAGGGATAACCACTGTGCAGAGAGGTGGAACAGGGATGACCTTTTGTGTTTGCACTGGCACACTTCAAGATTGATAAACAGTAGTCACACAGCCATCTGTATAAGACATGCTTGTGGCATTTTCCATCTAATTTTCACTCCTACACAGAAAGCAGTAACCTCAGAGTCCTTGTGTATGTAACAYGACCTGGGAGAGGAGGGATCTAATGCATGAAAGGCAGCTCTCCCAGTGGTGAGTTATACATAGAGAAAATACTAGAATGCAATTGCCCACCAGCTGGAAAGCAGTAGGTGAGTTGCTTAGAGAGGGCTGCAGACAGAAGTTCAGAGAGAGAACGCGGATGGAAATGCCCTTGTCATTTCTAAAGACTGTTAGCAAAAGCTGGAAAGAGGCCTACAATAGAAAAAGGAGTGAAAATTTTGCTGCTGATGAAAAGCTAATAGACACACCTGTGTATTAGAGAATATGGACAGTAAAAAAAAAAGGTTTTCTGCATAATATGGTAGTAAACTGATGGGACTCCAGCCCTACTATTTTTCCCCAGCTTTGCCACATTTCAAAGCTTCAGACATGGTTCAAATTGCCAAAATGTTGTGAAGCTTTTTTTTAAGCCACTGAGAGATCAAGGAGAGGGAAAAGTTTAAAAATGTGAAGATTTTAATAGTGTTTTAATGTCTGTAGGGTGTAGAACAGTTTGATTTTCCAATTACTTCATGATAACCATGTTTAATACAAAAAAAAATTAACCAATTGCTTTATTTCCTAATGGAAACATGGATTAGATAAGGTTGGACGGGACTACAGAGGGACATCTGGCCCAACCTCSCTGCTCAAGCTGGGTTGTCATAGAGCATGTGGCACAGGGTTGTGTCTGGATGTTTCTTGAATATTTTCCCCAAGTTCAGATGAAACTTCCTGTGCATCARTTTCTGCCTGTTGCCCCTTGTCCTGTTGCTGGGCACCACTGAGAAGAGCCTGGATCCATCCTCTGACACCCTCCCTTCAGATGCTGACAGWCATTGCAGAGGCCCCCTCTCAGTTRTCTCTTCTCTAAGATGAACAGGGCCTTGAGCCTTTTCTCTTAAAAAAGATGCTTCAATCCCCTCATCATCCGTGTTGCCCTTCACTGGACCAGTTCCACATCTCTCTCATCCTGAGGAGCCCAGARCTGGACACAGCACTCCAGRTGTGCCTCGCTGGGCTGGGTAGAGGGGCAGGATCCMCTCCCTCCACCTGCAGGCAATGCTCTTCCCAATGCATCCCAGGATCCCATTGGCCWTCTTRGCTCCCAGGACACACTGCTGGCTCATGGACAGCTTCTTGTCCACCAGGAGCCCAGGTCCTTCTCCTCAGAGCTGCTTTCCAGCAGGTCACCCCCAGCCTGTGCTGGTGCCTGGGGTTGTTCCTCCCCAGGTGCAGGATAATGGACTTGCTGAATTTCAGACATTTCTTCTCYTCCCATCCCTACAGYCTGTCCAAGTCCTTCTGAARGGCTGCACAGCCCTCTGGGTCATTTGCMACTCCTCTGAACTTTGTGTCATCAGTGAACTTGCTGAGGAGGCATCTCTCCATTCATCCAAGTCACTGGTGAATAAGTTAAGCACTGGGCCCAGTATGGAACCTTGGGGGACACTACAACTGACAGGCCTCCAACTTGACCCTGTGCCATTAATCAGGGTACTCTGGGAACTACTGTTCAGCCAGATCTCCATCCCTCTCACTTTCCACTCATCCAATCCAAACATCCAGACTTTRCCTACAAGAATGTTGGATGAGATGATGTCTAATGCCTTGCTGAAGTCAAGATGTATCATTCTTCAGTTTGGAGGAAATAACCCTTGAATATCAGCCATCTCTCTTGGGCCTCCCTTCCCTGCATGGCCTGTTCCTGTGGGATACTTCCAAGTGTTTCCTCACATAGAGGGAAGCTGCACCAATGGATCTTCCTGGTCTGTCTTTCCTAAGCAACATGTGGCCCTTCATGACAACATTCCARTCATGTGAGGTATCCCAGCATGTCTCCATAACTGCAGTAAGATCAAAGCCCTTTGATTGCGCACAGATATCCAGTTCCTCCYGGTTGTTCCCCATATTACATTCACTGGTGTGCAGGCACTTTATAGGAGTATTTGACTGTGWCAATGTCCCAGTGGGGGTACAAAGAGACCACCAATAGTCCTGTCTTGCAGTTAAATCTTTGGCTGCTTGTGTTTGCTTGAGGTATCTCCTCTTAAGCCTCCTTTTGCTACTTGGCTGGTTGCTATAGTTCTTCCATTCCTACACCTTATCTCTGTCAAGACTGGCTATGTCCACATCCACCTTCAAATCTGGTTTAATGCTCTCTCCATGAGCCCTACTAAATGCTGAGCTAAGATTTCCCCTTTGAAAGAAGTGGGCCCCATTTATTACCAGCAGGCTCAGTCATATAAACTGGCCTGTGATAAAATACTCAGAATTCTGCTGGTAACACCAGTGTCAAAGCCAGGTATTCATCTGTGGTTTTCCAGTTTCTTGCCCTATCAATCCCTAAAGCTGGTGGGATAGGAGAGAACACAATAGGTGCTCCAGACTCCTTGGCCAGCTGTCCCCAAGGTTCTGAGGTCCCTTTTGATCATCTGCACCTTGTTGTTGGGACTTGGTTATTTACCCACCTGGAAAACCAGCAGTGGGTAATCATCAGTAGGCTGCACAGGCTGGGAAGTTTCTTGGTGATAGCTCTTACCAGAGAGCCACCAAGGTGCCAGAGAGACAAAACACCTCCCTACTGTATTGGATCCAGTTGGCATATCAGGTCCTCCATTCCTCTCAAATGGGAGTCACCAATGACTACTACCCTTCTTTTTGTTAACTGAGGAGGTTCTGATGTGGGGGGTGAACTGCTCTGCCACAGGCAACCTCATCAACCTGGATGGACCTTCACTCATATTCTCATTTCTCTGGTCCTCATTTCCCTGGTTCTCAGATTCCAGGGTCTCCTATCTATTGCACATGGGCACTTGAGGAGGTGAGGGAGGTCAGCAGGGGTTTCACCTGCTACCTCAAGCAGAAACCCATTTTCACTCCCCTCCATCTCAAAGGTCCCTTCCTTCTGGCTGGTGGTGAGGGTCAAGGGAGTCCACGGCTTCTTGTGCAGTGGATGTCAGGTCTATTTGAGGCACGGCAGAGTGCAGCTCCACCAGTCAATCTCTTCTTCAGAGTCCCTAACATTTTGTGTGCCAGCTCTGCTGCTAGGCTGAGTAGATCATTGCACCTCACAGAGCTGCTCTCCCTGCTGCCCTCCAACAGCAGCACCAGGCTTTGGCACTCCCTGCTGCCTGAGATCTGGAACATGGCAAGCTTTTGTGGGCCCTCCATCTGGGTCTCCACATCCTTTGTGGTGCACACAGAAGTAGCTTTTTTCCAAGTGGACTGAGCTGTCTTGGTTGGGATGRTGACCACCAGCTGAGCAAAGTGCTTGAGTTGGAAGTGCCTCAGTGCCTGTCCTGCTCATGCTGCCTGCACAAACTGCCACACCCCCATGTCCCAGTGCACTATGCCCTGTTTGCCCACTTGATTTCATTTGGTGTAATCCCAGCGTGTGGTAGGACTGATGAATGTTGACTGAATCTGAACAAAGTGACACACTGATTTAGGTCAATGGTCAAAGAGTTCTGACAATTTATTTCTTTCATAACCATTCTGAGCAACGACATTATGAACAAAAACTCATTTGCTTAACTTTCTAAAGGGTTTAGAAGAGATGAAAAGAATTCTGCAATTTCTTTAATAAATTGCTCAAATCCTTCCCACAAAATGCGTCCTTGCAATTGCATTCTTTCAAATAGCATTACCTTAGCCTTTAAAGCTTTATGAACATTCATCAGAGGTCCTTACAAGTCAGGCCCCTCTTCATTCYCTGTCTYGTGGACAYRCTCCTGGTCACACATGAAAACCTGTGGGCTCCTGTGGCTATCCTGCCTGCCCAAAACCAAAGCTTTTCTCATTACTTACAACTAAGTAATCAGAATGTATTTTTATTTTGGGTATAGGTAGCATTTTTAGGAGCTCCATGAGGATGTGAAGTTATAGACTGAAATAGTGAGGYGGAAACTTCTGAGTCCTGTTCTTTGCTAGAAGTACTTTGCATTCTTACATTTGAATTAAGAYTCTTTTAAAATTCAGAAAGAATTTTTATCTGATTGTCAATTTATTTGAGCCCTAATTTTTGTGTTACTAGAAAGCCAAASCTTTGAAGTTGTTTCAGTACAAAGAAAAAAACTGTAAAAAGCCTCAGTGGGGAAAAAATTGCAAAAAAGACTACCATGTCACCACAATATTTCTATAAAATTTTGAATATTTCATGCACAGAAGTGAAAGTCACTTTATATCATGCTTTTTTGAAAAGAAAATTGCTCGGGAGTATTTTGCAACCATCAACACTGACAACAGCATTTTCTCAGAGAATGGGCTTTTGTCAGCTGTAAGGTGGTAAGAGAGCACAGCTGTCTTACAATAWAGAAGACATAGTGTGAGTCCTTATGGCACTTTTACTGCCTGAGATCTAGCAATGMTTTTTTAAAGTCCATTCCTTCTGTTTGCATCACAGAATAGCAAATCTGTGTTCCTTTAGCTTAAAAGTAATAAATAAACTTTGCATTTCTGTTGGCTAATTCTTATTCAGTGAAGGTCAGTCATGCTTCCTTCCAGAAATTCTACAGAAATAGGATCTGGTTCCTACTGCTAGGCATGCAGAATTTTATGTAGGCCCAGTTACCTCTTTGTGACCTAAGTAAGGAAACACCTAAGAATGTGAGATAAAGTGCAAGACACTGGCAACTCCCAGATAAATGTGAAATACCAGTCTGAATAATTCTGCCCTGTCAGAATTGGGGGTTTTGCTGCTTTTGGGAGAGGACCTACTCCAAGAAGGAMGTCTTAGTATGGCCTGTTAGCAGTACATAAGATCACATAATCACAGAATTAACTAACTTGAAAAAGACCTTCGAGATAATCTAGTGCATCCAATGACCTAACACCACTGTGTCATCCATGGCACTGAGTGCTGCATCCAGTCTTTTCTTGAACACCTCCAGGGACAGTGACTCCACCATCTCTCTGAGTAGCCCATTCCAATGTCCAGTCACTCTWCGTGTGATGAACAAATTCTTAAAGTCCAGCCYAAACTTCCCCTGGCACAGAGGGSTAGTGGGAAAGGCTGTGTCCTGTCACTGGTTACCTGGAAGAAGAGATCAGCCTCACCCAGCTACAATCTCTTCTCAGGAAGTTGAGGAGCGTGATAAAGGTCRCTGAGCCTCCTYTTCTCCAGGTTAAATATCCCCAGCTCCCCCAGCCACTCCTTATAGGACTTGTGTTCTAGACCCTTCACAAGCCTTGTWGCCCTTCTCTGGACATGCTCCAGCATCTCAGCGTCCTTCCTAAACTGAGGGGCCCAGAACTGGACACAGAACTCTAAGTGCAGCCTCACCAGTGCAGGGGGACAATYCCTGCCCTGCTCCTGCTGGCCACACTATTCCTGATACAGGCCAGGATGCCACTGGCCTTCTCAGCCACCTGGGCACGCTGCTGGCTCATGTTTAGTCTGCCCTGAATCAGTACCCCCAGGCTCCTTTCTGCCTGAGTGCTGTCCATCTACTCTGTTCCCAACCTGTAGTGGTGTCTGGAGTTGTTGTGAACCAGCAGCAGGTCTTGGTCTTGCTAAACTTCCTCCTGTCATTGGATCTGGCCATTCATCCAGCCTGTCCAGGTCCCTCTGCAGAGCCCTTCTACCCTCCAGCAGATCAATAGTCACATTTAACTTGGTGTCATCTGCAAATTTGCTAATGGTAGACTCATCCCTGGGGTCACCACTGGTGMTCAGYCMCCAGCTGGATGCAGCACYRTTCACCACCACYCTCTGGGCCCRGCCATGCAGCCAGTTCCTAAYCCAGCASAGAGTGCTCCTGTCCAAGCCATGGGCTGCCAGCYTTTCCAGGAGTGTGCTGTGGGAGACAGTGACAAAGGCCTTGCTGAAGTCCAACATCCACAGCCTTCCCTGTATCCACCAGRCGAGTCACCTGGTCATAAAAAGACATCAGGTTGGTCAGGCAAGACCTGTCCCTCCTAAATCCGTACTGGCTGGGTCTGATCTCCTGGCTGTCCTGTAGGTGCCGCGYGACCACACTCAAGATGATCTGTGCCATAATCTTGCCAGGCACCAARGTCACGCTGAYRGGCCTGTAGTGTCCTGGATCGTCCTTCCTGCCCTTCTTGAGAATGGGAGTCACACTGGCCAACCCCCAGCCTCCAGCTGGGGTCTCYCCAGTGASCMAGGAYTGTTRGTAAATGATGGAGAGCRGCTTCACAAGCTCATCTGCCAGCTCCCTCATCACCCTGGGATGGATCCCATCTGGTCCCAGAGGCTTGTGAGCATCTGAGTGGCTCAACATGTCACTAACTGCTTTCTCTTGGATTACAGGAGGGCTATTCTGCTCCCCGTCCCCATCTACCAACTCAGGAGGCCAATTGTTCTGATTTCCTCTTATATTTTTACTGTTCTGTGTCCGTCAAGTTTGGAAAAATCTGATGTGGTGTCCAGCTCTTARGGCTCATTTCTGAAACCTGGTGACTATTTCAGCCCTACCTCTTATTCTAGCRCTGGGAGCTTGTGCCCTGTGGTGTGCACTCTTCCCACACCCTACCCTTCTGCAGATGGGAAAGCAAAAATGCTTTCTCTCTGCTGCTTCCTGTAGAAGGAAGGCTGGTGGGAAAGGTCTATTCAGTGATTTTTCAGGAACTCTACGAGGGTTTTCCTCAGTTCAAATTGAGGAACAGCTGCYGCTCATGGTGACATGAGTGCAAGCCAACTGCTGTATAAAAAGCAATATAAGAGTATTGTATCCATGCAAAATCCTATGCAGTAGTCCCTCTAAATGTCCAGACATCTTTTTTGGTTGTATTAATTTTCTGTTTTGTAAACAACCACGGGACAGGTCACAGTTTCCTTACCCTATGCTGCAYGCAAGAAAAAAGTAGGAATAAGGARGTTGACACAGGTGAGAAAGACACTGATTCTGTACCACTAAGAGGTAGGAAATAATGGTGCAAGTCCTGGAGTGAGTTGTTAGACAGAGMTGAATTAGCAGACAGAGGGCAAATGAGTTATTACTTCATAAATATTTCAAAGTGCTTGATAAAATACTTTTTTTATTTAACTCAAAAGTCATATGTTTTGGAGAGAGGCTCTTCTTAAAGCAATAATGGTCAATAACAAACATCCTGATTTTATTGCTGCATTTGGTTGATGAGGTTAAAAGGCTGGTTTCTCTGAGCAACTCACCTATGACCCCAAACTACAGAAATGCTGAAGTGAATGTGAGTAAATTATTATATACAAGAAACAATCTTCATCTCTCTTTGTTAGTCACTTTACACTGGTARCTCCATTTCAAGATTATTGTCTTCTGTTACTTTTTTTCTGTTTAGGTCTGGGTATAAAATTTCTTCTTCAATATTCTTGAAAATCAAGAATCTTTAAGATTCTTGAAAATCAATTATTTCAAGTGTATTGTCTTTTGATACTCTTTGTCTGGTTAAGTTTAGCTATAAAGTAAGTATTTCTTCTTTAAGATTCTTGAAAATCAAGTGCAATTTCTCCTTTCTTCCATCTAATATCAAAAGTAACAGAGAAAATAAAGTTAGTAGCTTATTCAGGACATGAGTGTTCCACAGCATTTATTAGTCCAAAGTAAGTAACTGATGTTCTGGAACTGTTTTCAAAAATTCTCGGGAAAAAAACTCTTCAGAAAAGTGTTGCCTCTTCCCTTTAGTTTCTTTCTTTGTAGCAAATTTGAGTATGAACTTGATCTCAAATTGTGTAACAAAGACGATYGTGATGTATTCATGGTGTAGTCAAAACCCCAGAATTCTCCTGAAGTAGACAACCCAGAGATTCATGCCTATTTCCCTTGCTTATTAAGTGACAAAAGAAGAGTGATTGTCTTATACTAGATTTTCTGATTTGCTGTGAATTAGTAGGAAAGGCTTAACTTGCCAGAGTTTACAGGTATTACAAGATACACATAAGAAAAATTTTCTTTACAGAAAATGTCATATCACATAGATGTGTATAGTAAAACCATCCCTGATTAGGTGAGATTTTCTGGATAATTGTATGCAAGAGGCATGCCTCAATCAGAGAAAAATTTAATTGTTTAGTTTGGAAAGCACCTTTAAGATCATTGAATYCAAGTGTAGGTCTGGTGCTGCCAAGTCCACTGCTAAGCCACGWYCCCAAGTGCCACATCCACATATCTTCTAAACATCTTCATGTACGCTGACTCAGCCACTTCCCTGGGCAGTTTGTTCCAATGYTTAACAGCCCTTTCTGTGWGTCTGATTTGGCTTTTTAAGCCACACATTAATGTGTATAAATTGACCATCTAAAACACACACACCYAATGTTGTGGTGATGTTGCATTGTAAAGAGGTATTTTAGATTATTAGTTTTAAGAAAGACAAACAAATTATATCCAGGACTTTTTATGCCACTTGCTTTTCATTTCCATTKGTTTGTGGAATCTGTTTCTGAAAGGTTTCATGTCCCTAGTGATAGCTGTTACAGTGAAAACAAAGTAGTGGATGGCAGTTCTCGGCTGGACCCACCTGGGGACAGACAGAAGTGCTTCCTGACTGGTCAGTGTGGGATCAACAACCTCCATGCAGCTTGCACTTGATACTAATTTTGTGACTAAATAAATGGCTGTGATTTACCTGAAGGGTTTCCAGCTGATCCTAGCTATGGATTTTGGGTATGAGAATGTTTATCTTTGTTTTCCCACACTAACTTTCCCCTTCAATGGGATCTCTAAATATGACCCAGACAGAGGAAATGCTAAGGGATGGTTTATTCATTCAGATTTCTATTACTATTCAAGTAGTTCTTGAATAAAAAGTCCTCAGTGGTCCTTGAAACCCCAGCTGGACTTTAGGCATCTCCTTCAGTGAAATCCTGATGGATTTTAAGATTATCCTTGGAATTAAAGGGTGTGTCACATGGGTAGATAAGAACAAGCTTTTGAAATGGTGCTGCCTGAGGCCAGGATACTCTGTGTCAATTATTTTCCTGAGTAATTTGTGAACACTTGGCCTGAATCCCCTTTGTGTGCTCCATAACACAAATCTTGTCAGCTGCTGGTATCCTGCTGGTATCCTGGTATCCAGCTGCTGGTAAAGGTCACATTAGAAAGAGTGTGGAAGAGATGTGTAAACAAACAGAATAATCATAAATTTGAAACTTTTCATYCTGTATAAACTGTGATTATACTTACCCATAACACAACCTTTTGTGGGTAGTTTCATTGCCTAAAATATTAAAAGACAAATACAAAATTTCTTGGCAATGAGTAATTTAAAAATTCAAGAGATGTCTGGATCTGGTGCTGGGTGATGTGGTTTAGTGGTTGAGAAGTTACAGTGGAAATGCTGTGTTGACAGCTGGATTGGATGCTCTTGAAGGCCTCTTCCARCCTCAATGATTCTGTTTATAAATAGAATATCTTCTTTCTTTTGGTAAAGAACAACATAAACTAACATCCTACTGCGTTAAATTTGCCACAGCCTTGARACACTGTTTCTTGATCAAATTTATTTATATTTCAAGAAAGTAAACATTAAAAAAAGTTTTTTTTTTCTGTTGAAGAGCTTTACATTAGGTCCAGTAATGAAAACTTAGTTGGAATGAGAAATGTTAATATTACTGTCAGAGGCCAGAATATTCCTCAGTTAATTAGAATGTCAARCTTCCAGTGTGAGTTGGAATTTTTTTTGTTAGTCTGAATAATGCTAAATACAATACAGTCTTTAAGGAGGCCATAACAGATGAAATTTTTCATTCAGTCCTGTTTACAAAATAAATAGCATTTAAGTAATGAAAAAAGACAAATTGGTGATGCAAAGGGAATTTTAAACAAAAAACTTCTTAAAGAGTTTTACTGATCCATGTTGCCTTCTGAGAATTGTTTTATAGCTTCTTCTACAAAGAAGTGGTATAGTGTCTCTTACAGTGAATGCAGAGTAAAGGCTCTGGGCACAACAAAGAAAGAATAGGTTTGGACATCACCACTGGGACTCAAGAGTCCTTACTCTGACCTGCAAAAGTGCTAAATGCTTCTTGTAGTGCTTTGAGCAGGGCACTCAAGCTCACATCTGTCGAGAACTTAAGCAAATAAGAGATTTTTGTTTGTTAGCTCTTCAGTTATTCCATTAAATGCAATTTCTCTTTCTAGAAAATTCTAGAAAATTTAGGGAACACCAGTACAAATTTTGGCCATAATATTTTTAGTAGTTTAGGGGACAATTTCTAAAAAAAAAAAAAAAAAAAAGTTGTGAAAACTATGTTTTCCATTGCCCCACTAATGAAAATTTTCACTTTTTTTCCCCCTCTTGGCAGTTCCAGCCACGAACTGCCATCCATTGTTTTATTTCCACTGTGGCAGCTATCACTACTGACATGAAATCTTTCTGCAAGAGATTTCAAAATCAAATGGAAATGAAAAACAGATGTAAATGTCATGAAATCTAGGATTTTCATTGTCAAAATCTGTCAATATTGTTTGTGTTGTTTATTAAACTGAAGTATACATTTTTTCTCTTTCCAACACAGATCTATTATTTCTTTATGTAAATTCTTTTTTCATGAAGTTATCACAAGGTCAAAAAAGGGAGATTAAACAAAAATACTTTAATTATAAAGCTTAGATGAAGACACAATTTTAAAGAACAACAACAAAAAAATAGCAACAATGTAGTTTGAAATGCCTGAGATTCAAAGAACTATTTAGATAAGCTGACCACAAGGTCTGCTGCAATCTGTGCACAGAAGCTACAGCTGCAGGAGAACCTGCTGGCAGTGGCTACCTCATGCAGTTCTCCATGGGGAAGTTCTCTGTGACAAGATTTGAGTAGGGGAGCAATGCTAGCTCTAAATTTATCTCTRCATTTGAATGGGTTTAATTCCTGTTGTGGGAAAAGAACAAACGAAACATCTTCATGAAAAACAACAAAATAGTGAAAATGTTGTTTGCTTTTTTATTTTCCACCTCACCTGTAAAATCTGAAAATTGATGGCTCATTTAATTTTATTTTACTTCCTTTTCGTCACATAGGTATTGCACCTCTTTGCAAACCATCTTCCACTGAATGTCACATTGTGTTTATAATTTGATTCAACTCAGTTTATGGTTCTAAAACTCAGTTTATGGTTCTCTTAATCATGTGTAACACTTATTGGAAGTGTACTACTTGCAGAAGATAAGTTTATTTAACTCCCATGTTGGATAATAAACTGAAAATATTTTCAGAACTAGGCGGCATGGTATAATCATTTAAGAGTACTTTTTCTTTTTTAAGATGAGTTATTTTAGTTTCATTTCAATTGAGATCAAGTAAAATCAGAATGGGTTAGATTATCTTGTGGTCAGAAGTTTTGTATATTTTATCATTTATTTATAGACAGCACTGATTTTAGTGAGAACAGCACTCCTCAAAATTATTGATTCCTTTCCATGGCAGGAGGGTTGGAACCGAAAAGGACTTTAAGGCTCCCTTCCAGCCTAAAGCATTCTGTGATTCTGTGACTTTGCATCACGAGAAAATAGCAAGGGAAAAAATGTAAATAGTGATTTCCTGAAGTTTGCTCTAACAAACTGTGAAGAAATCAATAGTTTTGATCTCCATGAAACTYATGAAAGTATTTATTTAAAAGTCGGCACCTGTTATGTAGAAGTGCCTTTGGGTTTCTGTCTCACAAAATTCAGGTGAGATTCACACCACTGGAAAACTTGTAAAATTTAAACAACAAATAGATGTAGTTGGGACCCTTCTTAGTCTTTTCCCTCCAGGAATGTGCTTTTCTTCCCCCATTTTGGACACATGTGGACATTTATTCTAACCTTTCCATCCCAATGCTGGAGTCTTTTCCCATCACTCCATCAGAGGAAAATGTGCTAGGCACTGTATGTGCTAGGCACTCAGTTCTCCTCTTTGTCTAGGTATTTATGAAGTTTTCTGTCCATACCACCTTGTGCCAGAAACAGGAGGGATTGTGTCAGTTATCAATACAGTAACGAGACTCCTTGTTCCAGTAAGACATTGCTTAAGGCTTAGGAAACAAGAGAAGGAAGATAAAGAGTTTTAAAATCTRAAAAGTAACCTAAGCAAAACTTAAGTTGCCCAAAATAGTAATTGAAACAAATGGAGAGTTCACTCAAAAAAGGTAGAAATAAAAATACACTTTGGTCTGTCCTGAAATGGATCTTCTCATTTGAYATTGTCATCTGGGCAAAGATAARGTAGTTCAGATATTCTGAAAGAYCTGACTGTACATTCTATGTAAAGGGATGCTGTCCCATGCTGTAATAGTCCCTAAAGAACTTTCCTCTCTAGGGCTCCTGCTTGTATTATCAATCTGTGCTTTGCTGTCTGTCAAAAAATATTTCACAGTGTTGGTCTGTTTCCCCCCAGATTATCTTAATGGCAGCACCTCTTCAGTATTAAAAGCTATAAAGTCAGGCTTCATCTACACTGAGTATCTTTAGGGCATTGGGAAAGAAACTCTGTGAAATTGTGAATGTAGATAAAAGATGTGGCAAAGAGGKATATGTATTTCTGTGTGTGCATGTAAGTGAACAGAGGCTAAAGGCAGATGAAATCAGGAATTCTAAATAGCGGGTATAATCTGCTTTCTAGTGAGTTGTAGATAATTGCTGTTRTAACAATATTGTACAGTATTATTTATTCCCTCCCTCTCTAACCCCAGGCACAAGGAAAGGTGTTTTTTCAGTCATAAAACGCTGGAAAACAGTGATGAAATAATCAATGGAGAAAGGTTGAAGTTTCCTGTTTGTGGTCCTGGAACACATACTTGCAACCTGCACAGACACAAGTAGTGTATGTTGGTACATCTGTAGCCAGACAGTAATTGGTGGCTTGTAGACATAATCTGATCATAATAATTGTGGATATTTGGATTGTAAATACACAGCACCAGAAAAAGACACTAGGGAGCAATCAGAAAGGCTGTGGAAGTAAATTAACATCTGCTGTACTGYTAGACTGTAAAGCTCTTGAAAACAGTGAGAACTGATAATAACTTAGAATAGTAGGAAAGACAGGCTTGCATTCAGCCTCAGTCAKCTGTTTGAATCATCTAAGAGGAACTGACTATTAAGCCTAGAGAGAAGAGTGTTTATTACCAATGGCAAGCTGGAAGTGCACCTGAGAATCCATTTTTTGCAGTTAGTTTATTAATTTTTGCCTATATGGAGTTAGTTTGGAGACAGAGAGCTAATGAATACTTACATTTAAGTGCAGCATTCAATAGTTACCRTGCAAGGGAATTGGCTCAGAATGTCCTTGGACTTCCTGAAATTTCATATCTTCTGGTCTTTAAGATTTTTAATCAATTGTTTCGTCTTGGTAACATAGTCTTTTCCCCATTGTTCCACCTTCACTATTGAAAGAGCAAGGCACAGAGAAAAAAGTCAGGCAGAAAGGTGTGGTTTTCCCCATCTGAGGCAAGGGTTTGTGTAGACAGTGCCATGTCTCCTTCTGAAGGCCAGGTKGTATCTGAGGGCATCAATAGGATAGGTGAGGAAAGCTGCAAAGAGCTGAGACTCATTCCACAGCAAATGCTGATAAATTCTATGAGCAAGATTTGCCAACATGTCACAGAATGAAGCACTCTGTCAGAGGGCAGGGCAATATGGGCAATCTTGTGCCCAGCAAACAACCAGCTCCTTGACCTGAGTTTCTTCCAGCAGCCTCCTCTTTGAGGGGGTAGCCAGGCATTCTCTTTTCCATGTGTAGGAACAGCAGAAAAAAGTTTATTTGAGCATCTCATAATTTAGGAGTCTGCAGCAGCTTTGTGCTTCCACAAATACAGGTCTGGTTTCTCCCAGTAGCACTCAGACTGCTGCAGTAAAGTGGGTTGTAGCATCCAGAGCTGATGGTAACTGGTGTTGGTTCTGGAGTTATTTCTTGAGAACTGTTGCTGGAGCTTTTCAGTAATAAGCTGCTGAAGTGGGCAGGAGTGGAACAAACTACCATCTGCAAGGCAAAATAGCAGGATATTGCTCATTTCCATGAAGATGCTTAGCTTTAATTCAGTGGAGTGGAGACAGGCAGTGTMGGTACTTTGATTCAGTGTATCATATTACCCTTTAGTGGGTGATGGGGGAGGGCTTTCAYTGCAGGTAAAGCAAGAGAGTCAAGGGGTTGGGGTGGAGGAGGCTTAGGGGAGAGCCTRTTGCAATCTACAGCTTCCTCTAGAGGGACAGAGGAGGTGCGGGCACTGAATTATTTTTTGTGATGACCAGAGACAGGACCYGATGGAATGGCCTRAAGTTGTGTCAGGGGAGATTTAGGGTAGATATCAGGAAAAGGTTCTTAACCTAAAGGATATTTGRGCAGGGAAACAGGCTCCCCASAGARGTGGTCATAGCACAGAGCTTGACAGAGTCCAAAGAGTTTGGACAACAGTCTTATTGCGTGATTCTTGGGGTGGTCCTATACCAGGCCAGGAGTTGGACTCAATATTTGTGGGTCTCTTCCAGATCAGCATATTATAGGATACTGTGATTCATTTTTCTGAAACTATGGCATAACCATCACATGGCTTTTGTGTCCTTGCACTTTGGAGTACTGAGCACACACTATGCCCCTGTGACRACTGTCTTTTTGCTATCAGTCAGGTGGGGATTAAAGTATGAAACTTAAGCTTTCCAGGGTGGGTGATTCTTCAGTCTCTTTGGAAGTTAGAATTGTCCAGGTTTGCAAAGAAAAATATCTGAATTCAGGTTTATTGAAAATATTGATACTTGTGTGCTCATGGGGCAGATAGAGAACAAGTTGGTGCAAGGTGTTTGAAACAATTTTATCTTTTTTTTTTTTTTTTTTGGTAAGTTGCACACCATCAGCCTTGGGTGATGCTGATGTACTAGTCGGAAAGCAAACTAGTAGGAGATTCCAAGTGAGAACTACGATTTAGCAGGAAAATTAAATAAAGACAATAATAGAGAAACGCTGGCTTAACCTGAGAGAGTCAGAACCCAACCTGACACCCTGTTGGTCAGGGTGGTGGTGGTGGTGGTCCAATTAAATGGTGGCTGCAGTCCTGTTGTAGTGACAGATGTGGTTCTGCTGAAGCAGTGATCCTGTAGTTGGGTTTGTCTTCCTCTGAAGGTCCAGTAGTGGTTATGTAGCTCTTATCCTCTGGGAATCCATTAGGTAGGGCTGCTCTGGTGTTTCAACCCCAGATTATATCCAGGTAGGAATGCTTGGTTCCTCCCCCTGGGTGGAGGATAATGCGATAATGCAATTGTATCAGTCATGCAGTTAACTGATGGCCCCGSGAGGGASTTATCAGGGATGAGTCATGGAGGAGATAAAGAACACTGCCTCACCTGTTTTAAGCCCCAAAGGCTTATGAAGATGCTAACAGCATATACATTCTTTCAGTTTCCTCTTGCATTGCAATCTAACACAGTTGAGAAGCAATGTTCAGAGGTTTTGGAAAGTCAGTAAATGTTCTCTTTTTGTGGACAAACTGTTCTGCTTGTGCAAGTTGTTGCAGGCTGCTTCCAGTGAGGCTTAAGGAAAGGTGTCCAAGGCAATCATCTCAGATAAATGCAGGGGAAAAAATAATAATAAAAAAGGAAAATAAGAAAAGTTTATTTTAAGGGTGATTGCTGAAAATAATTGACAACAAGACAAAAAGGAAACCTCATAAAAAATCACAACTCCACTGAAGGAAATTGCTAGAAGATAAGTCTTCTCTTTTGGAGCCCTTGCTACCATGAGTGAGAGAAAAAGTTGAAACAGAAGCCTAGTCATGGGGAAYCATTGTCATATGCAAATACCCAGACATATCTAGGAGTAAAATGCAGGTGGTTTTGATCCTTCCTGAGCAGGTTTATGATCCAACAGTTCGCCAACATGGACTCATTTTCTAYTGATCATATGCAGCAATTTCTGAACTGAGCTCTACAGCAACTAACAGGTGTGTGTGTGTAATTATGTATCTAGTGACTCTATTTACATTCCCAGTGCAAATAAAGTGACAAGACTGAAAATTCAGCCTTGCCACTAGCATCAGAATGATTATTACAGAATTACTGAGCCAGTAGAAAAATGGTGGTGTAAAGATTCAATTTCCCACTGCCTGAGTGACCTATCAGGCTGCAACCCATCTGCTTTCCTGAACTGCATGTGTTCCCAAAGACTGCCAAATACTGGAATGAGAAAAAGGTGAACTTCAGGGGAGAGAGGAGAGTTTCAGCAGAAACTAGAAGAATGTTCCTGTTGTATAGGAGAAACAAAAAGCCCCAAAACAAAACACACAGAGAAAAAAACCCCAATCTAAAAACCAACCTACCAATTAAAAAAAAAAA
>CADDXX010000008.1:2610331-2661100 GCA_902810485.1 Alauda arvensis | reverse complement strand
TTACCTCTTCATGTGGCAATCTTCTGCTCAGCAAGTTTTATATAAGTTAAGAAGAAGCTTTCATCCTAATTGTAGATTATTTTGGCTGCATGGTGTGGAGCACTTGAGTAGAAAATAGACGTTTGTTCAGCTCCTGGCATGACCTCATCCCTTTAAAACTAATGTAGAGTTATAAAAATGACTCAATTTTAATCAAATGCATTTCTGCAGATTGTCTGATATTATAAGCTGGCAGAGATCTAGAAATGCAAAAATCAAAAGCAATACTTTTTAATGCCTCAGATGTTGAAATAAGCTAGTGATTGGTGTGTGACTTCCAAAACAACATATTTTAACTCTTTTTTTCAGTCTAATTTCTCTTTTTGCCTTTTTTTTGGAAGATCAGGAACTATGAGATTTATCAYAGCTAGAATTTTAGCTGCCTTTATCTGATTAAATGGGTTTTTATCATTTTTCATGTATCCCAGCATTTCTCTGACATAAGTTTCTTGGGAGAGTGGAAGAAGACAGAAGAAGAGTTAGGATATATTATTTTTCTCCTGATAAATAAACCTAACAGAAAAGAACCCTKCAAGAAAACTGTGATTCTGTTATTTTTAATTTATCCTCTAAAGCATTGTATAATCCAATTATTTTTCCACAGCAGTCATCAGAAATTCACTCTGTGACAATRAAGAGGTGACACTTTTTGTATGCAAACCAACCTTCTGCTTAGGGCTTTTAAATGAAATTAATACTGCACATATACAGTATTATTTTGATGACTCTTTTGATTAGGTGAATGAAAGATGTAAGTTTTGTTTAATATAAATATTTTTGTGACTGCTGAATAGAACCCAGTCTCAGAACAGTGCTTTCTTGGGTTGGCTTTCACCTCTATTAAATAATTTATGAAATTGTTTCTCTTACTAAATAGGAAGTTTCAGAAAAATATTTTTTCTGCCAAAGGAAAAAAATTACATTGCCTTTACTGATTAGAGTGATTAAAGTGTAGAAATAATTTCTGTAGACAAAGGTGATGACCTTGAGAAGTGATGTACTTCAATTTTTGAAATAGGTTGTTTAAGCCAACCTACTGGCACAGAAGTTTACTAACCATCTCAAAAAACACCACAGATTTTATTCCTCTTGTCTGGAAGTGCTTTCCATGAGCCTGGCATTCAGGCTTCAGGGACCAGGGACCAATGTGAGGCTGGTTAGATGTGCAAATGTTTACATGCCCTTGAAACAGAGAATAATATTCAGGCA
This sequence comes from Alauda arvensis, assembly GCA_902810485.1. NCBI lineage: Eukaryota > Metazoa > Chordata > Aves > Passeriformes > Alaudidae > Alauda > Alauda arvensis. Next base: position 2,659,852 of record CADDXX010000008.1, on the reverse strand, counting down.
GTGTCTCTTATTTTAGAAATGCTTACTTATATTTACAAAAATCTTAYAAGAGGTTAAAAGAAATGTTGGTGGAATGTTAGATCACTGAAACCATTTACAAGAAAGGGAATCCAGGTCCCCTCTGGTTGTCAAACTSCAGCTGACTGAAAGGTAATTACCTTTTAAGTCAACAATGGTAATTGTATTAGAGACTGCCTAATGAAACAGCAGAATGTTTTTATGTGTCAGCTGGCCCTTGCAGTCCCCCCAACAGTTTATCAGGAGATAAACCTGATTTGCTTTACCAACACCTGAGTGACTTACCTGGAGACTATAACCTAGAAGATTCTTGAATTCTTTTGGTTGTAAGAGCAATCCATTGTCTCTAAAGTCCTTATCCTTGATGCAACATTTGGGGACAGTCCAAATGTTGCATCAAGGCAGTCTTCCCCTGAATGTGCACAGAGGAGACTTGGAATTATTATCCAAAATAATTCAGAATCTTCATCAATTAAAAAAAAAAAAAAAGCAGCAATGAATAAACTAGAGTTTATTGGCACCTAGTAGAGACAATTAGACAAAACACTGTGTTTTCTCTCCACCTCAATCTTTGTGTCCATTGAGTGTCATCAGGGTTATGTTCAGACTGTAGCTTCCACTAGCTGTGGTTGTTCCCTCCTCATTCCACAAATAGCAGCATTTTGAGATGATTTATTTTTGGTACTTCAATAGAAAGAATAATATAGTGAATAATGCACTTACTAATGAGGACATCTCTTAATTTGATAGATTAATGTGATCCTTTTTTATTAAAATAGTTGCATTCAAGCAACTTGTTTCTAAGAAGGCGAGTAAATGGGCAAAGCATAAAGGCAGTGTAAACAAAGGGCAGATATTTGGCCCCTCTGCAGTATTTTGGGAGAGGTTGCAACTTGATGCAAAGCAGAATAGCTCAGTCCAGTTCTACTATGAGCAAAAACTGCACAACTCTGTGTATAAGAGCTCTCCTATACAAAACGTGCCAAATAAAAGCAGCTTCTGGATTTGTGATATGGGAAGGACTGGAAGTTGAATTTCAAAGCAGAACCTGAYATCTAGCAAGACCAAAGGAAGTGAATATATTTTTCATTTATGCTTGGGTTAYGTTTCATTTAACTTCTCAGCTAGTTTACAGAGCCAATAATAAAAAGACCTGATAGAAAATCCTGTGTCACCTGTTAAACAAGAAAAAAAGGTGAACATGACTGAAGGGAGGCAGTAATAATCTACTGAGGCAATGTGGACACCTATGGAATGCAAAGTTTTAATGAAACCATAGGCTACAAGAAAATCCATTCAGTCTAGGTATTGCTCCAAGAAATCAATTTTTTTTGTGAAGTCAATTACAGGCTTGTGACACATGGCATTATGTAGAACGTTTTGATGGAAGGGATGATGTTCAAACAGAAAAGCTTATCCTTCRATAAACTATGACTGCATATCTGATGTTGTTGTCAAGACTGACCTCAACAGGCTTTGGCTGCCTCCTGAGTTGCCAGCTAATATTGCTYAAATTTGCAARTGTAMTTTTCATTGTTATGCCACAGTTGAGGAAGGACAGACAAAGAGGCTGAAGTTAAGGAAATACAGACAAACTTTTAACAKTGACCCCATATAATCCAACCAAGGCAAGCTGGCCAGGAAAGCAAAAAGTTTCCAAAATGCACCTCAGCTTCTAGCAAGTTATCTGGTAGCTCCTAAAAGGCCTAAAAGGCCTCCTATCAGAAGGCTTGAAACATGTAATGCTTAGGGGCAGCATTTACAGTCCCTGAGAAACAGTAAACAGGCCTACAGGAACAGAGATAGTGCTGGGCCGTATCACAGTATCACAGAACCRTAGAGTGGCTGGGGTTGGAAGGGACCTTAAATCTGACCTAGTTCCTACTTCCCTGCCACGGGCAAGGACACCTTTCATTAGGGCAGGTTGTTCAGCGCCCCAGATGGCCTGGCCTTGAACTAATTCAGGGCAACAACTTCACAGGGCAACCCCTGCCACTGCCTTAGCAGCCTCAGAGTAAAGAGTTTCTCTATATAATATCTAATCTAAATCTGTTCTGTCAGTTTTAAGCCACTRTCTTGTCATTAAGAAAAGTCCTTTTCCAGCTCTCTTGTAGCCCCTGTAAGTACTAAAAGGCTGCTAGAAGGTCTTCCCTAAGCCTTCTCTTTAATAACCTCATACTGTGTTCATAGAACAGGAGCTGCAGCCCTCTTATCACCTTTGTGGCACTGCTCTGGGCTCYCTCCAACAGTTCCATGTAATTCTCATGTTGGCTCCTCATCTTCAGGGCAGGACATGGTCTGCATGCATGTTTGTCTCACACTGACCTTGCTCCTCAGGCACTGCTGAGAATGGCAGAGCCCAGGCATGGGAATGGTCTTGCTGAGTAATACTGTTATCAGACACAGAAGGCTTTATAAAAAAGAATATACAGTATTAAAGTTTGGTGGGTACAGGAGCAGGCAACTCCTAAATGTTGAAAGAAATGTAGGCGAGGCAGAAGGCTGGCTTGGTTGAACAGGGACCTTCTCTTGGAAATTAGGTGAGCAAGATGCCCCATGGAATTAAGGTCAGATGCCATGTGAAGAAGACAGAGATGCTGCTCACCACTGTAGGGAGCAAATGTGCAGCCAAAGCTCAGCTGGAATTAAAGCTGGCCASAACTGTGGGGCACAATAAGAAGAGGTTTCTCAACYGCATTAATGGCAAAAAGGCAGTGTAGGAATAACATCAGCCAGTTACAGGATGAGGATGGCCACCTCACAAACAGGGACATGAACAAGGTAGAGTGCATTTTTGGCTTCTGTCTTCAACATGGWTCCAGGGAGGTGTCAGTGCCCTGAGCTGGAGGACCAAGACTCTGAGAATGATCAGCTCCCAATTAATCTTCAGGTTGTGCAGGATCTGCTGCTCCAGCTAGATCTCTACAAAAAGGGCTTGATGAGATTCATCCAAGAATCCCCAAAGAGCTGGCTGATAGCATTGCAAAGCCTCTCTTGATGATATTTGAGTGGTCTTGCGAATCTGGAGAGGTCCCAGCTGACTGAAAGCTGCCTAATGTTTTCTCAACTTTCAAGAAGGACAAAAAGGATGACACTGGAAAMTACAGGCCTGTCAGTCTCGCTTCAGTGCCTGGTGATATTATGGAGAAGATTATTCTGGGGAGTATTGAAAATTACCTGGAGGATACCTTAGCCATCATCACAACCAGCACATCCTCATGAGAGGAAAGTACTGCTTTCCAACCTGATTTCCTTTTATGACAAGGTAACTCATTTGGGTGATCAAGGGAAGCTAGTTGATGTGATCTTTATGGATTTCATAAAGCTTTCAATACTGYCTCTCTCAGGACCCTTCTGGAGAAAATGTYCAGCCCAGAGCTGGATAAACACATCMTGTGATGGGWGAGCAGCTGGCTCACGGRTCAGGCACAAAGGGCTACAGTGAATGGGGTGAATCAGACTGGTCACCTGTCACTTGTGGGGTTCCACAGGGCTCCATCCTTGGCCCACTTCTCTTGAACATTTTCATAAGTGACCTGGATGCAGGACTGGAAGGAATACTAAGTCAGTTTGCTGATGACACTAAAGAGAGGAGCTGTTGACTCCCTTGAGGGCAGAGAGGCCCTGCAGAGASACCTTGACAAATTACAGAAAATCACCAACCRTATGAAGTTTAACAAGGATTCTGCACCTGGGATGGAGCAACCTGGATGTGTRTATGGAGTGGGCAACAAGARGCTGGAGAGAGCACTGTGGAAATGGAGCTGGGGTCCTGGTTGATGGCAAGTTGCAAGTTGCACGTGAGTCCAGCAGTGCCCTGGCAGCCAGGAGGGTCAGCCCTGTCCTGGGGTGCATCAGGCACAGCATCACCAGCCAGGCAAGGGAGGGGATTGTCCTGCTCTGCTCTGCACTGGGGCAGCCTCACCTCGAGTGCTGGGGCCAGTTTTGGGTGTCACAGTAAGACATTCAGCTGTCAGAGAGTGTCCAAGGGAGGGCCGTGAAGATGGTGAAGGGCCTGGAGGGAGGAGGGGAAGCCTCCAGTACGAGGAGTGGCTGAGGTCCCTGGGTCTGTTCAGCTTGGAGGAGACTGAGRGGAGACCWCATTGCAGTCTACAGCATCCTCACAGGGAGGAACAGGCACCAATCCCTTTGCTCTTGTGACCAGTGACAGGACTCAAGGAAATGGGATGAAGCTGAATCAGGGGAGGTTTAGGTTGGATATCAGGAAAAGGTTCTTCTCCRAGGGGATGGTTGGGGCACTGGAACATGTTCCTCAGGGAAATGGTCACAAGCACCAAGCCTGAGAGAGCTCAAGAAGCATTTGGAGAACACTTTCAGGTGCATTGTGTGATTCCTGGGGTGTCCTGTTCAGGGCCAGGACTTGGRCATGATGATCCTGATGGGTCCCTTCCAGCTCAGGATATTCTATGATTTTATAACTTGAAGGCCTCAGTTCAGAAATGCAGTTGAAGGTGYTATGTTGGAAAGGATTCTTCTGCTGTTGAAAAGTCAGGGAGATGGAAAACCTCACTTGCCAAAACAGAATATACTCCATCCTGCAAATGGCTGAGAAAGTGAACTGAYCTATCTTTACCCAGATTATCAGTTCYTTGCGGCTACATAGGCTCCAGGRTGGATGGATGGATGGATGGGTCTCTCAGCAGAACAAAAGTGAGTGTACATTCATTTGCTTCCAACGCAGGTCACTCCTACTGAGACAGCATTTGTGGAGGTCTATTCCAGAAAATTTCACAGATTAAAAGGGCTACAAAGGTTATATAGTTAACTGCTTATGACAGCAAGAGAAATTAAGAGGAAAATGGCATAAAAGAAGAAATCAGTTWAAAAAAATATGAGAAATATTTTTAATCAGTTTGCCATTCTTAGTATGGAATCTCTGTGCTGTGTAAATGTATCAAATATAGTGTATTCCTCTTCCATTTCCTCTTGTGTTAATTTGGTTTCAATCTGATAATTCTTAATATATATTTCAGAATGTTCTGCTGMGACAATTTGCAAAGCTAAAAGGACAATTACAGGCCTGGTTTTAATTTCTGGGTGGTAATTTTTTAAGGCTCTTATAAATCTCAGCTTGGCATGTGACTATCACCAGTGAATAAAATGATAAGGGGGGTTCAGAAAATATTCCTTCTCTTTGAGAACATTGCAGTGATTTAATGGGATTAAATCATATAGTACAAATAGCCCAGCCCTGTCCAAGTGCAAACATTTCTTCCTCTTCCTTGTCTCTTAGYAATGATTGCTTTAATTAGAACTTTTCATGATTCCTACTGTTTGACAATGGAGTTCTTTCATTTGTTGATCCCTACTCAGATGGTGTTAAAATTGACAAAATGTTTTGAAGTTTAACCCAAAAGGAGCTATAAACTATGATGAAATCTGCTTTACTCCATGCTTGCAAAGACTTCTGCAATACTTTGGAATCTTTGCAGAACAAGATGTGCCTTTGTAAACAAAACTGAAACATATAGCACACCAAACTTTTTTTCCTGTTTTTCTCTTCTGCCTTTAAAAAAACCAAAATCAATTGAAAACKTCATAGGTTCCGAACCATGAAGGATAGGACATTGTCAGAACTATTAGCCCAATCTAATCCATTTATTTATGAATTATACTTTTATACTTTATCAGAATGRTGATCTCCCCAAGGTCAAAACACCTACTTTATATGCAGGATGGGCTTCTGAACCCCAGTGAAATGGAATAAGTGCCTAGTCTGTTTGTTTGKTTTTAAAAAAGCATGTAACTGCTGTTTTCAGAGGAAGACTAGCTTTCAGCATACAACTGAGGCTACCAGAAGAGAAGGTGCTTTGCCTTTGTTCTCTCATGGCCCAGCCAGAGCTGAATCAGTYTGTCCAATATTTAGTAATTCAGGTAAAAATAATTTTGGAATTTATTTATGGTKAATGTTGAATGGAGTATTTTCAGAACTGCCTATTCCCAAAGAGCAATCAAGGCCTCAATGCCTGCTTCCATTCAAGGCCTGTTCTTTGATAACAGCAGGCTSGACTAGCATGGGAGAAAGTAACTGTGCTTTATTTAGTTACACTGGAGGATCAAAATTATTGCTGCACACAGCTAAGGTCATGGCAGAATGAAGTAGCTGAGGGCACAAATCTTCCTTTCATGCTCTGCCAGGTTCAGTAATCCCTGGATTATTCATTTTTCCTTTTCATGGGATAAGTCTGAAGATAAATAATTTTTAAGAAGTATTATTTAATGGTTTGGACACTCTAGAGCAACTAACCACACCACCCCCCAATCCCTCCCCTCCCAAAAAAGACAAGAAAAAGAAAAGCAAGCAAACAAGCAAATAAAAAAGTTTCCAAAAGATTCAGAAGMTTAATGCATTGGATTTTAGAGCAAAAAATAAAAAACAAACTCCCCCACCCTTTGAAAAAAAATTTTTGAAAGTAAAGGTACTCAAGTGTCTTTAAAAAAAAAGGTGCTTATCACCCCAGTGCCAAATATCAGTGTTTTTTATATCAGATTTTTTTTTAATATATTTTTGTGGGGAAAACYACCAACAAACATACCAACCAAAACCAAATCAACCCCAAAAGCCTTCTATAAACAGTCCTTATGGAAGAGACACTATTTTTCCTGCCATCTGCATGAGGGCATCAWCACTTTGTGCCACCATGGATTACGTATCCCTTCTATTAATCATCACAAAGTATTGATAGTTGGAATTGAACACTTCAGCTGGAGCTGGAGTATTACGGCTTTCAGCRGCACCCTATGCTGTTCTTTGCCATAAGAACAAATGAAATCAGGAGAAACACACAATTCCTGAGGATAGCCTGCTTCAGAAGCTTCTTCTCTGTCCTACGTGCTCTCTTCAGAGTAATTTCAGAGCTGTTGTCAAGGGGAATTTAAGGGGCAAGGCCATGCTTCCCTCAGAATTGGGACCATGAATAAGTTTCATTATTTTACTTGTGCATTCCTGTCTTCTTACCCCTCCATATCAGACACATGCTTTGTGCTGCATCACCATGTCTTTTTTAAGAACTCACAAAAGGCAGCTACTTTAAATGATTTATTGCAGCACAAGTACTTAAGCAAGAGATTAAAATTTTAATCTTCAGTGTTTSGTTGACAGTAGTTGGCTGAAATGTCAATTAAACAAATTGCTTGAGTGTGTTTCCCAAGCTCTGAGTTCTCCAGAAAATGAAGTCAAAAACACTCTGAAGGCGAGAGCTGGCCTACAAGGAGAGGCAAATATATGGCAAAAAAAATCACATTTGAGCTTTTCTAAATTTTCACACAGATTAGTAATTGGCTATTTTTCTGTTAAACTACTCCTAGCTGATCTTTGCATGGCGTTAGATTAACATGTTCCATTTTTACAGTAGTTTATTCACCGTTGCATCCTAAAGCTTTTTGCAAATGAGTCAGCTATGTGGTGGAAAGTGAATATCAGATGAGCTCAGAGCAAGAACATAATGTAAAACAGCCTGTTTTTTTTTTTTTTTTTTTATTTTACAGGAAAACCTTAAAGTTCTCTTTAAACCGAAGAAGCAGATGTGAGGCTTTCAGTTTCATATTCCATTTACTAAGATACCACATCTCTATCTCTTTCCTTTCTCCTCCAGCAACACAATTCAGGGTCATGTTCTGTGTAACTGACTAGAATCTTTTTTTCTAAGTCAAAATGACCACAGGAAAACAAGGAGTTAAGAGTCCAGTATCATTTTAATACATGACAAAATCAGACTTGTGGTTTTGKCAGGTGCATAAATGAAAAAGGAAAATCTAACTGCATTAAACTTTTATGTGGAGTGGTACACAYCAGTGAAAACAGAAATCTTTCTTCTAGGATCTCTGAATTCAGTTCAAAGTACTGAAACWGAAGCATGGCACTGGCATTTTTCTTGGCACTTTCCTCTTCCCTGCAGCATCCTTTGCACTGTTTTCCCCCCTATTTGGGGAACAACATGGAGGAACAATGTGGTAAGGAGCATGTTTGCATGCTRGGATGGAGCAGTCACCTCCTCTTACTCACTGTTATCCCTTACATTCCTCCAGCTTCTTCCCCCCTTTCCCTTCATGCTGGAAGCAATACCACTTCCCTCTCATGAGAGTGCCTGACAGTAAAATTCCTAACTGGCTCCCTTTGGAGGTATGGGAATATGTCATCTATGGACCAGCCTAATGGAAAGCAAAAAACAATTTGAAAGGAGCTGCTTTGCAAGACTTCTTGACAAGCCTGGTGAAAGTTGGAGTTAAAAACCCCAAAAACCCAAAACCACAACCTTCCCCTCAAAAAACAAAACAAAAYAAAAAACAACAACAACAGAAAAGCACCCGTAGCAATGTTCAGGAGTGACTTTATGATGCTGAATTGTGTCCCCATTTGTCTGTTTAGCCCAGAAATAAGTTTTGCACCTTTAAAACTAGACCTGAGAGTGAAGGGGGTGGGGAGGAAGAGAAGTGGTGGAATGTCTGAGGCGGCTGTATTCTAAAACATAGAGACAAGAGCTTTCCTTCTCATGGACTGTGTTGTCTGCAGCTCAGACAGTGTGGACAGAGCTTTCCTTTGCTTTCAGTTAGTTTTTTTTTTAGCTAGCTGAGGCAGAGAAAGTCCCTAGACTATGGCTTTTCTTTTTCTTGGAAGTGTTCAAACCCAGAAAAACACCAAGAGCTCACACCTGCAGCCCACTGGGGCCCAGGACAGCATTTTCCATCAGGAGGGACTGATGAGAGATTGACTGAGCCAAGCTACACCCCAAAACAAAGACTTCCTGAATTTGCCATCTCTTCAGAACCGTGAGAGGCTTTTTATTGTTTAATATTATTCATTTCTTATGCTTCTGAATACTTTGCTTGTTAAATAAACAGTTTTTTCCTACTTTTTCTCCAAGGAAATCTTTTCCTGAACCAGTAGGGGAAGGGGCTGCTTGAATCTGCTTTCTAGAGGGACCTCCTTGGAAGTTTCCTCATAAATTTGCCCYAAACCAGGACCAAAAAAGCTCCCACCCATAAAAAGAAAACATTACTCTAAATCTTCTTATGAGATCATGGGAAAAAGTACATCCAAGTTTAAATTTCCCTGGAATCATTTAACATTTCAGTCRTGATTTTCTTAAAATGCCAAAGAATTTTGTCCTCTGCATATGTCATAAWAATAATAATAGGTAAAGGACTGGCATAGTGTGAAAGGATATCATCACAGGTAAGAATGCTTAATAAAATGGTCCAATATTTTAAAAAATATAGTAAAATAAAATAAAACATAAATAAAGCTGAAGCATCTCTTCTATGAGGAAAGGCTGAGGGAGCTAGGCCTTTTCAGAGCTGAGAGGAGATGACTGAGAGGGGCCCTCATCAATGTCCAGGGAAGGTGGCCGAGGATGGATCCAGGCTCTTCTTGGTGGTGCCTRGCAACAGAACAAGAGACAATGGGCAGAAACTGATGCACAGAAAGTTTCACCTGAGCAYGAGGAAGAACGTCTTCATTGTGTGGGTTAGCAAGCATTGGAACAGATTGTCCAGAGAAGTGAAGTCTTCCTTGCTGGAGGTATTCAAGAATCATCTAGACACAATCCTGTGCCATGGGCTCTAGGGGTCAGTGGTTCTGTGAAATATAGAATTCTTAGAGAGAGTGAACTGGTTGTTCTGAGGACTGCAGGGACTTAAGGAGGTTACAGGTCTCTGGAAAACCAATGGATATTTTAGGTGTTTAGCTTTGTGTTTGTGGCATGAAACCTTTGGGTCCTCAATATCATGTCTTCTTTCAGCTTACTGGTTTATTTATAAAATAAACRTAATGGACTGAAAAGTAGGTTGAAAAAACATACAGTAAATAGGTTGTTGATTTGTGAAGAAATGTTTGAACACCCTTTTTAAGGAATGAAAGCATATATTAAAGATCAGTCTATTGCAAACAGTGGCACAGCATTTTAATTGACTCCTTGGGTATGATTTTCAGAAGGATTTAACTGTGCYCYACTTTTTTCACTTCAAAATTAAAGAGTTTATTAGAAAGTCTTCTCAAATAGCCTTTTTTCTTGCCTCACATGTTTGCGTTCAAAGCAGCTCTGGTGCCATACCAGAGCATTTTGCTTCTGTTTCACTTACTTGAGTGGAGTTTGAAAGTTGAGACAAAGTTGGTTYGGTGTACAGGTGCCATTTTGATACCAAAGTACCCTGTGGTTCAAGATATGATGGTTGGTTCTGGAGATGATTTCTGCCTTAACAGAACCATCCTGAGACACTAGCATCCACCCTGTCTTTCAAACAGTAAGGTGATTAAACATATCAGAACTGAATACTTAATCCATTTTCTATGTGCCTCCCAAATATTTCTACATTGCCAAACAGAAAACCTTTAAAATCTGATCCTTAGAAACCACCACTATTCCTTCAGAGTCTTTGATGCATTTCAATAGATTTCTCTTTATCAAGAGTTACAATCTATCTGAATTGCTTTGCAAGTCYTAGGAGGGTAACTGGAAAGTAAATCTATGCTGTCTACTCCAGTGTATATTGACTAACTTTTTCTAAAGAAATCTGAATACTGATCRAATAGGGAAGTCATAGGATGGGGAGGGGAAGGAATAAGAAATAAATTCAGAAACAATTCTGTGTTTTGACCTCTCTGAAGGATTCATTTAGCTGTAAGTTACACTCTTGTTTTCTGCCTGCTTTCTGGTTCTTATGTAACTCTAATATTTTCCTCAGGAATTAATTTTCCTTCATTCAGGAACGCTGAGTTAGTGCTTTGCTTTCCACAGCAAGTTGAAGTTTGTGTTGCTAACAGTTTTTCTCCATTAATATGACTCTCATATATGCATTTTTATTGCTGTTGTTATTATTATTAATTGCAAGAGACTCTTTACCAAAACACTCTAGTATGAGGTATTCTTGAATTAGGGTAATAATTAAGAAGAAATATATTTGTCATTTTGACAATACATGAAAGCTGAAGTTCATACTCATCCACATGACTGACTTGACTCACCAAAATCAAAACACTCCCTTTCTTATGACTATCTTTAGCTCTTAACATGTGTTACTATAGAAATGGTATCTACACTCATCTATTCATCTTCAGCGATTTTAAATCCCTTTAATTCATGGATTATCATAAGCTTCCAAAGGAAGTTAAAATCCCAAGGCARCTAGACTGTCTTTTACTTACTGCTACAATAACTGGGTGCCTGGCACTGACTTTTGTGTTCATCTTGAAATCATTTGGATTAAACATAGCAATATATAATTTTTAATAATTATTAGCTATTCTTTGAGTGTTCAGCAGTGAATTTMTTTTCTTTGTTGGAAAGATTGTGATAAACTACCTGGACACCTGCAGAATTTCATACCTGTTTTCCCAACAAGAATCAGCTTGTAAAGTCCCCTTAGGAGCTGCAGATCAGCTTTATTTGTGCAGCTTCTAAAGAGTAAGGCTGTAGCTTACACAGTTCCTCCAACAGCATTAACCTAAAAATTAATCTTTCCAGTGTACATTTCTCATTGACAGTTACTTTAGGTTATCATAAAGACCAGTTTAAAAAGTGGAGCCRGGAGTAATATTAAACCAAGTGGAAATATTTTCATTTAAGCAAAGATAAAGGAAAAAAATACTTTGAGTTGGTAGACTGCTGATTGCCWAGCATCTTTCAGTGAAATAGCAAAGTATTTTTAGGCCTTAAAAAAATTGTATTTAATATTCAGACATTAAAAATCTCATTAAGCTCAAGTTATCATTGACAGTATAGCTCGCACATTTAAAGGTAGAAGAGAGTATTATGGAAGGATTGCAACTCCCATGGAAAAATTCCTAAATCTGTGTGCTAAAAAGCTAGACTGATAAAAAAGACCAAAAAGAATRAGGCATCTCAAAGCAGAGAACAATACACCCTCTGATTAGGCTTGGATTTACAGCTACCCTGTGGAGTTTCTAATCAGAACACATTCAGGTTGCCCTTTATTTGTAGTGTCATGCTTTGGAGCCCAAACCTAATTATTTTATTTCCTCCTTTTGTTACTTCATGATTTATTTTGTCCCCAGGATGATATGCCTAATATTCTTTAATAAAGTCAGCAGAAGATGTGAGGGCAGATCTTAAGATGCTGTGAATTTATTACCATCATCTTCTTGCTCCTCATYGAGGAGCAGGCTTCTTCCTATTTGACCTCATATTTTTTGCAGCCAGAGACCACTTGATGTGACCTGACTTATCTTAATTGTAGTTGATGCATTTTTCAGGATAGGCAGTTACTGTAACTTAACAGTGCAATTTTTAGAAAATAGTATCTCTGGTGGAGACCATGTTTTGTCCAGAAGGACATTTGTACAGAAGCAAATAAATATTCTATGCTATTAATTGCTTAGGAAAGATTGTTTTTTCAGTTTTGGAAGAATAAAGAACTGCTCTATCTAWTTTCCGACCAGAATGGAAATCCATGTATTTTTGAGCTAAAAAGTAAKTTTTTGGTCATTATTAACATAATCAACCATATTTTATCACCTTCTAAAATCAGGTTCTTCCAAAGCACACCACTTCCCCAGGGTAGGTCACTGCAGTGTTCAGTTTAGTGATCCTTTTCTGTCCCAAGGCAGAGTAGGTGAAATTAAAGGGCATGACTAATTAATGCAGCAACTTCTACACAGAGCAATACATCAGACGTGCTTTGACTGTCAATTTTTAATTTTTTTTTTTAATGTTGGTCACTTTTATCTTTTCAAGCCCACTAGCACTGCATATTTGAGGACCAGGAATATTTTGGAGTAAGGAGGACRTGACATAATATTTATTTGTCTGGTTCTTTTAGGTTTTTTATGTCATTTGAGGATGGTTCTTGTACAGTGTTTTATCTGCCTGCTCTTAGGAGAGGTTCACCCCATACTCATTTTTYTGGAAATCTCAGGCTCATAGTGAGTGGTGTAATCTAAGCTGCAGGGTAGGGAAAGAGCCAAAGTATTTTCTGCACCCTACCTTGAGACCTGCCTTTTTTATCTCTTGTGAGCTAGATCTGGAAAAAGCTGGAAAAAGCTCAACTGCTGCAACTTAGATCATCATCAGTTCTCTTGATGTGGTGTTTTCCTAAATCACAGATGCTTTTGAGAGAGAACTACTCAGATTCCCTTTGCCTTAAACCTTGAACGRTAATTTTGTTTCTCCTTTTTTTGTTTTCTTTTTAACCTGATTATAACAGAAAGAAAAAAGAAATATATTTAGAAAAAACAATAACAACAAAAAATTACATGACATAGAGATGAGAAAGGRCATTGGGACAGCAGACAACTGTAAGTATAATTATTTGTTGTTGGTAGGAGCATTAACTGATCAAATGGTACACGAATGTGCAGTGTTACCAGGYGATGTTACCAGATGTTACCAGTTAGTCCAGGCAGAGGCAGATGCATTTTTTCCTTAGGTGCACTGTTTATAAAAGGGAGTGAGGGAGGAACCTAAACTTGGCAGATTCTGCAAGGAAGTGAGAAGGTACAAACAAGGAGAGATTCAGCATCAGGAGCCACAGTTTTATCAGTTGATATAAGCCTCCCCAGTCAAGTTTGCCAGTGACCTATACAGGACTTATATCTCAGCTGTAAACTGCACTAGAGCAGGAGCTACCACACCTCAGGAATATGGTTGGTTTATCCCCTCAAAACTGCTTTTATTTTGGAAATCAAATTAAAGAGGTATCATGTCTTTGAAAAAAATGGATTTGTAAAAAAATGCAGATGTTATATTTGCATGCAAAATAGTGTTTAATTTTAAAAGCCAGTTGGTTGTGGGCTGAGTGAGAGTCACCTGGGTTTGAGCTGTGAGGAACAGTGAGATGTAGCACAGGACTGGCCTAACCTGTGGAGGCACCAAGGTGGGAAGTGACCTCTTGAGACTGACCATTCCAACAGCCCTGTTGGGAGTGGTCATCTTTAGTTTAGGAGAAAGCATTATATATTCAAAGGCATCCTGTAACAAAAGTACTACATAACAGCTTCTGGCAAACCTTTGGAACAGGGGAAATAGATGAGAAACAAGCAGACAACAAGACAAGTTTAATTTAGTAATTTACAGTACTCACCCTCCTGTGGAATCAATGGCTTAGCCACCATTTGAACAATTATTTTTGTAGATGCTTTTTAGGGATAAAAAAAGGTGGGACAGGAAATTGCATTCTCAGATGATGACTGAAACTCCACAAGAGAGAGAGAGTACTCAGGACTTGACAGGAGTTATAAGAAGAAACAATAATTTAYATTTAAAGCTGAGTCAAGATGTGCATTGATGTCCAGTTCTCCAGTACAGGACGTTCATGTCACAAGTTTCACAAAGCCTAGCACCACGTTCATTTCATCACTTACTYTCTCCTACTTGGTCTCCTGCACAGGTAAATCTCTGAGCTGCTGTGCCCCAGGCTGAAATTCCCATGACTCAACCTGGTAAAGAGAGCAAGGTTATTTCCAGAAGGTTTCTTCATCACAGTAAGATTCTAGAAGTCCTGAGGCATGTTGCTGAAGGGGTTTGGGAAGTGCTAATTACACTTTAATTATATGTGAAGTTAATGCAGGACAAGGACAAGTCTCAGTGCTGTATTTTGATATGCTAGCTGTAGTAAAACTGAGGCCTCTTCTTACTGAGCCATCCAAATACTTGTTAACAAAGTCAACAGTATATACTTGGACTCAGTTATCCAAAGGTTGAAGATTAAAATTGTGCTTGGTCGATTGATATGATTTCTGTTTAAACTGGAAAGCAAGCTTGAAACTGCATTTACCCAGAGTTTGACTTTAATTTTTTATGGGCAGAAATGAAATTGAGGGTGCTGCAGGTGCTTTGCTGTTGAGAAACCTTTTTCTTAATATTTCTATCTGTGAAGCTAGGGGCTAAGCCTGTTCAAAACCTTACAGAAGAAAAGTGTATTGAAATGCTTTAATTTAAAAACTTTATCAAGATCAAGATGGATAAAAATCGATCTCCTGTCTGAATCAAGGAACAAGAATGACTGCTTCCTTCCCATTTCATCATCTGTGCTAGTCTTTAAAAAGTCCAGTTCCTTGAGTCCTTTAGTACAGTTCATTGCTTTCATTTCTTCCTTTTTTCAAAAATARCCTGTCCATATGCTTTGGAGAAAAGCTTGGCAATATGCAACATAAGCTCAGCCATGTTATCTTAAACTCTCTGTGCTAAGGAAAACAAAACAAATACATCCCACAATGTATGCCACTGCCTTCAGACTCTCTGATTACTGTCCATGCCTCAACAACCCCGAGCCAGAGAAACTGAAACTGTCCCAGTACACAGCCAAGAAGAGGGGACTCTGACAACCTCAATATGCTACACAGTGGCACAGCAACTTCTCAGAGCAYGAGCAGGACTGAAAGACATAGAAAGGACATTTGTCATAGCTAAACAAATATGCCTGAGTTATATTTTAATTCAGTGGCCTGATGGGGTGGTCAAAGCAAAGGTCTTGGTACAAAACAGAATCTCCCCATGTTGTACTTCCCCATGGATTTAAAAGTATCCTGCTGCTATTTCCCACCCTTATTTTCCACCTCTTTGTGTTGTTTCTAATATTTTTTTTCAGTGTTCATGCCTTTTCCATGCTTTTCTCTGCTTTTTAATTCCTTTCAGGGAGTTGCTTGCTGTCAACTTTGTCTTCCCCTGCAGATCCGGCTATATGGATGTCTTCTTCTCAAGCTCTCTTGTTTATAGATCAGTTCCAAGRGGTTTAAAACCGGGAGAAGCAAAGTTTACCTGCTGGCAGCAATGACACTTTACTTGGGACATCAAACTTCTCATTATTTATTAACTGATACTAAACCGTGGTAAACTTCCTGCATCACATCTTTGCTTAGTCTCAGGAAACATAATGKGACTCTGCAAGGCTTCTCTTTGCAGAAGCTCAGGAGATGGTCAGAACTGGTGTATTAAGCCCTGTTTGTACCTTGCCATGTGCAAATTAAAATAATGCAACACCTGAGTGCAAGACAGCAGGTGCAGAGATACCTTTACAAAGGTAAAGGTAAATCTGCCCATTTCGATGTTGGTCTCACACAGTCTGTCCCAAAACTTTTCATATGTCCTCACTTGTAACAGATTCCTCAGCACAGACGGGGGATGATGAAAAAAACAAACAAAAAGCCAAAAACCAACCAATCAAATTAAAAATAACAAACAAACAAACAAACAAACAAACAAACAAACAACCCTGCAGGATATTTCTGGAGAAAACCAAACAAAACCAAAATGAAACAAAATACAACAGAACACACAAAAACCTGCCAATAATGAACAAGCTGTAGTATTGCTTATTGCCATGAGAACCTTGCACAAATACAGATACAGGGAAYCAGTTAAAAATTAATGTTCAGCTGAACAAACAGTAAGTGAAAAYATTTTTTCATTAGTATAGTCAAAACTTTTGTTTGTAGAACAAAAGGAGGATTTTAAAAAGCCCAAAAAACTTTAGAGTATTATTTTGAAAGTGGCTATGTAGTTGATTCTTACTTCTCCAAGTAAATTGTATGTTCTGTAAGGGTTAATACTATATTTTAAATAATAATAATTATAATAATAGCAACCATAAAACTATCACCATCATCTTACAAACAGCTTAGCAAAGCCTCTCTTCATCATGCTTAGGCTTCTGACATGTTGGGTGTTTAGGGCAAGCTTGAGATTACTCAGACTAGCAGAAGTTGTGTGTAAAAATTTTCTTTACTTATGCACAATGTTTTTGGACAACATATCTGGATTTTTGCTGTATCATTGGCAAAACAATTAAACCAAATTTWAACCAAATATATATTATATTATTTTATATCTGAAGATTTTTCCAGTCACCTGCTAAGGGAAAYAGGCAGGGATCTGCCCTCGAATCTMTTCTGACAAGTGATTGCTGGGGAGGATGAGGAATGTGCTTCAGCTGATGAGGTCTCTCCAAGCAGGCTTTTACATCTGKCACCAGTGGACACAAAATACAGGACCATACAGTTGCTGTGATTCAGACAATTCCATATGACATATTTACTTTGTTAACATGGCAATGACTACATTTTCACTTTGAGATCCTCAAATGAAATGATTGTTGGTCTCAGTGCAACAGTCATCTCCAGATGGTAGTGTTAAAGTCTTACTTGGTATGTAAATATTTCAGAGTCTTTCCAAGCATTTTTTTTTTTGTATGTGTGGGGTTTTGTGTGTGTGTGTGCATTTTGCAGAAGGCTTTTGCTTTGCGTAGGTGTAAATCACAGAAAGAACAAAAGGAACTTTAAAAAATTCTGACTGCTGGGTTAAGAAACATTAGTAACTGGTATTGTTGAGGTACTCAACTGTATGAATTCTAGTCCACAGCTGGGGTGTACACCAGAGATGAATAAATCTTTTCATGAAACATCCATTCTCCATGCTTCTTACTTGCTCTGCTATACAGTGGGCAKAACTATGAGACTATGTTGCCAGCAGGGCAGCAACAGGAAGTTGTGGGGCTTTCCCTGTATGCTTTTACTCTGTGTGGCTTTCAGATTGTATTTTGTAACCTCATCTGTGCTCCTTGCAGAACACCTGCTGCAGCTGTGCTTCCTTTTCTGCAGTGTAAATGTGKCTGTAGGAAATGATCACAACATCGTTTTCAACTTGTATTCCTGAAGTTAAAATCTTTGCTCCTGCACAGAGAACTCTCTGCTARCGAAGACCCCTCAGTTATATGCTGATACATATTGTTGCTCTGCTACAGCCTGGATTCCAGTAAGATCTGTATACTGTCTTTAGGTACCTTAGCCATACATTTACAACACAGGGATTTCCSTAATCTGCCTTTTTTAGACAATAGGCCCTGAATGTCATAACAGTGCTATTTCATATCCATTCCTCYACAGTGGACAGAGAATTCTGGAGAAGTAAAGGAATTATGTAAACCTATTTTGAAATGCTCTAATCAATGCAATTGATTTTGTTCAAGTTAATTTGTTGGTTGAGGTTTTTGTTCTGTACCAGCTGTGACCTATTAACTGGCTGTAATGGGCCTTGAGGAAAGCCATCAAGCATCACCCATGAATTAGTGGCATGTAAATGGACAACATACATCACGGCATTTCAGATTGGAGTCACCAATTTCCTCACGACATGGCAGTGCTGGCTGTGGAGGAAAACCATGGAGGTGCTTTGATCCAGGGAGAGAACATCATGAAGCCCTGTTGACTTGAAGGGGTTGCTATGGTAGTGCTGCAGTCCCAGCTGTCTCACTAGATGTCTAAAGGCTGTTTCTCAGTCCTGCACACTCTCAAGTTTCAGAAGTACACATGCTAGTTCTGCTTTAAATAGGAAGGCTGTAAAGGGAAGGTGTCTTTCCTGTGATAGCTGAGTTGACACAAAGATGTGCTGTTTTAAACCCAAAAGTCATTTATACTCACATCAGAATCTCAAAACACTAATTTTAAACACTAAAACAAACCTTTATGTACCAGTGAAAAGACACTCTGGATAGGATGCTGGGTTGCAAGGGTACTGAGCTATTAATAAAACAGATTTATACAGAGAGAATCCAGGCCTTTCATGATTGTATTTCAGAATTTCACACAGGAGTAGTGCTCACAGGACAACTTACAAGTCTCTTTCTTCCACTGAACACTTAGTTACTTTAAAGCTGTTTTTTTTTTCAAACATATCCTGGATTTTTRACACAGCTCTAAAATAATGTCTAAGCTGAAACACAGAATAGAGGGAAGACGACAGGGAGGGATGTTCAAATGAACCAGCCTAAAAATCTGTGCTTTTTATATCTTGAAAAAGATTATCAATGTTTTATGCACTGCATGGGGAGCTAYATTTTGCCCAGGTTTATATGGGTACTTTTACTGAAATGACTTGTGAAGTAAGCTGGCTGGATCTGATCTTGCATTTCAAAATTACTTTTGCCAGGAAGCACAATATAGGATACYTCCTATCCTTATAACCATTCTGATGAGCACTTAGGATTGCTAAGGAGAGCTTTGTTTAGGAAAAATTCCACTCTTTCTTTCAAAAAAATTCAATTCTCTAGATAACTATCAAAATCTCTTTTATGTTCCTCTTGGAAGGAGACCAAAGGAACAACAGAAAGTATACCCTATTGTAGTTTAGTCAGGATATGTTTYGCTGCAGAGGTCTTGGGCTAGGTATTTTCACTGATTTTGGGGGTGAAAAATGTTCCATGATAATTTTAGAGTCATCCCACAGCAGTTTGGAACTCTATGCATGACTAGATTCTTGATTTGCTGCAAGGGTTTGCAAATAGGATTTGAATAAGACAAGGTGACCTACCCACTCCTGCATTTTGTGAGCTGACTATTGCTGCCTCAGCACCAGGATCATTTTTTCATTAGGGTTGTGAATGGCTAGCCCTTAAATGAATGGATCAATAACTATCCCTTAAAATAAAAAAAAAAACAAACACCTGATCTTCTATCTCTCCCTTTTCTCAGATCTGGCCCTTGTTTGTGTTTTGCACTCAGCCTGCCTGATGYCATCAAGCTCAGCTCCCATGTCCTTCTGTTATGATGATGTTCATTCAGGTGTGTTCCAAATAGCCACAGCAGGAATCATATGCTCTTGTTCATGTCCCTGCTGAGCTGTACACACACATAAGGAAATTTTCTCCCACTTGAAACTTGCTGACTTATAGTCAGCTGGCTTATAGCAGGAAGATCTCTCAAAATTAAGGTAAAATTGCAGGTCTTCATCTAAGATTTTCCCACCCATTGCATTTTGAGAAAGTTTGTTTGGGTTTTTTTGGTTTGTTTTTTTAATCCTCTCATTTTCAGCCACAATTCAAGTTTTGTAATGTGTTTTTTATTGCTCTCAAGATGAAGTGTTGTTWTGAATTTTAGTGTCAGACTCTAACATGAAAGATTTAGGCACCACCAATAAAAGGCAAGCTTGTAATTCTCACAATAATTTCAATGAAAGCCACTGACTGCATAGGAGATCATGCAGATTTCAAAAAAATATAGAAAGGAAAACTAAGAAACTTATTACAGTCTTAACTTCTTCTTATCAAGGAGGAAAGCTATCCATATTGGAGATAATAATAAAAAATATGCATGTCATGGCTCTGCCAAATGATATGTGCACAGTCAACACTAAAAGATGTGACTCTAACTAGTTTAATTTGCCAATGTTATTGCTGATGGCCTGGGGGACAATGAGAACYCAGTTTGCATGGGGTTTCTCTGGCACTAAGCAGGTTTTATAGGAGCTATACRATTACAGTGCTGGAGCTAATTCAAATCTTGCTCAGGATTTGTGATAATGTCTTCCTCTATTTTWATATATTCTTACCCAGCCTAGAAGAATAAATTAATGAGAGAAAATGACTGGACAAAGTAAAAGAACTGGTGCAAATGTTGTCCACAATTTCCTAGAAAGGAGCACAGATCCTGGAACAAGCTGCATTTGCCAAAAAATCATTTCCAGGTTCTGCAGGAAATCCATGGCATTTTAACTATTAATGTGAATGTGATGCCATGTGCTTGCATAACAGTATGGTATAAAATTCTGATACATGTGGTAAAATCTGCCTTCTGTCTTTATATGACATAAGACAGAGAGAGGAGGGTTGAAATCCCTATCTCATGGGAGGAATGTTGCTATGACAATTTACACCAGCTAAAAATATAGTCATGACTGCTTAAAAGTCAGGGTCGTAAAAGAAGTATTCCCATTCCCAGATAAAAATGAGCAGTTTTTTGGAAGTTCAGAAATAGATAATTCTGAGGAAGGCATTTTGACCTTGAGTTGTGTATCTACATTCAAACAATTTAGTCTCTGCAGTGAACAGTAAACAATTAAAAGTTGAAGTTGTATAGAAAATATATAKAAAATTCTATGGTGTATTGCCTGTTTCTGCATTTGCAARGTTTTTGAGCATATGAAGGGTACATGCTAATCTTTCCCAGAAAGCAGCAATACAATGATGCTGGCCACAAAAGTTATTCTTCGTGGCTGTGGGAAGATGTGATGTGACTTTCTCAAGCAGACAAACAAMGATTTGTCTGTGCAAATCATTATGCCAGGTCCAAACAGGGATAGTTTTTCAAATGTCTCTGTCAGTATTTTTACAGTAACATCATCTGGAGAGTGGGCTGGAGTTCTGRTTCCTAAACCATTTTTCAGTTGAAAATACAAATGAGGATGTGGCAGGTCACACATACACCTCCTCCTTGTCACAGTGTTTCTTGTGCATGGGTACCATACACTGCTGGGGAAGACAGAGTTGTTATTTTGCCTCTCCAATGTGGGTAAAACCAGCAGTATTTATGTGACCCAAATTCTAGCTCAGACCTGGTGCCTAATTTGCTGGTGGGTGGGCATAGGTTTTCAGTCCTTAGATGAATCACCATTTGAAGGCATCTGCCTGTCTTTGCTGAATTTCAGGAGAGAGTGCAGTACTGTGCCAAGCAGAGCTCCTCTAATTTGGGATCCCTAACTGTGTTTACATCACGAGACCCTATAATTTACYGCAGGCTTCTGCTTTCCAAAGATTTATTAAGGGCACATGGGATTTCCCACTTCCTTTACAATACAAAGCAYACATCCCTAAGGCAGCTTCATTGACATTCAGACTCTTTTTACCTGCATCCTTTAGTTATRTCAACAAAACTGTGGACATTTTGAGCTGGCAGTGATTCCAGTGTCCAGAAAAAAGGGCTCAAATACATGCAAATCCCAGAGAATAATGTGTACCCTGATGCAGGTACTGATTTTACACACTTCTAAATCTGATAACCAAAACAGATAAATCCTGTAAGTATGCCCAGGATGTTTTAGTGATGCTTTTTGCCATTTTTGCATGTTTAGATTCAATATTAGGAAAAAAATTCTTCATTGAAAATGTGGTCAAGCATTGGAATAGGCTGCTCAAAGAAGTGATGGAATCACTGTTCCTGCAAATATTAATAAGTGTGTAAATGTGGTGCCTAGGGCCATTGTTCAGTTGTAAACCTGACAGTAGTGGGTTAACAGTTGGATTCAATGATCTTTGAGGTTTTTTCCAACCTAAATTATTCTGTGATTCTCTGAAACTCATGTACCAATAACTGGAAGAAAGTAAACTTTGTAGTTTTCTGTTGTTTGTCAGTAAGTGTATGCTAAATTTAACAGAGAAATACAGGTGAGAATTGAAAAGAAGACAGTCAAACTTGAAAGGCCCAACTGTTCTACTCACTGGGTGGGCTGAGACAAGGTTCCTTGGAAATCTCTAGAAGAAGAGACTATAAGTAAAGTTAAAAATATATATAAGGCACTGTAATCAGAATAGTCCTTTTATTTTTATCCAGGTCAACAGCCAAATGTCTGATGTTAACTTCCTTTTCTTCTGTGTCTTTTAGATCAGGGTGCAAAAAGCTCAGCTGGTGGTAACCTGCTATAACTTGGTGCGTTCATTCCTTCAAATTATTGTATAGGTGTAAAAATCTGGCAGAAGAAAAATTCTTCTTCTGGAAATACTGGGTATTTATCAGCAAACAATTTGAAAGTAACTTCACACTACTTGCACCTCTGTTTCATTTACTGCATCTCATGAATAGAATCTGATTCTGTTTAATTTTGATAGTCCTTTGGATTTTACCTAAACATCAACAAAGCACTCAGGAAAATGAAAGTCTCAATGCTTTCCTTGCCTTTTTTTTTTTTTTTTAAGATGTATAGTATCAGTTCCATAAAAGTTGACAATTACCCTTTATTTTTTTTTTCAGCTTGAATTTGTCCATGCGTTTATTACCGAGGGGAGTGCCATCCTTAATTGTGTGCTAAAACCCACCCCTGCCTGGTACATTATTTTCCCCTTATAAATGATTTTTCTTCATGTGTTGTAAGGTCCATAAGCACTTGCCATGGCTGACTGCCTTCCTGAGGCAGAGCTCTGGTTACACCTATGGGTAAGCTTGGTTGAGGGGYCATGTACATTTTTGCATCTAGTTAGGTAACTAACTAGATAACTGTCTAGTTAGCCTGAGCTTTTCACACACTATTTCTGCATGTGGTATGATGTGTTTTTATGCAGTTCACAATCTTGTCCATAGTCTCTTCTTTACACTCACTCCACTGGCAGGTTTTATCATTCCCTGAGGATAAATTGCGAAAGGCTGCTTAGTGCTGTCAGTATGTGAATCATCTGGCTGCCAACCTGCAGTAGGGATGTTCTAGCTAGTTTGGTACCTAATCCTTAGTCAGGAGTTTCTGAGTAAGGATTAGTAACATCAAAGAAATGCATACATTGCTATAGGTCTCAAAAAATCCAAAGGAGATTGGAGGAGAGGAAAATGARATAAATTAATTCATGAGTCAAGACATCTTTATTAAAAATACACAACAAAACAGTGGATAGAAGCCTGTTGCTAAAATAAAATCAATTATGTTTACCATATGTTGGGCTGGTGGATGAGGATGTACCAGTTCAGGCACAATAGAACCTTCTGTCATCGCAATATATGTGATTTCCAACTCTGATGACTACCCTCTTATATCCACTGCCACATTAAGAGGATAAGTGATATACTTTCAGAATAAATATCTATATATGCATCTTTGTCAGCAAGATTAAAAAAAAAATTAAATTAAGCCAACTGGACCTGAGATTTTCTTTCCCAACACAGAACAGGGTGTCACTCACTTTTGCAATGATAATGAAATCYCTATTACAAGGAATACTTGAAAATTTCCTGTACATAGAAACAACCTTTGATGTGATGACCAAAATGTCAAGGACTGAAATGTGTGTTTGTTTTTTGTGAGTGTTGTTTGTGGGTACAGGCAGCAAAGGTTGTAAAGAAATAATCCAAATCATGGATTTATAAAAGAGAGGAGAAATCACTGAGTTAATTACAGCATTCTGAGGCTGCCACAAGCTGATTCTTCATAGTTCTGTATTGGGGAGTTTGGTCACAAATGTCTYTGAATTCCTGAATTACAAGGATTTTCTCTTTTATTGGTATTCCTAATAGTTRGAGCTACATGTCAGCCTGGAAAACAGGCTAAGTACAAGCATAGCTTTTGAAAGTCTGAATTCCCAGAAAGCCAACAACTGTGTGTTTGGCTGCATCTCAAAGAGGCATAAGGAAGTGTAACTCTTCTCCTCTCCTTTTCCTGATGAAAGGAAATCACATCCCCAGGCTAACATGCTGTGCTGCTACAGAGACACTGGTAGCATTAGAAACTGTCAAAAATGGAAAACCTAGCATCTCTGAGTGATCTCTGAACTGCATGCATGTCTTCATGGAAAGTATTTCCTTCTATTTCATATTGACTTTTGAAATAGCAGAAAGGAATAACTGTAAATTATTTCAAAGACAAATCTAAGAATCTTGTAATTTCTTTAGTTAGTTTTCTTTTCTTTACTGTGTTGTTATTCTGAGGTAAGTAGCTGGTACCAGTACAACAGGAACACATGTAGTGCCTAAAGGTGGGGACTGGTGTTTGAGAAAATGTRCTCAACATGTGTATAAATAAAATGCAGTGTAATCCCATTAAGACTGGAGCCTGCCAGCCTCAGTCTGGAATAAAACCTTGYATATTATGTCCTCAAAATTTAGGCACAGTGTCAGTTGTATGGGGATATATGGGAGAGAACTGAGTACCCAAAGTATATTTCTTGAAGTTTAGATTTCTTTTTCACTTCAAACTTTTTGAACTTACACTTAATTCTAAACTGACTAAGACATCCAGGCCTTTCTGGTGGACCTACCATCTGTCTTCAYGTTTTTTGGTGTGTTTTTTGATGCTTTGCATTGATTGTGCTATTGTGTTTGATSGTGGAGGGCATGCCTGGAGCTGCTGGTGCAAATGCAGAGTTCAAGAAACACCTTCACTACAAAGAGTGCAGCAGTATATTTGCAAATCTGGCCTGTCTGAATGTCTGCAAAAAACCTGCAGGTAGGGGCAATGACACCATGACATTGAGAAAGCTGGGGTGAGTTTTGTTGTATTAGCTGTTCAGGGCAAGCACAGATTTCCAGTTTTCTATACTAGGGAAAGGTAATGAGGCAAAGAGCAAAATGAGAAACCTTGCCATAGCAGAAGAGTGACAACAGTTGTTAGGAAGTGGGTGAGTGGGAAGATGCAATAACCCTTTTGACTCAGGCACACAAGAAATTAGCAGCCTGGGAACACCAACTGTTGCCTTCCTGGAAAGTAAAAGTATATAAATTTTTGCATTGCCTTGCAGTATGCCAGGCACAGCACCAAGGTTAGTTATGACTAACTGAATCACTGGGGCTGTGGACAGGAGGGGAAGTCACAGCTTCATTCCTACCATGCCTGCAGACTTCGTAGCCAGGCTGTTCCTCTCTGCTCCAGATTCTCTGGGACAAACTCAAGAGCCTTGTCCTGAAAGGATGTTGTGAAGACAAGAKTGTTGCAATGAAAGGATTCAGGCCAGTTACCCGTACCATGAACACCCCCGAGAACCCACTGCTGTGTTTAGGGGTTTACATCTGATGGTGACAGTACAGATGGATGTAATCCTCTCTGCCCTGTAAAGGGCTGGGAGCAGATGGTGATGTTTCATGAATTTTACCTCTGGCTCTGAACACCATTCCTAGAGTTGATCTTGCCTTGCTAATTATTGGTCAAAAGGCAGACAGCACTCCATCCAGATGGATCCTAAAAATGTCCATTGTTGAGGAATACACTCTTTCCCTGAGGAAATTAATCCAATGGCTAATTGTTCTCACTGTGAAAAATTTTRCTCTGTGTCCAATAGGAATGTCCTCGGAAGTAACTCATACCCATCACCTCTAATCTTTTCTGTGTGAATCCCTGCGAGAGAGGAGTCTCCATGTTTTTTGCAAGGCACTCCACACTTGAGGCACTCGAACATAGCGATAAGGTCTCCCCTAAGCTTTCTTTTCCCYAGACTGAACAAGCCCAGCTCTCAGCCTTTTCTCACATGGCAGGCTTCCCAGTTCTTTGATCATCTTTTTTGCCCTTCCCTGAACCCTGTCCAGGCTATCTGCATCTTTATTTTCTCTTCAGCAGGGACCAAAAGGGAACCCAATATTCCAGAGGTGGTGTGACAAACACTGAACAGAGTGGGATAGTGACTTCTTTAATCTCTGCTGGTGATGCCTTTTTGATGGAAGCCAAAATCTTCTGGTCTTTCTTTGCCACAGCAGTACACTGTTCACTCCTGTTGAGCTTGTAGTACCAGAACCTCAGGTCCCTTTTTCTATGGAGCTGCTCCCCAGGTGGGTAAATCCCAGCTTGTGCTGCATTCCTGGATTATGTTKTCCCTAGGGCAATGCCTTATATTTGTCTTTGCGGAAATTAAACCACAAGCTGTTTTCTAGTTCTTCACAGAGAGTTCTAAATGGGCTCATCTCCATATAATTTGTTCAGTTTCCAGAACTGCTGTAATCTGCCACCTGGTGTAGATCATAAAAGATCAACTTTTAAGCATGTACTGTTCAGTAAGTGGTGTTAAATTCATAAAGTCAGAAAGCAAATYTTGGCTTCATTGCATAGTTTAAAATTTAGATCCATTGTCTTGGTTTGCTTCTGATGTACAAAGAATTGCTTCAGCTTCTTATTTTAATGTTTAACAAAGATGCACACATTGGTTGTTGTCAGTTAATAATTTTCTTTTACACTAAAATAGATTTAATAATGCATCTGACTAAAGCATGCAGCCTGTGACATAGGTTAGTCAGTACATCTGAAATAAGTATTTTAAATGGGAAAAAAAAACAAACAAAAAACAAGCCCAAAGGATTTGAAGATTATCTTCAGCTTTTTTGGTGTGATCCTGCAGCAGTTCTCACATCTCTCATTTGACAGCACTGGTATAAACAATGATGAATCTCTTAGAGTTGTCAAGAAAACTCTCCATTTTCTTTGTCGGTTTGCTTTTTCATTTTTTCTTCATTCACATCAAGAATAGCAGGACAGTCTATGATCTGGCGTAGGCACCCTTTCTGTCATTCATTCTTTCAGGTAGGGCTTTGTCTGACCAGGGCTGTGGATACAGTTGTTTGGGAAGGAAAGCTTATGCAGGCACTTTTGTCCCCGGCACTCGGATAAGTTGCACAGGCACAGATCATCAGTATTAGCTGAGCATCTGCCTTATAGAAATAAGCAGTTAACCTCAATGACAGTCACATGCCTGAACACCTTTTGAATGACCTAACTCCTGTATACATGACTCTTCTATTAGGTGGGTGGACTGTTCTGCCCTRTCTCCCTGCATTGATGCACGCTAGATGTGTGCCAGACCTTTGTGAGGAGACCTTTTGCAAAAAATAGAATCAGAGGTCTAATAGAAAGCTATTTCAACACAGTGTTACTGTTTTTACTGTATCTGAATAATGACATAATAAAGTATGTTAGCACTGAAAGACTGAGACTGCAATAATGGGATATGTGTATGCTCTTATTACCGTTTTTCTTAGGTAATTCCACAATGATTCTCTGAAATACTCTCTAGAGTTTCAATTTGATCATACTTATGTTTTTTATATGGTTTTTTATTTCTAAGAAGGCTACAGATTAACAACTCTGGTCTTACTCATACCAAATATATTTTCTGTCCTCTGCAAACACTGTGATGACCTCCACAGTAATGCAAACATCCCTGCTGCAATTATGCAAATCCTATTATCCTGATGGTGAATGAAATATTTACAGTGTTTAGTTGTCAGTTTTAAAATTATTACAGCTCTTCCACTCTGCTTCTGAAGACAGGAGAAGTGTCTAACATTGAAAACAAAGCAGCATTAATTATCATTAAGTATGACTTAATGAACTTATGTAGTATTTACTAGTACTCTCCTTGATATTTATTAGTACATGCTTTGAGTTGGAGATAGATTTGTGGCTGAAGATCTGCCCTTAAGCTGACATGCCTTGCTGGTTAATGCTGCAGGATACCGTGGGGGATATCTCCACTGAAGTCTCTGTTGTGTGCTCAGCATCTCCTCTTATTCACCAGATCAGTGTAATCTAACAGGCTCATTACCTTGTCATGACAGGAAAATATTCAGAGCACTGACTTCTTTTTACCCWACCTTTGTTCCGTGAAAGTGGGAAGTGGGAAATGTGTCAAGAGAAGAACAAGTTGACACCAAGTTTTTAAAATAAAATCAAGTAACAGAATTTTCTTGAGATTTTGACAGATCTGCCAGCCTTGCATAAAACTGTCAGTTTCTTGCAAAGTCTTCCTCAGTAATGATACTAGATGAATAAAATGAGAAAAAATTTGCAGAGCCCTAGCAATCCAACCAGAGTTTAGTCAGGAATTTAGATTTTTGCTTTAACAATCAAGGTTTGGCTGTCAAAAGACCTTTTTCTCTTTTGTCAAAACTTGTGAGTATTCGACTGACTGAAGAGAACTGAAACTAGTCATCGACCACTCTCCCTGAAAAGTCGTGCTCCAACATCTTGACACGCTGAATGCTGAGTACCACTGTTATCTGTGAGAATAAAATACCTAGAAAAATAATCTTTAAAAACCAACCAATTATTTTACCTTCACTGTTAAAAAGATTGGCATGATGTAAGGCATCTGACTTGAGATATATTCCACATCACCAGCAAGCTACTTGAGCCCATGTTAGAATAGCTGTGGAGAATTAGGTCTCCTTATCATAAAKGATGGTCAGTAGTCCAAGTACAAGTCTGACCAGTCTACTGATACCATTTACAAAGGGAAACTCTTGTCTCAATGGTGGCRGAAACTTGTGGCTTTGCAAAGATCCATTTTAAGAAATTACTTTGACTGCTTGTCTTGATGCTTAGCAACAGGACAGCGACACATAATCAGCAGTTGCAGCCACTGGATAGGTTTCTGACAGAGTGCTTTGTGACAAGAAGCACCAAGAGTATCTAACAGCTCAGACAGTGACAATCCAATGTTTGTCAACAGCCTGCTACGTAGCAGGAACTACAGTGAACCCAGGGGAAGTTRGAGACCTTGACAGGTGATGTAGGAGCCACAACAATTTCACTGGCAGCAAACCTCTTAATCCTCAGCTGGGTTTGGGATGGGATTTCCTAAAGGCTCTTCCCTCCACATTGCTCCAGCACGAAGCAGCAGAGTAGCACTGCCTGACTTCCCTCCAACAGCGCCGCTGAGCAAACCARCAGACAGAAAGGAGAATCAGCCCTGGCCAGTGGCCCTGAGCCRTCATCACCAGAGACTCCAAAGGAGACATTAGGCCTTTAAACTCTGAAGAGAAACACACCACTGACTGCTGAGGCATAGCAGACAGCAGAGTGGGTACAATTGCATGAGAGACATGATTTCACCTCAGAGAAGGCGAGTTAAAAACACCTGGGGGTGGCAACCCAGCTCTTCTCAAAGCTGCCAAAACAACCAGCTGGAGAGTACAGCAAGCCCAGCCAGCATCTCATGGGGTGATATGTCTGGTTCTTCTTCAGGGACASGGTTTGCTTCCTCTGGGGCAGATCATTGCTTTCAACAACTTTCAACCCAGTCACACCCTCCAAACCTGAAGCAACCCTTAGACATGGTAGCTCTTGGGGCTGGCACAGAGCTGGTCCTGCAGTGGTTTCCAGGCCAACTCTGGAGCTTTTTTTTCCCCCACCCATGGCTACCAAAAGGTGTGTCATGTTCTAATTGGACCAGTCTGGGAGTGGCTGTCACTCTTGACTGTCACCATGGCATGGGAGAGCCCTTATGCTGCTTTACTGGCAGTGCTGAAGCTGGCACAGTGATGTTTTTCAGGCTAAATGTGTGAGTTTTGTGCCCACTGCTGTTTCCTTGAGCAGTTTTAGATCAGGTCTCCCCCAGGTGGGTAGAGAGACTGCTGCTACCCTGATGCCACCTGGCTGACAGTGCTGGGGCTCACAACATCCAAATTGTCACTAGGGGCTGCAAGGATGGTCAGCAGGATGGCCACCCAGCCCCCAGGCAGAATAAGTCATTGTAGTACTCACAATGCTCCTGGAGCCAAGCCCTAAGGCTCTGCTGACAGCCCCAGTCTGGTTCCTGGCTCCAGCACAAGACACCCAGGTGCTCTGCCTCTTGCCAGCTGTCACACCCCCAGGGCTTTGCACTGTTCCKCAAAGAGAAGCAGTGTTGCTTTGGGCCAACAGGACCAAAACAGAGACTGTGCCCTGCCCTGGGAAGTGGTGAGGCTGCACCTTGAACCCTGTGTCCAGTTTTGGGCCCTCATGACAAGAAAGAGATAGAAGGGCTGGAGCATGTCCAGAGAAGAGCAGCATAATGGGGAAGGGTCTGGAGCCCAAGTCTGATGAAGATTGAGGGGGTTCAGCCTTAAGAAAAGGATGCTTGAGGGGACCTTCTCACCCTCTAAACTGGGTTAGCGCTTGGACCCCAGACCTTCAGGGTCTTTTCCAATCTCTCTGATCCTATGATATCTATGAGTTYTATCATGATTATTATGAAAAGCACTATTAGTAGTACTTGCTTATGTTTCTCTCACTAGAAGTCTTCCCTTCTTGCTTTGGGTAGGTGTGTTTTGCTTGTTACCCATTTCTCCCCTGCTTTTAGTCCATCAACTAAAAATTTACTGTTGCAAATATTCTTTTAGAAGTTAGTATTTTATCAAAAAGTTGGAAGAAAGGATAGATAAGAGATAATAAACCCTCTGCAAGAGAGAAAATTGACAGATAGATGAGTTTATAAGCTGAAAAAAAGGATAGTAGTGCGTTCTGGAGCATTTTGGTAAAGACAACTGAATTCCTTTGAGTGTTATTACAACTAAGTCTTCTCACTGCGCTAGAAGAGGATGTGCTTCCTCAAATCTTGCTCAGGACTATCAAAAGTGATCACCCCTTTTGGGTATGGTGGAAGTGTGTTGAGCATGGTGCCTAAACGAAGATATCCACAGTGTCTGGTGACTCTTCAGCTTTTGTCCCCAGTTTGTAGCTCTCAGCAGATGTCCCTGAACACATGAATGGTCGTAAGGAAAGACTAATCTGTCTAATTTTGAGTTTAACTGAGCAAGCTGATCTTACACCTGAAGTCTTGCAAGCCTGTTCAAGGGTATTTCCTTAGATACATGAATCCTCATCTCAGTGAGTGATTTTTGTCTTCAATTTGATTTTCTGTGATTATGTCTTCTGTGATTTGGGTCTTACAATGAGCTCATATTAATATTTAAAGATTCCTCCTCTTAACTTGGAAAAATTTGTAGAACATACACTGCATTTAGAATTCAGGATGAGAGGCAAACTCATTGAAGAGTGTYACTGAAGAATACAATACTGTGGGCAGTCTCCTGTCTATGGAGTATCTGCTTGAAGTGTATTTGCTTACCTCAAACAGTCTCCACCTTGCCTTGTATTCTTTCAAGAAGCTGTAAGTCCTCTCACTGACAATTCCCTTAACTAGTTAGTACAACTTAGTTTCGTTCTTTTCTGTTTCAAAATGGTTAAGTTCCTGACTAGTGTTGCCGGTGCCTTACAGGGAGAGACAGCCTGAGCAAGCACAGTAATTCAGAAAACAGAATCAGAGCTTAGAGCTTGGTCCTATCTCTCATGTGGCTTGAGTAAGTGCATCCCAGTAGATCCAGTTAGTATCCAGGAATTATTCACAATTTTTATTGAATTGTGTGTACAGYTCCAGAAGTCAAGGGGCTGGAAGGTGTGTCAGAAACCTTACAACTTTAAGTCAGAAAATTAATTAATTTCTTAAGGATTTGAATATATACTGTTGCAGTAACTTGAACTTAGGTTTTCCCACTCTTTGCACAGAAAATTAGGGGGGATGTTGGAAAATCTGTGAGCCGTTTTACTAATGTGCGTCTCATTTTCTAGCTAGCATGTAGAATTTTAGMTCAAATATAATTTCCAATGTGCATGATCTAATATAATACTAGAATTCTCCCCTATGTGCTATCTACTCCCTGTTGCAAATATTCCTTTATAGGATCATTGTCTTATTTTAGAGAAAATTATGGCTTCATATACTCCATGTCAGTGACCCCATCCCAGGAACACACAAGCTGCACTTTTGTTTTATTAATTAACACTGTGTTAATACAATACTCTGAAGATGGTAAGCATCCTCACTGTGATAATGTAATTACTGCTTTTCACACCGACCATGTTCCTACAAAAAGCAATATGGGTCTGAAAGGTCCAAGATGATAAACAGGCCAGGGTCTCACAACATGTTGATRGCTTGGAAATCTCAAGTTACCAAAGCATCATTAGTTTGCAGTTTAAAACAGAGCTTACAGGGCTAAGTGCACTATAAAAATACTAGCATGAGGACATTATGATGAAGTTAAAAAAATTGTGTGTATGCATATGCATGTATAACAGCATACTGCACAATAGAGCAAAAAAAATTAAATGCTTTTGGGGAGGCTGGGTTGCATTTTCATGTTTTTACAAAAATTAATTTTTTATGGGTTCTCTCCACCTAAGAGCATCTGTCCCACCTCTTTCTCTTTCCTTCTGTTGCTTCCTTCCTATGCCTTTTTGTCTGTGCATTGCTCCATGACAAAATGCTGCCGGTTAAATACCACAAAATTATATCCTCACAACTTTACAGGCAGCCCTGATAGGACCTGTAATAAAGTGGGAATTCCTGAAYTTGGGTGATGACAGAGTGATTTTTACAGACCAGGTTAAAGAGTCTAGGCACATCCAGGAAGGTACTGCACAGCTAATATTTCAAATAGGTCCTGGTGTTTTTGAATCTAAGCTTAGAACAGTTATGAATGTACAAATATATCTATGTTTCTCTGAGAAAGCAATAAATAGAATTGCACTTTACCATGGGTTTGCTGGCTGTGAGCCAAGCCAAGGAAGCAGAGACAGGCAGTGAGGTATGTATATTCATACCCTCCTGCACTGACCTCAGAATTTACCCCAGCTTCACATAATTTCTTCTTGATGCAGCRAACTATTTTTTACACTGTTACAGTATATCACCCCTGAAGCTCAAGCCTAAATCCAAATAGTTAATTATCTGAAAAGGCCTATTAACCTGAGTAAGAGGACTACTCATGTGCAGAAATCTGCAGTAGTGGGCCAGGTGCTAAAAAAGGAAAGCTGATCATGTTGCTTTGAGAGGCCAAGATTATAAAAAGTCTCTATATAAGCTTAAATTAATTCTCCTAGGGAAGCGAACTGGGAGTCTGAATTTCTGTGTTAGCGATAAGTATCTCACCTTTATAGTCCATCATTTATATTCATTGGCTGTAACAGACTGGAATCTGTCCAGAGAGTAGAACTCTGTTT
Organism: Alauda arvensis; assembly: GCA_902810485.1. NCBI lineage: Eukaryota > Metazoa > Chordata > Aves > Passeriformes > Alaudidae > Alauda > Alauda arvensis. Next base: position 2,626,649 of record CADDXX010000008.1, on the reverse strand, counting down.
CTTCGTTGTGAAAATATTCCTGTTTCCAGTGAAATCCTCCACCATTTCCCCTTTTCACCAGGATGATATTGCTTATTTACAAGGGTTGTAAGTTCTAATGAACGTTATCTTTTATTCTGTCTCAGCCTGTCAGCAAAGTTTAGTAAACCTTGTGCCTTGTGACAAACGCATTTACCAGCTGGATGGAGCATATTTGCAGTGTGCTCTCTACGGAGATACTGTCTCTGTGAATTACTGTGGTGCAGACCAAAAACATCTGGCATTCCCTTATGAGGAAAGGTAAGCACAGATCCCTTATTGCTGGCCAGTCCTAGCAGGGCTCAACACCTGGCTTCATCAGGAAAAGGAGTTAGGGAAGAACGTATCTTTACTATGTGCTCGGAGATACATGAACCTCAGGGCAAGGAGGCAACTGCCCCTTCTCTCCTCTTCCACACCTTGCTTGCCTGAATACACTAATGACTTCCTTGTGGCATGGTATCRTTCCAAGTTTGCATTCTTCTGGCATGGAAAAAAAAAAAATGCTGTGGTGCACTCACCAGGACCTTCTTTGCATCAAGAAATTACAAGGTGGCAATGCAAAGGGTAGGCTCTTTTGAACATGTGCTATTGAGCAGACACAACACAGCCATAAACTCATGCTCAAAATTTAGGACTTGAACTGCTCCCCTTTGGCAGTCATATGGAATCACCATGGCAACTGTTCTATTGGGAACAGCATGGGTACACTGGAAAGTACTTGAAATCTTTAAAATAATTTTTGGATGGAAAYCTCATTTGGAAACCATCTCTTGTATGAGACAATTGACTCTCTCTTTGATAAAATGCTAGAGAATGCTCCCACTCCAAAGAGGGGCAGTTCTTGGGACCAAGAACTTTGTGAAAATGCTGAGAGCTTTATGTAGAATTAAAAAAAAAAACAAAAAAACCACTCTGGAGTACCAAAAAACCCCCAGTTTTCTGAAGCTGGTCAGTTGAATAGAATAATTTTTTACTGCTACTCAGTGTGCACACGCAAAGGACCCTSAATTTGAATGTAAAGTCATGGCAAGGATAAACATATTGTCTTCCTGGGAGGAGGTAAAGGAGGCCCCATTGCATYGTTGTGTGCTATTTGATGACCTTCACAATACTGCTACAGCAGCTGCCCAGCAGAGAAAGTCACTATAAGCAGGAAAAAAGGCTCTGATAGTAAGAAATTATGGGTCATGTGAAGTACATTWAAAAAAATACAAAATCCATTTTGTTGAGATTTCCTTTGTAGTCGCTTTACTCTGAAAAGCTATTTGTAAAGATCAGTAGGCAAAAAAACCCTGTTACTGTTCAGAGCACACAKATTTCTAAGCTTCCAAGTTTCTTTAACAGTCTTGGGTTTTTGTAATGATTAACACATGTAATAGATCCAAGGAATTTAACCCAATGTGTTTATTTCTAAGAAGCTATTGCATTTTTAAGTTAATAACTTTGTTCAACGTTTGTCTTCCTTATAATATTGTCTGATAGATGCTGGAAACAGAGGAATTACAGTACTTCCAGATTACTGTTCTTTTTTTAAGGAGGGCRGTGTGGCCCAGTGGGTTGAAACACAATAGATGGATTCTCTACCAGGTAACCTTGGGTGGCTGGTTTCACACCTGTGAGCACCAGCTCACTTTGTAGCTGAAAAAAAAAAAAAAAAAAAAGGAAAGGGGAGCTGATGGCACCACTACTTGGCAAAAGCTTGAGTCACAAGCAAAAAACTGACACAAGGAAAAACTCAGTGTAAGAACCAAGACTGGCCTATAGCTACTTCTGAAGCAGGCTTACCTTGGGACATAGTTCAATTTTGCCATCTCTCTGTCATTTTATAGCTAATACTATTCAATCTGAACACATTCACTCTGATCTSTACGTTCAAGCTGTTTTTTCAAGGTTAATGGTTAAATGGCTAAAAATATAAATGAGGACATTTGCAGGGGTTGCTGGAATAACCATTCAAGATTTTACTTCCTTTGTAATACTACCTTTTCTTCTTCATCATCATAATCTTAAAGCAAACAGGTTCATTCTTCTGTGAATTACAGTTATTAGAGAAGAAAAGCATTTTACTGAACACTGTCAGTCCAACCTTTTGCAACAGCTCTTTGAAGACAGAAGCAGATAATCTGAGCTGCATTGTAGCTGCAGACACCAAAGACATGAAGAAATAGTCAGTGAAGTTGTATTAGTAGTGAAAGTCTATTTCAGTTTAAATGTAAAAYGTTAAAAAATATGTTCTTCAATATTTTTGTGAGGCTGAAATGGACATGGAATCTATTTAACACTTGTAGATGAACCAGGAATATTTGGATGCTAGTGTAAGGCTGTTTTAGAGCTTTCGGAAGCAATCAGACTATGAGGGTGCTGTTTTGTCTAAAGGAAAAAACATTTAATTGCTCCCAGGGCTGATGTGAGTCATTGTTTATTTTCTGTTAGAGCAACACCTCAGTCCTCAGCAGGAACTCTGAAAATGAGTTAGTTCCATAGTATTTTTGTCCAGTTGTCTGCCTGCTGTCCAGATTTCTCAGAGGTGTTATCTGTTTCAAAGTATTTGAGATCTTACTAGGCAAGAYAGGAAAGTTCCAGAAGTATAGACAAAGAAGAGTGAAATGAGTAGCCAATTCCACTTAAAAGCTGGGAGCAGATATTAAAAATATTGTCCTTTAGGATAATTAYGGTGGTGTTAATGACACTTTAATGGCTTACTTGTGTTTTAGACAAATTTTTCTCAAAATTGTTACATTTTATTTTAAAGCCTAGAGGTATAATATGATTCTTTCAGATACTTGTAAAAATGATTTTTTTCCTCTGCCAGGTGGTTTTCCACATGATACAACATGGAATTTCTATTAATAATCATAATAAATGGACTCAACAGAGTGAAATGCAGTTCTCCACCTTTAGGGTAYTGTAGTCCACGTGTGTGTGTTTCCCTCCTAAATGATGGCACAATGTAGAAAAATAAGGCAGCGCCCATTAGAAGAGTGTTTATATTTTCTGATGCCTCAGTTTTCAGAAGTCACCAGAAAACAGCTAGAGCAACTGGATGCATCTATGTCAAATGGCTTGAGATAGTTTAGTGCAGGTTGTAAGGAAAATTCTGCACCTGTCAGCATTGATGGTCTTTTCAATACTTTTTGTTTCCCTACAGCGCTAAAGGTTCTGTGAGACATGAAATATTTCTGTATGAAACGGGATCTGGGTGTAGTAAATTTTTGAACCATTATGAACTGGAAGTTCAGACTGGCAGTTAAAAGATGTAGCAATCCTGAACTTATGTTATGTTTTCATAATACATGGTTACATGTCTTCTCTTCCTGTAAGTGATAGATAATTACACAGGAATTAGAAAGACCTCCAAAATAAATGTCCCATAACTATCTACTTGATTTCAAATATTTCAAAATTGCTCAGGACTGTGAGCAAGACTGAAGAATTTCCTGCATTTTTGTCTGCAGTTTTGGGCACTTTGGTCCAAATATAGTGCTTCGCATCACTTATGAATATTGTTTAATTCACCKTACAGGTATCCTTAGCTCAGGTCATCATAAATACAAGGTTTCCAAAGAAGGAAATAATTTCCTTTGAGGAAACTTTGAAACCTTGAAACTTTGAGGTTTTGTTTGCATCCCCAGCATTGGGGGTTTTTCTGGACTCATGAGTGCTGCTTTTCCTAYGTGAGATCACTGGTCAAGCTTCTGTCCCACACTGAGTCTCAGATAATCTGGTTGGATTAAGGCTGCAATGATCAATGCTACAGTGCATTGACCTTGTGGCTTTGAATCAGTCCTACCTGCAGGCACTACACCATATAGCAAGTATTCACAAAACTGAGTTTTWAAATAATTGTCTTCTACATTTATTGAAGGCTAATATGATAGAAAAATACATCTATTCTTCATGTTTACAATGTTTCTTGCTACAAGGAACACTCTTCAGATGACTTCAGTCTTCCCATCTTGCAGATTTTATGACAGAAAAGGAATGTAGCTTTTGAAGCCTGGTATATTTAATTAGTCATTGGTTCATTTTACCATGTGAGAAGTACAAGCAGAGTCACTGACAGCTGTTCTCCTGAAGTGTTCAATACTAAAAGATGATATGGTGCACATTCAATTTTTGGAGTCTTGGCATCATGTACAATTACAGAAATGGTAATGGAAAAGTTTCAAGAACAGCAATGATGTAGTGCAATAATTCTGGTCCATAATGATCATAAGTTCAATAAGGTGAAGTGCTGGGTCCTGACCCTGGGTCACAACAACCCCAGGCAGTGCTACAGGCAGGGTACAGAGCATGTAGAAATCTCCCTGGCAGAAAAGGACATGCTTTTATCACTCTTTACAACTACCCTAAAGGAGGCTGTAGCCAGKTGTGTCAGTCCCAGGAAACCAGCAACAGGATGACAAAACATGGCCTCAAGCTGCACCAGGGGAGGTTCAGGTTAGACATCAGGGGGAATTTCTTCATGGAAAGCAAAGTCAAGTGTTGGAATGGACTGCCCAAGGAGGTGGTGGAGTCACCATACCGGGAGGTGTTCAACAAACAACTGGACRTAGCATGCAGTGCCATGATCTAATTGACAAGATGGTGATCAGTGAAAGGTTCATCTTGGAAGTTTTTCCGAATCTTAATTATTCCGTGACAYTTAGTCTGTCTTTCCAATCTAGTTTAGGTATTTCCATTTTTWAAAAGTATATTTTATTAATCTGATAAAAAGAAACACAGCGGTAAATATGCAAAAACCAAAACCAGTATTGCCCTAAGWGTGAATGTGATTCTGGCACCACTTTGTCAGCTGTCTGGTGCTGTCTGAAAGACAGACACAATTTAACTACTTAAGAGATCAGTAGAAAATTAAAGAAAAGCAGAGCTGATGCTGATCCAGGTCAACAGTAGAGTTTTGAAAATGAAAATGTTCACTACACATCTGACCTGACCTGGCATCTGCATGAGAAGGAATGCAGCAAGCAGTGAAACACTCATGAGGTGTCATGGACAGAGCTGCCAAACCTGTCCTGGATCAAAAAACTCTGCCTCAAAAACACCATCTGCTCTTAAAAATCTTAATACTTCAGTGAACGGGGGAAAAGGGCTGCTAAAAAACCTACAACAACATCCTTCAAATGGACACATCACATATTCAGACTAAGCTGTCATCAAATAATAAAACTGTGATTAAAACAGGAGACACTGAAAAATAGCTAAAGGAACAAGTGGTTGCAAAGTAAGTGAAGGCAGCCATCCTAGATTATGCCAGTGTTCACAAGTGTTTRTGAAACCTACAAATAAATGTTTTTACAATAGTGCAGATTTGGAAAATTTTTATGTGATGCCAGAYTAGCAGAACATCACAGTGATGAATGCCTTAGATATAAAGCTAGATAAATTAAAGTTTTGCCTATCTGGCACTTGCTCAACTAATGTATTCCTTTCCTGATACTTTGAATGTCTGTTCCAGGTCAGAAGTGTGGTCTACTGAAAARGACCCAGTTCTGAGTGACCCAGATATCAATTACACAGTCTGGAGCGCATGCAAGGCATTAAAAGAGAGTTAATCTTGGATAGGTATTATAATCTTTGACCTTGGACAGGTATTCCTCTTTCAATTCAAACCACTAGATTATCCAAGATTTACCTCCTATGTATATAATCCTTGAGAAAGTGGTAAATCATATTCAGCAGATCATTTGATCCATCACTTCAGTTCAGAGCTGGGACTAGATGAGATCAGGATTTCCAGTGTGTGCATGCTAACTAATGGTTTGGTTTACAGTAAGAATACAAAAGAGCTATTTACCACTAGGTATTTATGTAAACATTTATTTTACATTGCTGTATTTGGACTCCTCCTAAGTGGATTAAGTTGAACAGCTCAAAGGCATTTYTCTGTGATATTTGATAACCCATAAAAATAGTTAGGAAAGAATAATGATGCCCCATTAAATGTGCACCTGAGAGTAAATTCCCTGTGTTGACAGGTCCCGAGAGCACAGAGCTCATGAGTGGATTGTAAACATAGAGTCTGATGTGGTRGTAGCAGACAGGCAGCCAAACAGCCTTGAATGCTCAGTGGAAGCACAAAAGGTTATGGTGGAGAGCAACAGAGATTTTGTTGGCTAATTAAACAATCATGCTGTTACRGAGCTAAACAAATTAAGGAAGGGAAATATAAGGCAGGGTTGAAATAGCAATGTCAGCTGGAAAGCTGTTGCTCAGAGCATTGACTGATGTGACAGGGATGTAAACACATGGACTTCAAGATTTAAAGGTATTAAGGCATCACTTCACAAAACCACACAGGATCTAATCTGTTTACTAAAGTGCTCACATTAAAAAAAAAAAAAAATTCCTTGCCCATTCTTAAGGAAACTTCCCAGTCTGACCATTGATGGGACTCTGGCAGTGGCAGTCCCAGTGTCAGAGACTGTCACTGTGGGCACCACTGAGCCCACGGCAGCTCCACCTGAGCCACCCCACTCCCACAGCCAGAGGGAGAGACTCTTCCCAGGGCAGAGTCTCAGATGTCTCATTCCAYAGAACAATTTATTCACAGCACAGTAGCACAGAAACAGCCTGAGCTGGTGCCTCCAAGGAGGATCCTGAGCAAAGGAACCCCTGGACTTTTTTTTATCCCCTCACAGTCCAAGCTGTGTGCAAGTCTCGAGTTCCCAAACCTCTCTCTTCCCCCCGAGCCCTCGGCTCCTGCTGTGTCTCCCAGTGCCCCTTCCCCTGGCTGGTGGCTCCTGTGCTTTGCTGTGCAAAGGGCCAGCAGCTCACAGCTTCTTGTCTCTGTGGGCTCTCACCCAGAACCCAACCTGCATCTCAGCCTGTGTCCTGAACYGCACCTTGCCAAGTGAGCTATCAGGGGTATTGCTCAATACCCACAATGTAAGAGCAGGTACCAACAATCTTTTCTCTCTCTGCTGAAGCTGTAGGTAGTAAAGCAGTCATAAAGCTCAATGTGCTGTGCCATACCTGTTCTTGAGAGTGGTCTTCTGGGTTGTGTACACCTGTGGAGAGGGTGACTTTGGGAAGCTGTATGAGCTGTCCTGCACAGCACTGCTGCAAGGACAGGGCTTTYTGCAGCATCTTTGTGACTCCAAAGCTTTTGCTGTGTTTGGTAACACATGGTGGTCTGTGAATTCAGCTCGTATGGTCATCTTACGATTGGTGTTTTGGTGCCACTCTGTCTTTACTTGTGGTTTAAAGCTGTTTTAGTCACTCAGTCACAGGTTGCATCTTAGAAACAACAATGCTTATTATGAAGCCAATTCCCAATATGGTGCTGCTTTGGATGATTTCCCAGGGGAGATTTTGTTTGCTGGCAATGGTCTCCACCATTGTGTTTCATAGGCCCAGGTCTGTCATATCCTGGAAGTCAAGCACTGGGCTGACCAGGAAGCAATAATGTGGGTGGATGCGCTGCCCCTCCATCATCTGGGTGGACAGAGCTCATACACAGAGACTTGTGGTAATCAGACACTTCCCTGTATCTGGAGTGCTTCCTACTGTTAGAAGAAGGGTAGGTGGGCTACTAATTAATTTCTTTGTCAGTACTCTGACATTGTTTGTTATAACAGGGGGTCAGAGGACTTAGCTAAGTTCAGAAAGTAGTTGATGCTTATAAGACAGGTGGCAATGCTGCTTACATGACACTCAGGCAACACTGCAGTGCACAGGACACATTGTAGTATGTAGGCACCCTTGCTCAGGAGAGCAGCTGCCTTGCCTCTCCTTTTCCTCAGTCAGTCCCCCACAATTCTAGGCAATACTTGTCAATTTTTTCAGTCTTGATGRTCTTGTACTGCAAAAGTTTTCTGTGGAAAGGCACTGCTCTGCCATGGCGGATGGAAGAACAGGAAGGTGCTTAACAGAGCTGACATGCTTAAGAGTCTGTGTGAGTCCAGAGCAGAAACCCACAGGCTGGGCTGGGAGCTGTTGCAGAAATCCTCTGCCTTTTTTAACAGCAGTACACCCTGCCTTAAGGAGAAGGGGAGTGCATGCACACTATGCTGGCATCATCCATACAGGAAACTCCTGGGCTGTGCTAGCACAGAGAGGTGCCTGCAAAGACTRCCCCTATTCCCGAGGCTGCACTGCCACACAAGATGCTGCAAGAAACAAGCATTCTGGGCTCAGACCTTGCTCTACACAGCAAATGTTCTCTGTGACAGGAGAACCTCCTCCTCTGGCTGGCATTTCTCAAGATTTTTCAGGTCYAGCATAGCTTGTCTTCATTTTTTAATGAAATCATGGTGATGAAATGAGACAATTGTCCCATGTGGGATTTGAATAAGCTAACTTGTACTTGCCATTAATTAGCTGGGTTTCAGCTCTTGATTTCAAACTATTAAAATAATTAAGTTTGTATGAAGGCTTAATCACAGAAAGTAGCTGAATCTTACAGTAATGTCAGTAGGAGTCCCAGCGGGGAACATGTTCCCAGTCAGCTGCTTCCAAATGTTGCTTCTGGTGACCTGCTCGTACGGTCTAATTGGCCTGCGCTGAGAGCAAGTGAAACCAATTAGGACTGCAGAAGTCTGGCACATAGTTGGGGCCAKCTAAGGGAGTTTTTCCTCATTATGGTTTGTTAGAGAATATTTCCTTCTGGCCAGCTGTTGAAAAATGGTTCATTCTCTTTCATCAGGAGCTGAAATTCAAGTCCCATGCTCGTGCCCTTGCTACGTAAATTTGAACATCTGAAGTAAAGAGTRTAATTAATAGCAGTGCTGAAACCTTGTCTAAATGAACATAAAAAACGATGAAGATGACCCAAATCCGAGCAGGGCAGTAAGTGACTTTACCTCATGCTGAGCTGTGACAGTGTCCAAGTCAGGAGTGCTGATGTGGGAACTTAAGTTGCACTCAATGCGTTTTCCTGCTTGAAACCCTCCCTTACTCTATTCCTGCAGGTAGCTCTGTGCCTGGGAAAATTGTGTGTTTTAAAACACTTCAAGAGGCTTTTCCAGTTTTCCTGTTTTGCACCAGCTCAGAGAGTGTATGAATGYCATGTAAAAATGCCACATGGAACATGGAACTGGACTGGTATTATTAAACACAGAATCTCTTTGTCCCGGACAGCAGTTATTAATCAGCCTGGATGAAGATGATTTTCCCYGGCTTCCTCTGAGTTCCACCATGACTAACAGCTTGGTGATTTAGGAGATTTGTTGTCTCAACTCCAGGTATATTATCTTTTGTATGTCTAATTGCTTTCCCATTTTAAAAACAATGCTCCTAAATTTTTGGCTTAGCTATAATAGAAACATTGCTTCACAGGTCAGGTTGTTCTGAGGACATAATTCTAACATATAGACATGTCTTATCGTCTTTTTTAAAAAATTGTTAACCTTGACTAGAATTTTCCTCCATTTTTGTCTACCCTTCTTAAAGGTACCAAACAAATARGGCTGTACTGGGGAGAGCAATGAAACCATAGATGAAATTGCAGGAAGAAGAAAAAAAGGGAGGGGAACCAGACTGCAACATAAAACTATGCTGAAATAAAAATAGTGTAACTACAAAAGKCAAAACCTTGCCCTGAACCTTGCTGCACTTGTGTCTGTTTGAATTTGAGGGGGTTTGAAAACAGGCAACAAAAATAATCAGATTTGGGGGGATGGTTGCAGGTAGAGGTTGCCATATACCTGGTTCTAAGTCAGGCAAGACTTGAAAAGCAATGACAGGATAATCCTCAATGGAACAAGGCATCTCAAGATACTTCAGGGTGTCTACTGAGTCTTTCTCACCTTTTAAAGCCAGAGGAAGGGGACCCTCAGTAACACTAGAAGGAAATCTTTCTTACTCAGTAGTTAATGAACCTTTGGCGTAAGATAAYGTTGCTCTCACAGATGCAAAAGCAAGGTTGAAAGCTTTCCTTACTATGAAGGATCCAATCAGTGGAAAGGAATTGTCTTAACCAGTCATTCAGCACACTTTACATACAAAGATTAAAAGATGCATATTATGATTACTTCTTTACACTCAACATAATACTGGTGGTGCAACACTTTAAATTTCATTACCATAYACACTTCCTCTAAGAAGGAGGTATACAACTTTTTCTTTCTATGCAAATTTATCTATGTCAATATAGGTAAAATCTTTGCTGGAAAAGCACAGATTTTTCAAACTCTGTCAGAAATAGGCAGTATAGCTCTTCTTCCAACCATTGGAAGCATTGTGGTGTTGTTTGCTTGATATTCAAGAGCAAGTGTTTAAGGGGACAGGGCCATGGTAGCCTGTCAGCTTTTGTGTGGCTACTATGCTTGCTTTATTTAGGGGCTGCTGGAATTTTGTTGTATTACTTCAAAATGGCCATCCATATGTTCTCATGCTGTGCATTTGTAGAAACACAGTCCTGTGCATTGATAAGGGCTTTGAAGTCMAATTATCTCAGTTTGCCAGCATTAGGATGGATCTTTCTTTTTTGATTTTCTGCTATTTCCTCTTGATTGTCTTAGRACCAAATTGAGCTGAGCTCTCATGGCATTACGGCCACATGTTTCTGGTTGGGAAAAATGAAAACAGGATATACCTGCTGGCCTTTGGCCACAGCTTATAGTTTACCTGCCTTTTTGTACTTACAGRTGGATGAATCTACTCACAAAGAACAAATTTGCCCAATTTGCTGAATAAATTMTATTCCAAATGAACATATTTTATRCAGAAATGGGGCTGGTCTGAGTCTATTTCCTAATGTTGGTGGTGGTGGAACCCAACCTAAATTCATGCCTTATATTTCAGAAAACTTCTTATGCATAGGAATGCTGGACTGTTGAGTTAATAATCAAATCCAGGTTTCCCGGGTGCCTGGAAGACAAATAAGTGATTCCTTTATATACTTATGTAACCCTTTCTGTTTAGCTTTCGTTTCTTCATCTCTGAAACAGCCCTTTTTGGATTTTTGCTCTGTTTTTCTGGCAGCACTGCTTYTTTTCCTTTCCTCCTGAGAAGCTGKGCTGAACATAATTTACCTCTTAAATTCACAAAATAACTTGACTGATTTGATGAAACTGTTCCCATTGCTCTCTGAGGACTTCAAACCAAATCCTCACTTTCCTGGCACTGAGAACAGTCAGCGAAAGACACTTAGACCTGAGTTGCTGATAGGTATTGTAACCATCTGGCCCCTGAAGCCAAACCTGCTGTCAGCCCTGGGCTGAGAGACCCAGATGGACTGCAGAGGTCTGGTGACAGGAGAGCTGAATAGGAAATACTGTGAGAAAGATTCCTGCTGTGACTTCAGCAGGGAGGAGGTCAGGCTTTCTTCACAATGAGAGTGTGCATTAGAAGATGCTTTTCTTACCAAGCTCTCCAGTGTCCCTTAAACCTTCTACTAAGAAAACCTGCCTTTGCCAATCTTTAAGGATCATTAAGGGAACTTATATKATGCTTGTTTCTCTCAGACTATGCACAAGAAACATTAAGGAGGGATTGTCCTGCTAGCTGGCAGTTATTAATCTCTTAGGAGCGTCTTGAAGTCCAGATCTTGCGTTTATATTCTCAGGCTGTATTATTTTTCCCATSGTTTTTGTGCTCTCCTCATGTTTTCTCAGAAGGGTTTCCTCTTAAGCTAAGCCATTATCAGTCATAGAAGAATYATCATGGCACAGCCCCTGTGCAGCTCATTGCACATCTAAGTCAGGCACCAAAAAWTTTTTCCCATAGACCAGCAAAACTGGTTTTCCTGAAGAAAAAGATATTGCACCTTTAAGTGTTCTGTTGCTCAGCAGAAATTGACTCTTGCCACAGCCTGGATATTCTCAGCTATCCACAGCTTGGATAGCTCATCCCAGGAGTGCTGTTCTCCCTATAACTTAAATGAAAGAAATTTAAATACATTATGATAATAGCAGTATCTGATAAATCTGCTCAGATTGGGAGAGCTGCAGGGTTTAGCAGAACAAATAGGCTGGTTTCAAAGGCCTGTAACTATTGAGGAAAATCATGACTCTGGGAGGATAAATTCTATGCACAAAATCTGCATGTTATGAAAAGGCCCTGCTCTCTCCTGTGCTGAGCAGCCTTCAGGAGAACAAGGATGTGGTTTGCTTTGTCTCTTGACCAGCTTGAGCTGAAGCAGTTTGCTGACTACCCAGCCACTGTCCAGCAGAGGACAGGGGCAAGCTGTGCAGGGGCCATACAATTAGTTTAGGCACTCCATCAGCACCTGCCAGCAGGAACCATGTAGCTGGGAGAGAAAGCCCTACACAACTAGGCTACAGTGAGAAAGGCAAAGCCACAGGTATGAGGAGGTGTCTGCCAGATGAAAATATTAAGGTTTGGCTAGGAGCCTTGCCCAGAAGCAGCTTTGAAACATTTAGGTCCTCTTCATGTTCTAATGAGAGAGCAGGCTAGGCACTTTTTGATCTCTCTGGGACCAGCTATGAAATCAAGCCTCTTGCAGGAGGTGAAAATACCACCAGGATTTCACGAGGATATTTTTGACATGCAATAGACAGTGGTGGATCCTGCAGATTTCCCATGCGTGTCCTTCACAAACAAGCTGTGGTATGGTGGGACATAGGGGATGAACGSTGCTGGAGGCTGCCACATCCTGTTTGTGTCCTGTTTGTGAGAAATGTTGCCTACATTGCTAAGACTGGTAGAARCACTGCTGGGAGAAGGCAGTCAACAGCTCTTCTCATAAACCTTGGTGATGACAGCTGCTTTTCACCCAGTAAGCCTGTGCATGTAATCTGAACCAAAAATGGACTTGCACTTAGCACACTTTAAACATGAATCACATCTAGCTCATTACAGTTGCTGTGGCTAATAATCACTGACAGATGTCTAAATAAAACCAGGAAACAGCAACACAGCAGAGGAGTGGGTGGTGCCTGTGCTCCTTTTCAGTGACCTGTGTGTTCTGTGTGTCACTTCAGGGTGGGGGGGACTGAGCCCATGCTGTGATTATAGATAGCACACCTCTGTTTCTGTTTTGAWGTATTTCCATATGGGAGTGAAGAGATACTGAAAGCTACCCTAGATTCTCCAGTCTGTTGCTGGCATTGCTCCCAGAATGCAGCCTGCTGAAACTTTGCATTTATCAGTACAGAAATATTGGAGGAATTGCTTATGAAAGAATGAACAATATTTATTTCCCAATTAAAAAAATACATGTAATGTTTCTTGTAGCTAGAACTGAGTATAATGAAGAGACAAAACTGAAGTAATGAAAGATATTTTTGACATGGTGATGTGCTTAGCCTTAGTCATCTGGCTTTAGTGTTTGTGCATTAGAYTTTGAGAGCCAAAGAAATAATAGAAAATATAGGCAATTAAAATGATGAAGAAAAAAAAAATCAGTTATGAGGGYAAACTCCCATGCCTTTTCTCATTTTTTTTACCAGTGTCTGTAAATTCTACTCATACTGAGATAAGCTAATTGGGAAAAGGGAGGACTGTGAGCTTGAAGATTCACAAAAAACTCTTTCAAAGTACCTCCACTGATTATGAAATTTCATTTCTTCAGTTGCTTGGTGACATAAATCAGGGTTAGAGAAAAAAAGACATGGAATTCACCCAACTTCCCACATTTCAGATTGTACATTTGCTGTGTTTATAATCTGTGAAAGTAGTCTAAACCACTGTTAAAAGAGGACAAGCAACATAATAAGAAATATTTCACAGTGTGCATACAAACACCTTGAAAATCTGTGTGGACAATTTCAAAGCAATTCATGAACAAAGGTTCTTGACTTAAGTCAGCTCTAATGAACTCTCTTTTATTAAAGCACTGATTAGTCCTGCTCTGGTGGCAGGAGATAACTACAAAAGGGCAGCTAGACCTTAAAGCACAAAAGGATCTGGAAAATCACATTRGAGGTTAGACCCAGGGGAAAACTCTTTTGGCTGGTTTATCCTATCAGATAATTATCATCAGTGGTCTACTAAGAATGCTGTCTGCTTTGCACTACAAATGCTTTCAAGAACAAATTGGAAAACACTGTCAGGTGTGTACMCTGCAATTGTGCACACTTTTTGTCATTTGCTGGTAGAATGGCTTTGAATAAATGGTAGGGAACCCTTCTGCCTGGTGATGTGTGCAGCACATTTAAATTAGTTTTGTCAACTAACACTCAGCCTTCTGTATGATTCRTACTTGCTGTAGAAGCTGGCAGAGAAGCCATCACCTTTCCCACATGATGCATTCTTACATGTGGCCAGTGTGGAGTGAGCCAGGTGGAGATGTATCAAGTCTCTGGGGATGCCTGCACTCCCAGAGTGGCTTAATGAGAGTGAGACCACTTCTTCAGGCATGCCATGTAACAGAAAAAGTTTTAATAAAAAGAGAAAATAACAAACAGTATAAAGCAAATAAAAATCAGCCGGACACAAGTGCAAGGGAGACCCTAGCACTATGTAAAGCACCCCAAAAAAGCCACGAGAGGCTCTGTGCASTCTTTTAAGTACCTAATGGTTGAGGAGTCCTTGGGAAACTGCCCAAYAGAGAATGGCTACATTGCTGAAAGACAGGTAAAGAGACCCATCCATGCCTCTGTCCTGGCCCAGAGCCAATGGCAGTTTGGGGAGCACAGAAGTTTCTAGGGCTTTTTCTTTTTTTGGTCCTAAGGTAAAACTAAAACATATCTTCCCTATAAGGGAAATATTTGCCTGRTCTAAAACTGCATTACTACACCCACAAATTMGTTTTGGCCAGCTTTGGTGCATGACTGTCAGTCCTTAATGACAATGTGTGTCTTGAAACACTTTGCATCATTCTGTTGGACTATAGAAACAGCAGGAATTTGTTAATAAGGCAGCAAAGTGAAAAGTGTGCTAATTTTGATATATGATCTCTCAGTATGGTTGGTATTTTTTTTTTTAATCAGCTAGAACAAAGAAAGATAATCAGGAGTACTAGAAATGCCAGTTGAGTGGCACATAGGTGAAGGCTTTCACMACAATTTAAATGTTAACCAGTGCGTTTCTAAGGCTTGCAAAAGTCCAACTCTGAGGACCTAAGCAGAAAAGGAAGTTTAAACACCTTTTCCCTGTATGTGCAGTTCCTTTCCCTCTTGCATTGCTGGTAGTGGAATTAGCTCATCTAAATCTAAAAATGGCATATTTGTGCCACATCTGTTCCATCATGTTCAGTACATGAATGTGAAGCTGAACACCTGAGAGCTTTAAGTTTCATTTTTTTAGTGTGCCTAAATGGCCCTGAAGTTAATGGTTACCTGTAAGTTGTCAGAGGTTATTAGGGTCCTTGAAGGCTGAATTCYGTTCCACATAATGCATAAGGAAGAGATGATCCAGCCACAAAAGTTCTGGTGAATAGCATATGGCCTGTAGCTCTTAAAAATTAAAATTTTTGGTTTCAGCAATTAGCCTGGCGTTGAACACCCATAATATTTCAAGGTCTCACAAATTTTGGAAGTCATATGCTTTGTCCAGCCCCAGCACTTCCTACCATTATGCCAGATCCTGTATGTGTATGTAGTGTCTTCTAAGCCTTTGCTATCTGTGAGTCTCACAGAGGAACAGAAACAGAAATGTGTGTGGAAAACCATGTGAAAGCCATGTAGATTATGGATTTTTTCCTTGTCTAATTGGGTCTGAAAAGTGCCCTGATGTTTCAGGGCTAGTGATTTAAGGACAAAGTAATTGAAAACAGATTTTTTCCTGTTAAAGCAAAATGTCCACCTTTTGATTTGTTTCAGTACACCTGTAGCTGAAAGAGGTATCATTGCATGTGTTAGGAGAGCTGTGTCAATACTCATCTCTGGTAGGGAAAGAAAATGTCCTTTYTGGATCTTTGACAATTTAGTTTCTTTCACAAAAATTGAATCCCCACAAGTTAAATCAATGTAGTCTATTTCCTGTTTCATTCCCCTTTTTATTTCCCTTCTATTTCAGAAGTTACAAGGCTGTGCAAAGACTTGGATTTTCTCTCTTTGGCAAATTGCTATTTACACAGGCTGGTTGAATCAGGAGAAAAACTGCAATCCTAATTATCTCTCTGAGCCACCTATGCAGGCTAAAAAAAAGTTTCAGCTTCACTGAGAAGGGATTAATACTTGATATATTTAAGTAACTTGGAAGCTCTCCAAATTACTTTTGCAGAGGTCTGGGAGATGCCTACCTTTTCTGTTATTTTTACAAATTTCTGAGAAGGTGCAATTTCTTCCATTCTTGTTTCTAACACAGAAAAAAGGCAGATTCAGCTAAAGTTGGATTTTAGTTTCAGTACTGATACTATATATATATTTGTATATGGTGTGGATGTTCTTTGGACTCTGATCCTCAGGACTATTCAGGTTTTGGACTATCATTGACAATATCTCCAGTC
>CADDXX010000008.1:2511388-2610285 GCA_902810485.1 Alauda arvensis | reverse complement strand
ACAGGGGTAACAATTCTTCATAACGGAGAACATATGACTTCTTGGGGATGCCTAGAGGGGTTTTTAGATGTACTAGAATTTCCAGGACTTCCAGGACAAGGACTTCAAAATTTCCTGCTCAGATGGATCATTTTTTATCAGTTTTGTTATAATTTCAAGCACCCGATCTTCTATTATCTTTTAAAAAACACTACAAAATATGATTGGACAGCAATGTAGCTTTTACATCTGCACAGGCTATTCCCAACTATTTCTCTGGAGAGTAGGTGCCGTGTTTCTGACCTCATCTTATTTGACTCCATTGCTTCAGAACTACCCTGCTCCTTGTCTAAGCTATTGGAGGAAAGGGAGATTGTCATACTATTGGAATACTGTTTTAGGAGGCGTGAAGATTCTGTTCATGAAAACACAGTGACTGCAGACAGTTTGTGTCGTACAATTTTGCACTTTACTGGCACTTTCTCATGTTTTTGTGTAGCTCCAAAATCATAAACTTATCTTTGCATCATCTGTATCCAATTGACCATATTGCACTGGGGAGTGATTCTCAAGCTTCTAGCTAACCTCCAGGAGCATGCTGTAAGCCTAACTCATTCGTGGAACTAACTGGTGAATAGTCTAGTGCTATTTTCTGTTGTCAGATCAAATTCACTAAAACTAGAAGACAGGCAGGATGTTGTCCTTACTTTCTCTTTCAGAAGCCTCAGCTACTAGAAAAYATTAATGACCTTGGTTTGCTCCACTAACCTAACTTAGGTTGCAGACTTTCTGACTGTGAAGTGTGAAATATGTGCATTTAGGAGATTCTGCATTTCTTTGTTCCCTCTGATCAAGGGAACACAGTAGTCAGCGGAATCCTGGCAGAAGGTTTTTTGAGAAATCCTTGCCAATTCAGCTGCTCTAGCCATTAATAGCTGGATAGTTGTCATAAGGCAACATGGAGCTGAACAGAAAGTCTTGAACTCTTTTCACACTCTTCCAGCATGAGAGAGACAAAATCATCTGATAAAGACAAAATTATGACATTTTCTTTTTTTTTGAGTGAAGCTTTAAATATTTACTATCAATAAGACAGTGAAAACTTTTTATCTTGGTGCGTGTTTTCTAGATGATCTTTAAGGCAAAGATCTTTTTGAATGTTGTGAATTGAAAGAGTGGAACATTAGTCTACAGACGTTATGTACCAGATTACACAGAGTACACTTGGATTTGATCATGCAGATTACACKAAAATTTACTAAAAAAATGCCCAAAATATTCTGATATAAATGTTTGTCAAGCAAAGCCATTGGCCTGCACACAGAGATTTATGTCTAACCCAKGTTAGGATGCACACTCCTTGTATGACCCAGCAAGAAGCCCACAGTAGACTTGGAAAGAAGGAAAATCACAGTATTCACTCACAGAAATTGCAGACTGATTGAGTCTCCAGCAGCATTTTGTCTTTCATAGGTTTCCAATATGCCCCTCACACTACGGAATGGACTTTGCATTCCTCTTCTATTTTTTTCCCCGCTCTTAGGTTTCTTTAGTTTTAGATGGACCTGCAGCAGCTGCTGTCCCGTACTTGGAAGTAATTTCCCACAGTTAATTTATAGGTGTCAAACACTTGCTRTTTAAATCAGCATATAACCCTTCTTTATTGGCAGTGACAAGTGAGTGCACATGAATTATCCCATTAACCTCAATAAAGCATCACTTCAATTACACTAATTTTAGCAGGGGCAGATGGAAACTTGTTTATTTCTGTGTTTAAGGCAAAGCACCTCAGATTTTCATCGAGTTTTCCTTTTGTTTCTGAGGGAATTTTAGAGGGTAAAATAGTTCTAAAGCACATTTATTTCAAAGAGCAGCCACACAGTGAATAGTGTCACAGTCTTCTTCAGGATATCTTTGAGACACAGTAGTGGTGTTTCATTCATTACTTAACAGCTCCTTATAGAACCATTCAAAATTAGAACTTGCATTAAAAAATAATCCTTTTGTGCAGGTTTTGAAGAAGTCTTTTAACTCAAAATATTCCACTGATGTTTTTAATCAAAATCGAGCCTTTATTCAGTTCACTTAAAGCAAAATGAAATGTTCTCCCCTAACATTCTACCAGTTATCAYTTCTTTCACTTGAAATGAGCTATCTTTCCTTGCACAAAACCAATTTTCTGTCCCGAGTGCATCTGCAGTACTCATAAARCTGGTTGTTACATCGCCATCTAGTGATTTGAAATCATTGCAAAACTTACCTGAAGATGCTTTGCTAAAGGCCAAGTCACAGTGTTGAAGACCCTTACTTGCAGGTGCAGTTGCCCATCCTTATAAGTGGAATGTCTAACCAAACATGAGTGATTTCCTAGAATTTGAAAAATTATTCCTTTCTCTGCTGTCAGGGTACTGTTATAAAAAATGGATGCAGGTGGAGGGAGGAAATATKCCAGAAAGCCTTGAGTATAGATCTAAAAAAAAGTACCAATGTATCATCTTAAAGAAGTATTGATTTGGCGTRCTGAGGCATAGTAGCACTAACTGGAAATTACCTGCTCATTTTCAAGTTAGAGGTCTCCTGCGTTCTGTTTGACTTTTAACATACTCTGTATTATTCAGTTTTGTATTCTATTCTTGTGTTGAATGTTCATATTCAGCAACAGTTAAGATGGCATGGGAAACAAATGTACAGTATGCTTTTAAAAAGTAATAGAATTGCCTGCTTTTGTGTTTGCTGAAAGTGAGCAACAGGGATGTTCATGTATACATGGTCTTTACACATTTGTAGAGGTGGGTTAAACATTATAGAAGACCAGCTGCTGCTTTTGATTTAGATGTGGTAGCACCGGTGAATAGGATGTTTTGGGAGCATTTCTTTGCTGAATGCCTCAAAAGAAGCAACAGAAGTTAAGCATATCTGATTTTATGCTTTTATTATTCACAGATGTGCTCAATGGGCAAKAACATAATTTCTAATCAGAGATTAGAGCACTTTTACTTCTTTTTATTATCCTATTACAGGATAATTTCTTAYTCTTCATATCTCTCAGTGTCCTGTATCTGTTTATGTGTTTTGAGAGCCATTTTCACTTGGAGGTGCCAACAGTGATGGTTTTGTCAGCCTGTGGACATCAGAGAGACTTTTGCTAAGATAATGTCAGAAAAAAATTATGTCTGAAAAAAGTAAGATGCATGTGCCAGCCCTTAACTATTCCTCAATAGTCTCCTTTGTAATGGTAGGCTCTGTTAGCTACAAATCTGTATAAGTATCAGTGACTGAAATATCCTTCCTCATGAGTGTTAAACAGAGGTGCAACTATTTAAAGTATCTTTGGAATCAAGAGGGTAAGATGGACAATACTGTTTTCTGGCAGTATTATATARAGGGAGTCCTCCACCATTCACTTTGGGTTCCCAGGAACTGCAAGCAAGAGTTAAAATATGAGTTCCTCTGTTTTCAGGCTGGATGCTTTCACTGGGAGCAAATTAACTGTCCTCCCCCCACCATCTCTCACTCTTAGTCCTGTATTTGGTTCATTTTCCTATTTACTCACTTTTCAAGTGATCTTTGGGTTTAGCAGAGAGAAAGTTTCTTGCAGTGCTAGAAGAKAAGAGTTACATGTAGTTGACTGCCTCTTAAACGTGATGCATWTTTTTATGGAGCCAGAACTGCTTCTGAAAGCTTGCTTCAGACAAATATATTCCTCAGCTTTGAGATAATAATTTTATATCTTAGTTCACTAGATTTGCATCCTCTTTGTTGATGTAGGCATGTACTCTGATTTTTAAACTGAAATACTGGATTCTATATCGGCTTCTAAAAGTGGTGGGGGAAACACCAATTGCAACATAGACATGTGAAAGAATTTTTGGAAAGAAGTCCATATAAATATCTGCTTTTTACAAGGTGGGAAAAGTGAGCTGTTGGCACTAAGAAAGTAATTTTTATGAGATTCTTTCGGAAGCCAGAACAAGTGGCAGGAAATAAGAAGTTATCAAATACTGAGGGATTGTCCCTAGAGAACATAGGAAAGGGAGCTTCACAAGCTTCACAAGGAAATTTAAATCTGGGGTTCCCTCTGTCCTGGCCAGCTGTTTCCATGTCCTTTCAGTGAAGGCAAGTCTCCACTCCCTTGAGCACTAAGATGACTCTGTAAGTCACACACATACACTGAGACAATTTGTGYCTAAGAGAACAGAAGCTTTAAAATGCACAAATTAATTTTCTTTTTATTTTATGTCTGTGCAAGGCTAATTACTGATAAGCCGACTGCACTGGTGACTTGTAACATTGTGTGGGAGTCATCAATTTACCTCAAGAACACAAAGAGTAGAGARCAGAGAGAGTTTTTTGTTCCTTTGCCTCTATAATGGATTTAGAATTATGCTACATGACTTTATTACTTTGTCTTCAGGAATAAATATCACCATAAATTGGCCTATGCATATGTGGATTTAGTTCAATTTCTCATGAGAGATTAGAAGGCTGTCTTGACTTTAAATKCTGTTAATGGTAGAAAGATATTGATACAGTATTTTTTATAGCATGATGAGGTCACAGACAACACTAATGAAGTAGAAGACAACACTAATGACCTGCAGTCTTTCTAGAGATGATCTGATTTTTGCTGTGACAGTTTAAGAACCTGTAGAAAGTCCAGCTCAACTGAATCTTAGTTTTTTGTCTGAAAAACTGCACTTTCCTGTTCAGAGCCAGGACTGAGGACAACTCTTCTCTCCATTATACTCTCCTCCGAAGCTAAATAATCTTGTCTGTAGTTGCTGTCTTTCCTCAGCTGTGTATCTTGGATTCTTTCTTTCCAGTTGCCCTATGAAATCAATAGGTCTCTGTACTGACTACTGTCCATGAATTRTATGACAGGGACTCATGGATCTGTTAAAAATTTCTTCAAAGATAACAGAATAGTTTCATAGAAGCATAGAATCAAAGATTCATTTAGGTTTGGAAAGACCTTTGAGATCATTGAGCCGAAGCATTAAACCAACACTGCTATGTGCACCACTAAACCATGTCCCTCACCTCCATATCTGCATGTCTTTCAAATGCCTCCAGGAATGGTGGCTCCACCACCTCCCTGGGCAACCTGTTCCAGTGATTAACTATTCTTTCAGTGAAGAAATTCCTCCTAGTATTCAAACTGCATCCCCTGTGGTGCATCTTGAGGCAGTTTCTCCTTGTCCTATGGCTAATTTCATGGAAGAAGATGCCAACCCCATCTGGCTACACCCTCCTTTCTGGAAGCTGTAGAGAGGGATAAAGACTTCCCTGAGCTTCCTTTTCTCCAGGCTAGATATTCCCCAGCACCCCAGCCAACTCTCATAATTCTTGTGTTCTAGACTCTTTCTAGATGCTTAATTGATCTTATTTTGACATGATCCAGCAAGTCTTGGTRTTTCTGGCTGCATTACTAATGTCTAAAAATGCAGAGCACTTGAGCCTTTTCCTGGTTTTGACGCATTCTTAAAGCCTGTGGAATGATTTCTGTGGGATTTCTCCAGTACTGAATAACATGCTTGCCCAGCCATTTTTAGAGAAACAGATTGGTGYTTGGCAGCGTTATTTTGCCCTCTCTTTTTCACAGACTATTTAGAATCTTTCAGAGCTCTAAAGAGATGACTTGAGAACTTACCCTGCAGTCAAATTTAGATGGAGTTGACCTGTCTGGTTTCAAAAGCTGTTGCAAGGCAAGGATGGAACACTTTTTTTTTTTTTTTTAAATCCCTGCTAAAAATTAAGATATATTTACGGTCCCATGCTGTTGTACAAAAGCAAATTTGTATGGTTATTTTTCATTGTCCACATGGAAGTGTTCCAGCAGATCTTCATATTTCTAAGCCAATATCAGATTGACTCTTCCTACATTTCAAGATCCTGTAAAAGAAAGAAATACCCTATTTCCTGGTGCTGAAATTGGTGTTCATATCACACCTTTGAACTTATTCTTCTTGTAAGGTAYGTGGTATTAGCTGGAGTAAGACATCTGTAAACAGCTTAAGTTCACAGAATTAAAKAAATAAACAGCAATGCCTTCTTCTCTCAAAAAGGGAAAGGAGCATCTTTATTGAGTGGTTTTCTGATCAGCAAATAAAACCAAATTGTTGCATTATCTCTAATGGCGCCTCATTTTACAGCAGTAGCAGKGCCTTTAAAGTACTTGATGACCTTTGCTTTGCTGTTAATTTCACCTGAGACTGTAAGCAAAATTTTTAAAAGGTCCATCCATGATGGATAGTTCTGTCCTGAACAGTTCCACTCAGTAGTTTAGCAACCATTGGACATTTTTGCCTTTGTGTACATTGGATCATGATGCATGAAGGTGATTCTTGGAACCTTGCTATGTAAGCACCCAATACATTAATTTTGAGAGGTGTGGATCCTTTCTGCTCCATTGACTATTCCATGAAATTAGCTGTTAAAAGTACACTTTCAGGGCAGGTCACTTTGTATCAGAATATTTCCTTCTCTTTGGCCATCTGTAAGCCTTAACATTTGTGGAGTGCATTGAGAGTCACTAGGCATCATCAAATAAAATACAAGTATAACAATGTTATTTCCTGTGATAAGGTGGCTTATTGGCATTGCTTTTGATTCATATTAAATGAGCATGTTTCATGCCCAATAATGTTGAAATTACTGTGATTTCCACAAAACTTTGGTTTTTCTATTTACAACCATCTGCTATTCATGTTTGGAGTCCTTTTCACTTATGAAACATGGTAACTATGGCATGCAGTGAAGAATTGCTTGATGCACCAGCCTATCACAAGAATTTGCAGTGCAAAAAATTATATGGCGTRCCTGTTACAGAAACTCATGTACTGAGGCCCCTGTGAGTCAGAATTCTACTGAATATGATGATCTAAAAAGGTATATCATAAGGAATGATCTGGTTCAAATGGGGTTTTGCTAGGTATGACAATGTGAAGGGAAGTAGGAGTACTCCTGAGGTCATGAGAGAAATCTGTCACAGAAACTGCTCTCTCCCTCTCCCTCCCRGATCCTTTTTATTGCAAATGCATTTCAATTTTCTCTCCAAATGTACAGATCTGTCAGTCTAAGCTAGTGGACTACAGCTAGAAGGAAGKCTGTGAAAAGGAAAATGTCTGAAAAAAAAATAGCATGCAACATCTTGGTGTCTTGGGAATTATTATAATACATATATTAAATACATATAAACATACATACATACAATATATAAAAATAGTGAGTAAAGGAGCTGGTATGCAAGAGTAAAGGGATTTGCAATAAAATGTATGTAGCATCCTAATTTAAAAAAGAAAAAGACAGAAGGGCACAATTAGTAAASTGCAGGCAATTCAAATTTGAATTATTATGTCATTCATTAATTACCAGGACTTTGCTAGMATTTCCTTAATCAAGGCATTTTTAGTTTAAGTCTAGCAGATGGTATGTCTTGTAGTTCACACTAAGAGATTGGCCATTATCTTGAGCAACCTGTTCTGAAGACATTTGGAGCTAATATAAATGACTAGAGTTCGATTTTCATGTGGGAATTTTTGTGTCCAGCTGAGGTTGTACCAGCACYATCAGAGAGATCAGGCTGGATTCCYAAAAAGTTGTCTGTGAGTAAAAGTGAGGTCAGAGCTGTAGGGAGAGGTAAAAGTCTCATTGGTACAAATGGTTGTCTGGCTGAGGCCATCACAGCTGTGACACCCTCTCTGCAACACTGTGGAAATTTTATTTGTCTCAGATATCAGATTATCTGTTTGCAAAAGAGATCAAACATCATGAAACGTGATGGGGAAGTGGAATCAGGAACCAAAGTGATATCACCGACTTAGGTCGGTGCACCTAATAGGACATAATATCACTTTCTGTAAATATTGAGATCACTACCATAGCAGCATTACAAAATGGAATTTAGGGTAGACATACTCAAAAGCAATCCAATCCCATTTTTAAATGTGTCTCAGTAGTAGCACTTTTCTGGAATTCCTCTGTTGTTCCTCAAGATGCATCCTAAAATTTTTATTCAGTACAACTGACTGGCAAATGTAAGTCATTCATGACAATGGAACCTCAAAACCAGAAGGTTTAAATGTTTTGAATTTTCTTAGCTTATGTCACACTGTAGAGGGGCTTCAGTTATTTGGTAATTTAGATTTTACATTGGCCAAGTAACCACACTTTAACATGCACATTGATTTGGTACCCTCCAAGTCTTGTCTCCTGACTCTTCTCTTCTGGGAGAGCTGCTGTGCTGAGATCTGACTCCAAGTCACAGTGGTGCTTGCTAGTACTGTAGGTTTCTCTCAGTTCACAGGAAACATTTGAGTTCAGATGTTGAAGGGACCGAGTGTGGGACATCAGTGAGAGCAGTGAGTGGTCCCCTGCCCCCTTGTCCCATACACATTAAGCCTGCTGTGGGATCACTACAGGGCCAAGCACAGCCAGCTGCCCTCACCTGGAGGACACTGCCAGATCTACAGCCCACCCCTGCAGCAATACCAGGTTCCAGCACAGATTCACTTTTCAGAAGCACTGTTCTCCAGCACAGAAAATTTCTGGTGAGTTGCATCCCACGAGTGGATCTATGCTGAATATGTATGTACGGAACACATACAGGCCCTTTGAGATGAAGTGAAAAAAATCCTCTCTCCTAAGCTTCTTTTCCCAAGACTTCGACCAGGGCAGGCCTGGGGCGCCTCTATATGCGTACTTAGGTATTTTGCACGCTGCTCCCCACGGGCGGCTCTCCCACGGTCTCGCAGCCTGCCAGCTTTGGGCGGCCAGAAGAAGGTAAGGTGTGTGCCTGCGGGCCGTGTCCCCCCGGGCACTGGTGGCGCCAGCAGATGGCCTCAGCAGCCCGGCACAGCCTCCCGGGCTCTGCGGGCCGTGTCCCGGCTCCGCCAGGATGGGCCGGCTCCGCACCCGCGGACGCTGCGAGCGGCTCCTCAGCCCGCCCGGAGAGGGCTTCGGAGCCAGGCTCGTTCTGCTGTGTTCAACCTGACCCCTGGTGGCACAACCGGCACCGCTCCAGGCCTTTCGGAAGGGTCACGACGTTGAGAGTATCAGCCAATAAATCTTACAAGACCGGGGGTAGCTATGCCGTGGACTTGAAAAATAACTAAAGGAAGAAGAACAAGGTTATAAGGTCTGGTACCAGGAACTCATGCTGTTTCTGCTTGCTCAACTCCTGCCATGGAAAAAGCTACCTGGCTGCACAATTTTGMCCACCCCACCACACCCCTTAATCTGTGATGGACATCAGGGTTCCTGATGTGCACCTTGTCAGAAGTGGCATCAACTGCAAAGTTAATGCTGGTTTGCATATCTTTAACTTTTCAGTGTTTTATCATGTATTCAAAAAAGAAAACAGATGCATAAATACACAAAACCTTCTTACCCACTATGTTTTAGYCTTTTTGTTTTGCTTGTTTGGTTTGGGTTTCGGTTTTGGGTTTTGGTTTTTTTCTGTTTGTTTTGTTTTGAGTTTTTTTGTTGGTTTGCTTGTTTGTTTGTTTTTAATTATTTCCTGTCTCCTGACTACCTGTGCAAGGGGACTTCTGTCACTATAATATCTTGAAGCTTGTACCACACTGGCTCTTTGCTGCATTGTATACTGCACACATAAATTGGAAAACTGTCTCTGCATGAGTGAATTCGCGTCATGTACTTAAGGAGCAGTATGTGGAAAGAATGGCACGGGGAAGCAGCAATGCAGCRCCTTCTGGAGCATATAGGGCTCCATGAACTCATGGCCTGACCACGCCACTTGTTTTCAAGAGCATGCATGTTTTTCCACCTAAACAGTCTGGGTGTAAATCAAATGGCTCCCCAGGCAACCACTGATACCAGCAAGGGCAGAGATCTGTACTTTGAATTGTCTTCTACAGGAGGCTACCTCAGTGCTTCCTAGAAGGATGGAGACGAGCCAGTCATACCAGGTATTCATGTAGACACCATTTATRTATGACAGAGTTGTATTAGGCCAGAATACATGCTTAGTGACCATTAGAAGGAAAATACAGATAGATAATCTCACTGAATGCTACTCTGCAAAGGATTTTGACTTACATTTGTAAAATTCTACTAGGAAAAAAATAGATCCATGACTTGTAAAGTGGGTGCTTGGAAAAAAGGGGATACTCTGGGATAGTCTATAACAAGACCAAGCCAAATTCCTCATGTAGCACATTATGCCTTTGCAAAAGTCTTGACTGTGAGCTAACTAAATCAATGAATGAGAATTTTCTAAACGTAGGGACGTTTTCTAGACTAGAGAACTTTGCAATAGCAGTAAGTGCACTGATGCAGTTATGTATAGATTTTAAATCCTTTTTGTATTTGATTTCTGGACTGTATCTTTTGGGTGTAYTCCATGTTTAAAGCTACCTACTTACAAGACCAAGAAACATCTTAAAGTGAAACCTGAAATTCTTACTTGCTGTCAATCTGCAAAGTAAAATGTAGTTGTTACCAAGAATCTGGTAAAATAAAAAGCACMTTAACACCAATATAGTGTTAGGAAGCAGGTATTGTTTATTTGACCAAATGCACAGGGGGATAGCTCCACTGAAAGTCATGCATGAGGAATACAGCAAAAGATTTGTTTGCATACTGTATTTTGCCTCCATGTTCTTTGATTGTCCCAGAATAAGCATACATATGATAATCATTTCCCTAAAATCATTAACATATTTTCTCTCTCCTTTATACATGGGCTCTTCTGTCCTGAGGATCTCTTCAGTGGTGCCTAGTGCTCAGGGACCCCAACGTTACGACCGATCTATTAATTTGGCAGGGTTCTGGGGCTGGTGAACTTCCAGTTCTCTTTCTTACACAATGGGCATTGAGCAGTTTCAYAGGCCAATGGCCTTTGGGGAATAAGCATTGTGTTAGCTCACCAGGTGTAGACAATTTATCATCTAGCAACAGAGTGACAGGAGTCCCATATTGTAACAGAACAGTACCTTCACCTGGAGTGTTGGTATTGGGCTATGCATGATAAAGTAAATAAGTGCATCATGTTCTCAGCTGCAGAAATGAGTACTTCACCCCTGTGATTTTTCTGTCRTATGGCATTCTTTGCCAGTGGGAGAATTTTTGGTCACTACTCACATTYTTGAATACTGTCCTAAAAAACAGGTGTTGCTTGGCCCAAAATAGGAACTGAGGCAGGTATAAGGACTAACAGGACAGCTAGTGGCTGAGAAGTTTTGTTCCAAGCAGCTAGCTGAATGACAGAGTTAAACTGGTTGGAAGCCAAGGCACAGTAGCCTTGAGACAGACTCAGGAAGGAGAAGACAGCCTGGRGTGCTGTGAGTAACCTAGATGTGCACCTACACAACCCCTAGCAGCAGTTGCATTGTGCTCATTTTAGACACATCTGTTTTTCTCAGCTGTATATTTCTGTAGATATTTTATAGACAAGCCACRCAGTCCCCARYTGAGTTTTTCTTGGAATTATGATGTTGCCACTTCCTGAAATAGGATTTTCTCATCTGTGAGTTTTCTTTTGGTTGCAAAGTAAACAAGTTAAGCTAACACCCAGGATGAAATCAGCAACATTTGGGACCACAAACTTAGTGGGTTTAGGCTTCAGCCAAAGCATATTATTATAGCTTTTTACTGTAGTTTTTTTCACCTCCAAAAGTGTGTTGGGCTTCATGCCAGCCAAATTTCTCTGTGGAGTTTTTTTTTTGTCTGCAAGAGATTTTCAGAGGTCTGAGAATCTAAAGCAGCTTGTGGATTTCTTCTTGGTAGCTTCTAAACTCCTACTCTGTGACATTCAAATTCCCCTTTCTCTGCAAGTCTTGCCAGAACATCTTAGAGCCCCCCCAAATCAACACATGCCTTGAAAGACACAGCATAGTTTATCAATTTTCTCTCCAATTTCAGAGCTTTTGGGTTTCAGCTCTCCTGTCTTTCACCCTTCCCACGCAGCTAGGAAGTCTAGAAACTTGTTTTATTTTTCCTTCATGAAAATGGAGCTTCTTTTCTACTTCTGTACTTACAGAACCTGTAGTGAACATTATGAAATTCTCAATTAAATCCCAGGCATTGGTACTATTGCTTCCTTGCTGYTTTGAAAGTAACAAGTTTAAGTTCTCAGTGTTGTTAAAAGTCCCTTGTCATGACTGTCAGCTCAACTTGTGGGAATGACCTAACTGAAAAAGGCTTTTGCAAGGAATATGAATGCTTTATTCATGTTGTTTCCTACTAGTTTTTTTCACACTGTTTAAGTGTTACATAGTGCAAATGACATCAGAGGCTATATTGCATCATGGAAATAAATTTCAGACCCTTACTCCAGGGACAGTTCTCTTGTTTCTAAGATAAACTCTGGTTTTGCCACTTGCCATTCCTTGATTTGCTTCAGTTTCATGCACCCCCATGCAATTGTTTTGCATAAGAGCCATACCATCTCCTGTTGTTTATCCTAAACTATGCTGTACCTAAGATTCTTTGGGGTAGCATTCCTGATAGGGTCCCTGCACAACAGGTCTGAAGTCACAAGAGCTTTTTCTGTGTGACTGAAACTTACTCCTTGTAGGGAATCTGCAGAGCATGATGTCAGGTTCATTCAGCTGCTATTCAAGAAAAACACAGAACCAGTGATAGTGCAAGATATTACCTTGTTCACAAAAATGTACTGAAATCAAGGCAGACTCTCATATGACTGAGTCTGCTGCAATGCAGGAGAAATGTGGGTATTATCTGCATTATTACACTTTTGCAGATGGCCAAGAAGTAAAAACAACATGCTCAGAGCCATCCAACAAATGAGGCCTTGGGGCTAATCAAAGAAAAYAATGTTTCCAGCTCTTTAATTTTAACCATGTATGAAGTGATAAATAGTCTTTATACCTAGGAAAACATTAAACACTTAGGGAAATGCAACACTGAGAAATACAGCACCCCATATTACCCAAGAGTGTCTTTCATCTCGCTGCTGTTAATCTGCAGCATTTAATGACCAGCTTGACACTATCGTAAAAGTTCATCTCCAGTTTCTAGGGGTTTTTAAAGAAACAGTTTTCCTCAAAGCAGTGATATATTTGTGGTTTTTTTAGACAGTGGATCTGTAAAACAGTAAGTGACAGGTATTTTCATTTGCTAATAAACTTGTTAACTGTTTTGCTACGAATCTGACTTTGTATAAACTTCCTTCTTGTTTGAAATAACTCCCCTCTCCTACTTAGGATCCTAATGCCTACTTTAAGAAAAATGTCTTTAATGTGTGAGGAGAAAAGTGGTTTTTATTATGTGTTAGGCTGACAGAATGAATGTTCCTTTGTCTTCATTGTGGTGAATATGTAATGATTGTCTTGTCTACTCTGTAACTTTGACAGGCGCAGAGTTAAAATCTGTTTCATAATGGAGAAGCAGAATCATTTGACCAAACCATGAAGGCCTCCCTCAGGAAGCTGCTGTGTAGCAGYGGGCACTGGGAGTGGAAGGTGGGGTGGTAAATTGGCTTCCTGTTGGAAAAGGAATGTTAGGAGAAGGCATTTTGTGAGCATTTTGATACATACAGCTTTTCATTTATGCTGTATGTAGTGTTCCCTGGACAGAAACAACCACAGAAAAAACCTTATCTCCATAATCCCAGCTTACCTTTTCAAGCAAGCACCTCTTCCCCTGGAATTTGCTCTCAGAAATATTTCTAAGTGGTCTTGCAATTCTTTGTTGCTTGCCTCATCACTCTTGCCCTTCCCCAACCATCAAAACTCTCAAATGCCAAAAAGCTCTACATCCCACTGCCTAATTTTTGAAGAACTAAGGGACAAGGGGCTCAAAAACATGTATTACAGCATCATGTACCAACTACTGATCCTGAGAAACAGTGGAAAATTTAGAAGACAGTTATATTCTGCATCTGTAAAGTAGCAAGCAAGTTGAGAGTAGTCAGAATAGAATATGTCCCAGATGTAGCTGTAATACACAAAATGAATGAATTTGATATCCCAAAAACACAGGGGTAAAGGAGGGTGAGTGAATTTTGAATAAGGCTGAAAATAACTTTTTAAAAATTTGAAATATTTTATACTGTAATAAAATTTATATACATCAGACTTTCCTCCCAGTTACTTGATATAAAATTCCAGAATGGGTAAATTGGAAAGAACTCTCAGAACTCTTTTATCAAAGATAGTAAGTACTTGGGATTAAAAGGGGCTTTGGCATAAGTGGATTTCACAYTGTTTTGCTGCTTAGGTGAAATATRGATAATMATTTTCTSGGTGTTACATTATACTTCCCACATACAAATTGCCATAAACAAAGTGAATATCCTCCATAAATTATGCCTGCTCCACTTGGCATTTTGCCTTTTAAGAGAAACAAAAATTTTCTCTCTGCTAGATAGATGCCCTGGACAATGAGTCATTGAAACTGTTTTCAGATGGAGTTTTCTGACCAGACAAGCACAAAGAGACTGATATTTCTGCAAAACTCTACGAGGTGTAGGTGGCCATGGGGTATAGTACTAAAAATACCCTGATATTACATCTGGCATTTTGTGATCCGTTTCACAGTAGTAATTCCAGTGTTGTTCTCTTCCTGTGTAAATTAATGTCCATACATCAACAGCGTTGTAGTGAATAGAGTTCCAATTGTTCCAATTTGAAATATAGCTCTGAAAACATATTGTTGTTATAAAATCTAGAAATGCAAACCAGCATCACCATACTTGYAGGTGTTGAGACAAATTGGGAATTCTCTGCCCTGAATAGGTCACAGAGTAGGTAGAGGCTAGGACAAAGCAGCTAACTGAGAACATGTTACACACAAGAATTAGCAGATTGTACTGAACTCCAAAATAATTTGTCTTGAAATATAGTGATCTGAAGTCACATGTGGGGTCTTTTTCTATCTATCAGATTGAAAATACCATTATAACATAGTACAGATCACCTACATTTAACCCAAAATAAAAAAAAAAAAAATCCTGGCAGTGTCAGTGGGAATTTACAATTCCAGAAGACAAGAAAAAAGAAAGAAAAAAAAATCAGAAACGCTTTGAAAAACTTCCCAAAGACTTTCCTTTTTTTTTACTTGCTCTCAAGCTCGTGAAGTATAGTTCTTGACTTAATTTTATTTCAAATAACTTTTTTAGAAGTTCAGTTAATCGCAAGATTATAATATTTGTTATAATAAAACCCCAACCAAAAACTCAGGGGCATTTGGTAGTTTTTCTCCTCTAATATATTTTTGAACTTCCACTAAACTATTTCCTTTCTATCTGTGAAGAAAGTATCTGTGAATTATGATGACATCTCTTGGCAAGTGCTGTCTTCACAATCATGTAGCTGTCAAAATATGTGATGAAGTCAAATGGCCTCAAGGGAGGAAAATGTCATTCATTTGTCATCAYGACAAGTGATATACCTCTGTGAGATAGTCTGACAGATTAAAGTTTATCCCAAGAACCAAGAAACTTACTTTAATGATTGAACTCCCCCACTTCACAGCCTACCAGCTGTGTCCTTCTTCCTCCCTTTCTTCCTCACTCTACACTTCACCCTAGACAATTTTGCTGGTTCTTTAATGTGAGGTTTCCACCTCAGAACAGCCAAACACACTTCTCTTTACTTGTGGTGAGCCCATTCAGTGCTACACAATCATCTRCACCTTCCAAAACATTTTCCCTTTTTTTTGGCCTGAAACTTCCGAAGTGCAACCTCTGGCCTCRTTATTCCACCTGCAACTGATGGTAAGGTGTCTGTGTAATGCCCTTGAAATATTTTTAAGGTACTGTTTAAGAACTGCAGGCTTGTTTTTTTTTCCTTATCAGACAAGCCCATCTCCCTCATTCTCTTTCTTGGGTCATGCTCTTGGCCCCTTTGATAACATTAAATGCTTCAGGACTGAGATCTCTGATGCAGAACTACAAGACTAGGCAGTTCTGGGAATCTTATCCTCAAATCTTCTGCTGGTAGTTGTTTTGTGTTTACTTTTTAGTTTTGTTTGATGAGTGGAAGAGGAGGTGCTAAGTTTGGGATGCAGGTATAGGAAATGKATATTTCTGCTATACAGGGACAAAAGGTGATTGTATGAACAGAGCTGAAGAAGTGATGTGCTCCTCAGTGAAATGTCTATTTGTTGTGCTAACAGTTAAGCTAGGTGGAAATGCTAGTTTTGCTTAAAACTCCTTGCTGTCTGCCAGTGGAGCTGTATTTTGRTTCAGAGATGTTGCAGGAATTGCTTACAGCAGCAGTGTGTATGGGAATACTCTCTTTCTTTGCTGCCTGTAGWATTCCCTGCTGGTGTGCTTTGATCTGGGTCTCACCTCCTTACACACTGAAGCTGTAGTTTGGAAAGGAAACAAAGTTAAAAAAACGTTCCCATTGAGACATTTCTCTGTGTTCTTGCAAATCGAGTAGATGACAGCATCCTTGTCATGTCCAAAACATCACTGACATTCTTGCTCATGTACCAAAGGAGGAACAGAAGCTCATGCTGTGCTACTCTGAGCAAGCAGTCTGTACACCTCAGCACATCAAACAGTAGCATTCTGWTGCTTCTGCTGAGATCAAGAGTCTAAGTTTAGACTCCAGAGATACTGTAGTCTAAAATTAAATTCATCACAGCAAACAAACAGGAGAAATGGAAGGATAGATCTGTGGGCATATAGGTTGTTTGTAGTAAAGCTAACATATAGAGACAGTGTTCTAAGTACTACTACACACTTTCCTCCTGATTAAGTTCCTAAACAAATTTGGGTTGCATTCCACGCTTAACACAACTGTGCTTGTGRCCACCAAGGACTGGAGGAGTTCAGAGGCAAAGACTTGACCTRCTGCAGTTGTGTACTGTGGCAGGCAATAGCTTTGAAGGAAGGAAAAGTGGTGGCTGTGGGAAGGGGAAAAGGTAGGGGAGGGAGTAATCTCCAGCTGAGGTGTGAAATATGGCATGCATGTTGAGCACCTTCAGAAAAGTAGAGGAGTCTTCTGCCATGAAAACAGAATAGGCAAGCTTCATGAAGTACTCTGCATGAGAATTTAATACCCAGAGCAGAGAGGTGACAAACTCAGCTTTTGGATCTCCCTAACATCAAAGTGTGCTGGAAAGAGGCTGCTTGTGGAAACAGAGTTAACAGGGCAAGTGTTTAGAATAATGGTTTGACTTAGTCCTACAACCAAGAAGCCTCTACCTTTATTATGGAAGATTAAARTCTGCAGGAGGAGGATATGGAAGCTGACAGATGCAGGTGATCGATCTGAGGGGTGAATGAGAAAGGCAAATGTAGTGAGGGAGTTATCATATTCGAGGCCTGTGATACAGCCTACTGCCCTTGGCAGGGGGTGTTGAGACTAGATGCTTTTTTTGGGTCCATTCCAACCCCTTAACCATCTATGATCTGAAGATTTTAGTAGTCTGGCAGAGGCACTGAATCRGGCATCCCCAAGCCAGGGATGCCTTGTAGTGCAGATCACATACAGGGGTGGGAGGAGGTTCTGTGAAGGGCTTGCTTCAGCCTGTTGAGTCCCACAGGATGCCATGCCAGCTGTTGGAAATTTACTACTGTCATAGGCTATGGAAAAAATAATGAGTGTTTGCAAAAGCTATGAGGTGGCCTGGGGCACTGCACTGTACCCAAAACTGTCTGCACTCTATCCTCTCCTCCCCCTCAAAATGGGATTTATTACAAGATTGCTGTTGTCCTTTTATGCTGTAGGAATCTTACTTTTAACAGATTGGTAACATTGTGTACAAAGAGACAAAGCACACTCAGAAAAAAGAAGTATAGAGTGATGTCTGTCCAAGTATTACAGCTGTAAAGCTCAAAGGAATTTCACAGGTTTATGCTGAAGATGTATATGTTTAGAATCTTACTAGCTTTTATTAGTTTACTAGCTAGAGTTTTCACATTCAGAAACAGGAAAAAACCCAAAACCTTCTGTGTTCCTGCACAACTCTTCTGTAAGTCTTTCAGGCATAGATGCTGAAAGCAGAGTCTCAGCTGCTGGGCATCCCCTAGATACTTTGAAAGGAATGATTCTTCCCTACTCAGCACTCACCCTTACCACATCCACATAAAAATAGGATGCCCCTATAAGAGACCTCTGCTTGAGCACCTCAAACCATCCTGGTTTCAAATGCAATCCATGGGCTCTGGGAAACATGCACACAATGGCTTCTCAGTGTTCCGCTTACTGATTAATCCTGTGAKCCTGGCAGGGCATCCAGGGCTGACAGCTCCGAGAGCACTGTGTGCATKGCTGTGTGCATGAAGAACAGCCACGTGCAATACCTCTGCTGCTGAGGTGACCTTGGCCATGGAGACCTGGTCTGCTTGGGTCTGCACCTTGGGGCCACGGCCTTCCTAAAACAGCAGCAAGCAGCTCCGATAGGCAGTTYATTATAGTGAGTCCTCATCAGTCTGTGCTGTTCCACAACACAAATACTCCTCTGGCTGCACTTAGARCACTCTTTTGAGTAGCAGAAAAAATATTCTGCAGAAGCAAATGGCCTGAAAACRTTCTCGGGATAGTTCAAAGAATTGGCCTAMTATTTTAGCCACAGTGCATGCAACRTGCCTGCTTTCTGGATTACTTTTTAACTGAARCAAGTGAGSTGTGGACCAAAAAGGGAAGCCAGCAGATTGCCTTGGGATGCTTTGTTTTGCCAAACAGAACTGCCTCATCCAGGCAACTTCCTGAGGTTGATAGGTAGCGTTGCTCTTGCATTTTTTGCAGTTCTTTGGCTAAGGTTATTCATCCTGGTTTTTTCCCTAGTGCACCCATCTGTTCATCTTTCCCTTACTCAGAGGAACTGGTATTTTTCATGTATGCCACTTCCTATTTTTGTTGCCTTCTTTTCCACAGCAAGCATACAATTTCACTAACTTTTCCAGSTAATACTGAAGTTGTCACGAGCAGTATGAACTACCCCTACCCATCCTCAGGTTAATTAGGAGAGGATAGGGAAGGTGCCTCTTTTCTCATCAGTCACTAGAGTAAAATCTCTCTTGTGAAAGGAATTTGGAGCTCTATACTATTTTGGTCCTATCCATCACAAATGGCAAACTTTAGCTACAGGGTATACCTGCTTTCAGAAGCTCTTACTGTACCAAGAGTAAACTTTGCTGGAGAGGAATATTTTACATCAACATTTAGGTCTGCTATTCTTGAATTTCTCACTTGAAAAGCCTGTCATCCTAAATAGCTGGTGTAATTGCCAGTTTATAGTACTGACATGGACCAAAGCAAATTCAGTAATGGCACTAAGAAGTCAGAGCTTTTCCAACATGAGAAGATCTATCTATGTAATTTCCTCCAAAACCCCACAATAAATTCCTTCTGTTTACTGATTTTTTGGACAATTGAAGGACAGTAAAAGATTTTATGTTGAACCACAGCCTAGATAAGTATGGACTGCATCTGAATCGTCAAGTCATGACTATTTGTCAAAGGAAAATGCTTGAAATGCTTACATCTATGCTGTACTTTGTAACAATGTGTGTMGAATAATTTTTATTAGACAGACTGACATTCATACTTTCCAGAGCAGTTGGTAATTAAAGTGAGTGATATTTCCAAAGTGCTGGTTAATGACGGCTGTCATCCAAACACAGTGCTTCTGGACACTGACAGATTCATTTGCTAGCAGCAGGAATACTGGSTTTTGAGTTGTACATGTGTGCATGTGGCTTCCTCTTCCCCCTTGTCTCAAGAGTCACTTGTAATAATCAAACACCCAGATCCTCCTGGAAACAAATGAAAACCAGGGAATTTACTCCCTTGGATGCAGTATTTGAGGCACAYAGGCTTGCTAGCTGCAGGGCTCTGTTGGTATCTCTGATGCTGTCCCACTCCATCTGCTGTTTCCTGTCAGGTGTAGCTTGTCGCTGGGATGGTGCTTTTCCCTATTTCACTATTCCTTCCACAGAAAATGGCTCAGGACCAGGTCTGAACCTCTGCTCTACAAGTGGCAATGGGCATTACTTTTGYACATGGAGCACTGTGAGGAAACAGAAACAGCTAGGTGTGAGGTGAACCCACTATCCCCTGACATCCTTATATTGAAGCTGAGTGACTTGGGGAGAGAAGTACCTGAATTTGGCTGTGTCTAAGTATGAAGTCAGTGATGGTTATGACCTTTATACCCCCAGTTAACTGTACAGGTCTCCTCATAYCTTAGTTTGTAAACTGGTGATGTTCCCAGTTTGAAGCCTTAAGGATTGGGAAAGGATTTAGGTACAGGAAATCTTACTTATAATGCATAATACATTGAATTTCTGAGTTCTTCCTCCCAGGAGGATCAAAGCCTATTTCTTAGATAAAAGCTATTTCTCAAGTGCAAGAGGTGGGAAAYGGCTGAAAAAAGTTACCATCTAGATAATAACTGTGTAAATACATGTTCACTGTAGTAAAAAAGTCCCTCACTCTTCTCAAAAGACTCAAAATTGCTGAGGAGAGCAAAAATAGTATACTAAGCACATGGCACTAGGAAAATGTCAATGAGCAAAGTTAGCTGTATGTTACAAATGAAGCAGTAATTAGGAGAACATAATCCATATGYCATGGCCCTTCCTTTTCCAGGATTTTCACTGTCTATATGTGTAGTCAYCGGTCTTAAATTTAATAATTTACTTCCATCAGAGCCTAACTTGTCCGGTAAMGAAATTCAAAGCAGAAAAAAAAACCCACTGTGAAAGGGAATAAARTCTTCAAAGGCAGCTTCAGTGTGCAGCAATTCTGAGCTGGAAATACAGCAAGGATTAAGTATTTGCTTGTGGACTGCCTTCAGTTTCATCAGTTAGGGTTTATATACTTAAACTTACAGGTATTCAGTGTCTGTGTGAGCCTGTTGTTCAAACTTTTGAAATCCATGGCACAAAGAAAGTGGGATGACTATCCTTCTCTGTTTCAGTTCCTTGAGTATTTCAGTCATAGTGCTCGAAAAGGAAAAGTGACATCATCACTATCAGTTTAATAAAAATGAACYGAGATTGGAAAATTCTACTTACCTGCAGGTATAGACCTGATTTCACACAATAGCTGTTGGATATTAACTAACCACAGCACTTCTTCTGAGGATGGCACTGTCTTCAAAAAAACTTCACAGTCCTTTGAGTTATAAATCTGAATACTTTTTTTCACAGCTTGCCAAGAATAAGCCACTCCTGGGGTCTTCAGTATCTTTGTGTGCTTAGTGTCCATTCTTGTCCAAGAATATTCTCATGGCCTTGTTTGGTCTCTCAGGCAATCTAGAGAGAAAACATTTCAGTATTATGGAGAATCACTTTGGATGCAGGATAAGCTTGGAGAGTGGACAGTTTGCATTGTTTCTCTTTCTCTTTTACTGTTTTCTAAGGTCAGAGACATACAGAGTTTCCAAGATGAGTTTCAGCAGGGTATCCAGCACTAGTATTGTGGTAAAATTCTAAAACTCCAGCCTAYGGGAATGCTGTGATGCTGGGGTGTAACTCTTCATGTGGCCCCAGAGGAAGCTGTTCCTGCAGTTGCCAAATCTCAAATGTGAGASTGATGGCTCCCTATCTCTTTAGGCATGGAAAGAAGGATATGAATTTTCAAATTTCCTAGTGCAATTTTAAAGAACCCTCTGGGAACRTCAAATAAAGTTGTCAGGTGCTGAGTACCACGGAAATGTTAGTCTCACATGCAGCAGTGTGAAGGATCATCCCACTTGAGGGCAGAACACATTCTCATAAGTGCAGTGGACGGTGTGTCTTGCAAGGCAGCCTGCTTTGGACAGGCTTTTAGAAGAGCCTCTGCATTCCTATGTACTTCTCTGAGAACAGCATTTACTGTGAAACTCAGAACAACTTAGAAATTACTTATTTCTGTCCTCTCTGAGAAACTATGCTTGAAAATGAACTGGGACAATCTTGTTAACTCTTCCAGCTGACACTGTGCATCTGCAATGCAGAGCGAAAGCAAGTTAGATCTTTCCTACATTTTTTAAAATTTTTCTTCTTGCAAAGGCTTAATTTATACCAGGATAGGAGATTTGGGCATTTTAGGTTACAAGAATGTGCCTGGCATTGTGGGTGCCCTTGTTCACACCTGGTACAAGTGTTGYTTTATTCACAGAAGTACTGAATAAAGTGAGTGTACAGTGCTAGATTTGTAGTTAAGAAGCTAGCACAAATAACTTGTCACATAGGAAATACGCACAGGAATATCCGCCACTGGGGTGAAGATTAATTTCCCTGTAAAGGAWGTTTGGCTGACTGAGAGCCCAAAACAGGCTAACCCCATGCCTGTGAAGCACCTTGGAGAAGACTGGACAGATTGGAAGGGTAAAGGACAGTACTAAGGGGAGGAGATCTGGAAGTGTGCTGGATCCTCATCAGCTGTTAGGGCCRGACAACAGAAGCTTCCTGCTTTGGAACAAATATCTTAGCCAGGATGGCACATTTCTCTGGAGAGGAGGGAYGATCTGGAGATGAAAGAACCTGCTGGTGCCCCGGAGAGGGGGCAGATGAACGGGAACTTGGACAGACTGAATGAAGACTTTGAGGAGGGCTGGCCTCTGGCACTCCTGGGGCATGTTTTCCTGTGAGTGAAGAGCAGAAGTAAAGTCCAGGGAGGCACAAACAGTGCAGCTGCCAAGTCCCAGCTGGAAGAGCATGGGGCACACTATTTCCCAGATGAAAGTACTCTCAAAGTTTGCTCAGAGGAACAAAGCCTTTCATCACTGTTGTCTCTGAAGAAGCAGGCTTTGGAATGCAAACATCTCTATAACCACTAAAATATACCCATAGTCAGAGGTCATTGTGTGCTGGAGGRGGCCTAAATTCCAGCCTGAGAATAAAGAGTAGCTTGGGTGCATGGCAAAAACAAGGTTGTGCCTTGACCTCACCACACATGCCCTCRTTTGTATGGATCTACTACTCACAGTCAGTAGTAACTTAAAAGCCTGCAAACCAAGAGAAGTTGGATAGTGACTGGAAGAATTCCTGCAAACTGATGTCAGTATGTTTAATTCTCATCCCCACTGTTCAGCTGGGAGCCTCAATTGTAATCCCACAGTAAAACAAGGAGCTGGCTTCTTACTCTGAAGGCTAATAATTACATGCTTCTGAAGTCAAGGTTCTTTTACTTCACYTGGGTCACAATGCAACTATTTGAGTTTTGTCAGGGGAGGCAGGTGGATTTACATGTAAGAAGGTCAATGAGAAAAAWTAGAAGTGGCTCATTGCCTCTTTTTCAAGCTTTAGATTAACTCTTAGTCTTAGCTCCATGTTTTTCAGGCTTTGGGCTTGTGTTTTTGCTTGGTTTGTTTTTAAACTAGTTGCTGTGTGCTCTAAATATTGCAATGGGGTGTTTGTAGTGTAGAAGGTAGTTTTCTGTCRCTGGAAACTTCAGGGATAATCCCCATGAGGCCAGTATTGTTCCAAATCCAGGAAAGTCAGCAAACCAGAATGTCATCTGCCCAGTCATTTTCAAATACTGAAAAATTCATAYAGTTTTATCATTGCATCATATCTTGCCCTCTGCACCCTTTCTGATGGAATATATCATCTTTTAGATGGAATATATATTATTTATGCATTTATTTTATTTTTGTAGTGCATGTTTTTATCATCACTGTATTTCAGGGTGACCCCGCCTGAGCAACAAAAAGGAATACTTCTAATTTTGTCCTCTTGGAGGCTGCCTCACCCTACCCAGCTGCATTAGACTCATTTGATGTGAACTTCAGAAAGAAAAATATGGTCATATGTAGAGGGCCCATAAGAGATCTGGTATATGTTGTGCCAGACACTGTACACAGTAGAAACCATTGCTTCTGCAGGGATTATGAGAAGAGAAAGGTTGATTGCCTGTGATGGGCAGAAATAGAATGGAGGTCTTTCCTTTCCAAATGTGTGCTCTGACTTCTTCCCCCCACTGGTGCCCCACGGAGTTCAGCTTGGTATCCAGCTGGACTCTTGGAAACTTGGTAGTGGTTATGAAGAGGGAAAGATAACTCCCCTAATGGCTCAGTGGAAACAGGGTATGTCAATGAACCAAAAATGAAAAAATCAAGCATTTTGAAATCTCAGAGAGGGTACAGCTCATTAGGGCTTTTTTACTGCAGTRCATTGTGGCACAACTCCTTAGTGCATACAGAGGAAAGAAATTTGAGGAAATGGGTTTTTCTTCATGGGCATTTCAAGATAATTTAAATACTGARTGTGCTGTCATCTGACAGGTTGTACCTGCAGGCTGGRCAGGAGCTGTGTTCCGAGCTCTTAGGGGAAAATATTCCAACCTCACTCCTTCCTTGTYTGAGCTCTGGTTCCTGTGAAAAGTGGRGCATACCAGAAGATGTACTCCTTGTTTCCAAGTCAAGCAGCACCATTTTAGGAAGAGGTGAAGTCCTGTGCTTATAAAGGGTGTTGCAACTGAATGCAYTTGCAAATTCTTGTGCTTGTGAAAGAATTACATACACTATATAAAAGCAAATCCAACTAGTAATGGGATTGAAAGGATGGGGAAAATGTATTCCTGTTCCAATGGCATCCCAATGGTGATTAAATTGCATGTATCTTAAACATTCATACAGCAGGGAACCTGATTCCACCCTTCAGCTTTGGGGGAAGAGATTTTCAAAGGACTCATTACCTCCACAGTTTCATTGAGAAAGAGGTGCTGACAGAATGAGAACTGTCTTACAATTCATGAATAAACTATTTCTGCTTCCCCTTTGCTAGCAGTGCTTCTGCAGGCTTAAATAAGCAGCACTACCAACACACTTGCTCTTCAAAAATACACAAAAATGGGTGAAGTAGCAGCTTTTAAGTCATTTYTGGCTGCTCCAAACTCTCACATTTGCTTTTCAACATCACTTTCTCTATGGATATGGTAATATTTACCAGTCTTATGTAAAATGCAGTCATAGCTGTCACTACTGACACAAGTACAGGAGTTCCCAAATTTATTCTTCAGTGTTTAATATTGGCACACATATGAAAAAAAAATTTAAAATCACATTTGATCATGATGTTGATAATGTACAGTGATGTTTGGCATTATGGGGTTTCTTTGTTGCATAGTATTTAAATTTTTTTTCTTTTTCTATTTTTAGTGTAGTGGGTATTGATGCATCAAATAATAGATTGATGACTGATCAGAGATATCCAGAACAAGGCAAATGTTTATAGGCAGAAGAAGAAGCATTCAGCATTGAGCTGATAGAAATCTGATGGCAACCAATTCCTAGTCATGACAACAATACAGAGAGAATGCTGTGGAGTGTTCTCTCATACTTCATCTTATGATGAATGAACTCACTGCAGGTCTTCCCAGAGCTTGGATTCTTGTTGTTTCACCCATTATCTCTGGAAAAGGTCTCAGCTTTTCTGAGATACGTGGTTGAGGAGGACTTCTTACCAGAAGTAAACAAACAAGTGGAAGCATCAGAACCATTTTCAATAKTCCGTGTGTTGGTCCTGCCTTTCCAAGATCAGCAAAACACCGAAGAATAACTACTTTTCTTAAGGTCCTGCTTTTTTCCTGTAAGCATAGAAAACACTTGATAMAAGGGAAGTTATTCATATAGGCTTTTCTGTACAGTTTTATCTTCTGGCATACTATCCAAAAAACCAGATACACAGTGACTGTGTGTCTGTTAGTCACCTTCTGCTATTTTGGTCTTTTCCAGCATGTGGTGCCACACTTGCTGAGGCAGGTAAAGAGACAGGCTACAYAGGAATGTGAGATAGGCTACAGCTCCTAGAGGGCCAGCTGCAGGAGAATTCAACTGGAAATAAAGAATTATTTAACTGGATAGAGAGTGTGAATCTGTAGCCAATCCCATCTGACATGAGTCAGGCGCCAAAACTCTGGCCTCATCAGATCTGCTCCAGTGCTATTATAAAGGGCACACACAGGCCAATAAAATGTAGCTGATGTCCTGGTGGCAGAATAATTATGAAAGCATAAAGCACTATGCAAGTAGCACATTCCTTTGAGGAGGGAGTACAAAGCCCTGCCCTGCTGTGCATGTGAACTCAGTTTTGTTTCTGATGGTTGACTGCATGCCAGCATGGTGCCAGCAGAGCCAGGCCAGGGGCTGCAGCCAGGTGATACCTGGCACTTCTCACCAGCACTGGTATCCAGCAAAAATACAAGCATATAATCCCCTGAAGCTACAACAAAATGTTCCTGTCAGACCAATTTGTACACAGGATCAGGCACACCTGACCTTGGATGAAAAGCCAGGTGTAGCAATTCCTTTTATGCTGTCTTAAAGCTATGCTSAAGTGGAGCAGCTTTTAAAAGGCAATGTTTAAATGACATAGAAATAGAGGAAGTGGAAAAGCAGGTACATCAGCAATGTGATGAGTAGCACGTGCTCCCTGCACCCAGCCCTTGCTCTGGTACAGCATGGTAACCTACCTACAGTTGGTAACAGCATGGGAATCTGTTTTGGGGCAGTTTTGACAAACCCTGCAGCAGCATCTACTGCTGCTTTCTTGTGCTTCTAAGACCTGGGGGAAGGCAAGGGATTTTGTGTTGTTCTCAATAATGCCATTTTCTTCCAGGCACCTACAGCTAACAGTTGCCAAAGTWTCATTAACATTATTTCCAGAGGTGTGAATACTTGATGAAGAAGGGACACCTCTTGATGTGAGTGGGACTGGAAGAAGAAAGCAGTAGCTAACAACCTGTTGCACATAACTGAGCATGAGAAACCTTTTTTCTGCCAAGGTTTCAAGATGTTGGCTCATTTTCTTGATCTCTGTTATTCCTGTTTAATCTGTGGAGCATGAGATGCAGCGTTAGGAGTGCTGAGAGGAGTAATTCTTGTGTGTGAAAAAAAAAAGAGGACATGAACATGAGTGAAATTTTTGTAGCATCTTYCTTGGCAAAAGGGTGAGGAGGGGCCAAAGCTTGCTCATTTCTCTGTGTTCCTGGAATCACCCAGACACCAGAGGTAAAGACGGAAAAATGTGCTGAAGTGTGTTGTGCTGCAGTCAAGGCTCTGTCAGCTAGAGACTYTCAGCTTGATGTTTTCCCCTCCCTTTTCTTGCCTTTCTTTGATGGCTTGTCTTTCAGCAGGTGCGTCGTAGTGTATCTCAAGGCAAAATGAAGTGGTCATAGGGTCTGGTGTGAAAGAATTGAAGTTCTAGAATAGCTCCAGATGTCTTAAGATAGCTGTCTTTTGATTTGTTCTTCATTTGTATTTCAGTTTCTTCATGTGTGTWTTTCATCTGAGGTATACTGGGAAAGACACAGGATAGGGGAAGTCATCTCTGGAGTTTAACCTTGTCTCATACATTGTCTCTCCCTGTACCACCTGTACTGGTCAGAAAACAAAAGAGTTCCCAGGAGTAAATAATGTTATGTTTTTCAGATCCCTCTGGCCCTCAGATATCCTTGAATYAATTATGGCCTGGAGTAGATTTATRGGCCTGGGGCAGTTAGGAAAATGTCCAACACATGGTGGGAATGAGCAYCGTTATAATGTGTGTGTGTCTGTGGATGTACATACAAATATAWGTATAAAACCTTAACCTGACCTTTTGGGTATTCTGTTAGGTTGGTAATGCCTTAACAATGTACACCAGTCCCATCACCCTATTTTGTAAGAAAGCCATTGCTGTAGCTTGTTTTTTACATTTTAATAAGAATATTATAGGAATGATGGAAGCAATTTTTGAGAATCCTTCCTATGAAGGATCTCTGTCTGCATTTCAATACATGCATGCATCTGACTTCATGCTGTTTTCTTCATATTAGCTRCCCTGACATCTTCCAAGATAATGACTTTGTAGTGCTTGCTTTTCTCACATCTTTCTATTAAGAGGAACAACTTAAGTAGGCTGTAGGACATYCCTCCTGGGTGTCTCATCTGTGGGTTTTGTCTATGTTTATGTGCCCACGTCTATATTTTGCTGCTTCTTTGCACTGTGTAAAAGCCATTTGACCTCTCCATTCCACTGCATTTGTATCTATCTTATAGAAAATGAATGCACTAACTCCATATCTAATTCATTGTGACTAACTTATTTAGTTCCATTTCCAACTCTGGACTTTGATGCTAAATACAGCTATTCCGAGCTTTTATAGTATTGGCAAAGTGCTGATTCAGAGAAACAAAGTGAAGCTAGYTTTGAAAGGCTCAGGGATGATTTAAGCATGTTGATCACATGGAGAAAAAATTACAGCTTGCATCTTTATCCTTTCAGCCTGTGGGGATTAG
Source organism: Alauda arvensis (assembly GCA_902810485.1). Taxonomy (NCBI): domain Eukaryota; kingdom Metazoa; phylum Chordata; class Aves; order Passeriformes; family Alaudidae; genus Alauda; species Alauda arvensis. The sequence goes on along the minus strand of CADDXX010000008.1, from coordinate 2,582,157 downwards.
CCACAAACTGAAGGTTGTAGAGGGGCAACAGATTTGGAAATAGCCATGCTTAATGATGTAAAATCTGCTGTCTGCAAGGAGCAGCCTGCAAGCCCCAACTGCTGCTCAGGGACTTCCCAGTAGGGCATGATGGGAATGAAATCCATGCATGTTTCATCTTGAGAAAATTTCTTCCCTTCTGCTTCTTGGCAGCATCTTAGATGGGTTCTATAATGAGTTCTCTAAAGTAATGCAGTTGTTAACTGTGCAGAAATTTCAGTGCACTGACCCCAGTGAATTATCAGAGGTAGGTGTAATTATTTGTAAAGTAATTCAGGCCTGGATTATGAAATATTTGCTCATGTCATTCTCTTGAAAAGAGAGGGCGTGCAGTTAGAATGGTATTGACCTTTTCTAGGCAGCTCTTAGATGTGCCAAGTAGGCGGAGGAAATGTGGAGGTGCTGATGTTGCCAACACGAACACGGAAGGGTAACGCCACTGGAGCTGAGGATTTCGGGAGAGAGGGGGCATGCACCCACACACTCTGCAGAGCAGAGCAGAGCAGAGCAGTGAGTGGTTGGCAGCAGGCAGAAATCACATCCATTTTGTTTCTTTGCTTGTGGAAGTGAATGACAGTCCTGTGCAACAAAAGACAAGCAGCTGGTCCCCGATTATTTTCTAGGTCGCTAGATGTGTAATGCAGGGGASAAAGCCTATGGCAAAAGGGTGCATAGTCACCAAAAGAGACTGGAGGAGCTCACCCAGAAAAACAGGCAGGGCAATGGAAACTGCAAAACCTGTTGAGCCCTCATGGCAGAAGGCTGGGCATTGGTCTTTCTGGGTGGCCGTGCCATAGGACAGTTTGTGTTTCATGCATTACCTTGGCATAGAGGGAGAATGGATCCTCATCACCCCAGTCCATCAAATCTTAATTTGCTACATTTTGTCAGCAACTTAGTCTCCTTTTTTTTTCCTTTTTGGCACTGGAGATAGTGCAGCAAATATGCTGTAAAATTAAGTGATTTGKTGTAGCTGAGAGAGCAGGAGCTCTGCATTTGCTTGGCCATGTCATGTGTCAAATATACACASACAGGATGTTGAAAGTTTGAAAAGTCATTTATCTTTTTTATCCAAAAGTCACTTTTAACTCATTTTAAAGACTTATAATTGTGGACCTGCTGTCCCATGGTGCCCTCAGCAAACCTTTTCATTGTCTGATCTTTCTGCTGCTTAGGGCCACAACTGCATGTCCCATCTGCTATAGGTGCAGAGACAGGGAGCTCCATTCCTCTTCACAACAAGGTCTTGGAAATTGCAGTTATCTTTTCATGTCTTTTCCCTTCTAAAGAATGTAATTTCACTTGCAAATCAGTCTTACTGTTATTTCTCACGTCAAGTCATCTTTGTTATTTGTCTTTGAACTTCTTCCAAACATGGGCTCCAAGATACCTGCTCAAGTCTAYAGTGAAAAGTAGTTGACACTGAATTCTGAGAGTGCAATGTCACTAAATAATTGTTAATTCACTTCATAGCAGAAGTGTTTTTAAAAGCCATAAAATCAGCTGACATGTTTATCAGAAAAAAGTTTTTAATGCGTTCTCTGCCATTTGGAAATAAATTTTAATATATTCCCCACTCTTCTATATGTAATAATGAAGCAATTTCTTCGCTCAACAACTGCCACAATCTGAGACTTCTCCCTGACTGCTTTTTCAGAATACTTTATGAAGCCTAGAAACACACTGAATTTGAAGTATTATTACACACTGTAACACACTGTGTTGCCCACTGAACTGGGCATCACATTCAAGAACTTAAATGACATAAAGATTGCAGTGTGCAGTGTGGAAAAACTCCCTACCCATTTGTCATGGGTTTTTGTTTTTGTTTTTGTGTTTTCATTTGGTTTTTTATGTTTTGTTTTGGTTTTTTTGGGGGGGAGTGGTAGGGATTTTTGTTGTTACAGTTTGGGTTTTTTTGTTGTTTTTTTTTCTTTAGCATAACAAATCTGCTGCAGCTGTCAGTGCTGCAGTGTTTTTTGCATTTCTCTTTTTCCCAARGGAAAGCTCAGGAAGCATGGGCCTGTGGCTATGCTTTTGGTTTCTCAGACCCACTTTGCTTGGTGAAAGAAGAGAAGATGGAGAAATTAAGACTAAAATAAGCTTTGAATTTAAAACATTTTATTTTCCATGCAATTAGCATGGACATATTTTATTCAGATTCTTTTTAATCTGGTTAACACACTTTTGATTCCAATATGTAGTGAACAGCAACACTAGTGCAGAATAGCTGTGCTAGGAAAAGTTCCCACATGGACAAGTCCTGGAGTGTATGATCCATCCTGTCCTTGGAAGGTTATTTTCATTGACAACTCTGTTCTGTAAAATCCCAGCCTGRCTCCAGGTTTCGCTGGCATTTTTTTCAGGCCTGCTTAGAAGTTTGTGTGTTCTGATATGAGAGGAGCAATTCCCTCTGCATTTCCATTTTGCAGTCTTTCAGCATTTACAGTTTGTGACAGGAAACCATGGAGCTGTTTGTCTGATTTGGTGATGGGTTTTAAAAATATCAATAACATGTTTAAASAAATAGAGAAGCCCCCAGGTTTTGTTCTGGGTCCTTTTGTGTTTACCTCTTGGCCTGTGTGTTTTTATGGGTTCCTGTTTCCAAGAGTATCTCCACAGCAGCAAAAGCTAGATATTTACTGTTAAAAAAAAATAAAAATGTTGACATCCTCATGGGGTTGTATGCCTGCAGGAAATGCAACAATATATATATTAAAACAAAACAAACAAAAAACAAATGAAAACAAACAAACATGTAAAACCCCCAAAAAMCAAAAACCTCCAAAAAACAAAAACAGAAAAACCCACCCAAAACTATATGAAACCCAATAAAATCATGTGAGTAGCCAGTGCTGACCTCAGTGTTTTATATGTTTGCAGACATTTGAGTTTCCCATCAAGTTGGTAAATTTAACAAATTCCAAGTTGCTTTCAACAGTAGATCACCATCRACAACAGTCAACAGCAAATGCAAAWTTTTAATGTAAATATCTCTTTCATACAAATAATGAGATTTGGAACCTTTTGAACTGCTTCTGCATATTCAAATAGCTGATGTCAGCAATTACATGTTGTATTGCATATTCTCCTTGTTAAAAATGGTTAATGCTTGTCAGTTATCTGTGTTTTGCAGACCCATTGCTTTTATAGTATAGACAAACATTTGCTGTTTATCATGCAGTTGTTGTAATAGTAGTTATTTCCAGATGATAATTCACTTTAAGGACATAAATTCTTGTCAGCATCAAAGAAAAAAATTGCAATTTCTCATGCAGTACATATTCTAGCAGTATTTCCAAAAGGTCAGATGCTGGCTATTTATAAATAATCTGAGCCGGTAATTATTGGGCCGGCCTTAGTTAGTTTTGCAAGGCTTATTTCAGGTTGTTTTTTTCCATGGCTAAAATGGTATCGGCTGAAGATTAATCTTGCTTCTCACTGAGGGACTCTGCCCAAGGATGGCAGTTCTGCCAGCATTTGAGATACAATCATAAAATCATAAGTGTTGCAATTTTAGGTTGATTTCTTTGGCAGCCAGTAGTTTTCAGACTGCCACAGGCAACTCAGTAGTTTTGGATCATCCCTAAATTGACTGTATTGTTTGTGTCTATTTTGAAGATCATTGAGCTCTCAGCTGGCTTCATGGCACAGATGCCTCTGAATGCTCAGAAAAACCCACTCCAGAATATGCTGGYTTTTGTTAGAGTTGCCTGAATACATATCTATATTGGAAAGCTAATKTGGACTGCAACAGGTTGTGAATTAAAAACAGATTAGCTATTTTCAATTAACAGTTTAAATTGGCAGCATTGACTCTGTGTCTATAGCATAATACAGGGCAAATTGATTCTTTTGTTCACAAAGAATAATGCTCAATAGGCAATTTCCCAGTGTGTGCCTGCGAGCTCATTGATCTAGAATTTTCTCTCTAGAAACTACAGGGTAAAGTGTGTAAGAGACTTTAGRCTGGTGCACTTAATTGAAAGTGAGATTAAAATACCATGAGACTTGTCATTGGGACTCTGGGCAGCTACAGAGGAAGGAGCATTAGTATTTTTAGCTGAATCAGATTCGCTTCTGATTCAAAGCTTCCCATTTGACTTAATGGGTCTAGGGATCACTGTATGTGTTTAGAAAATAACTGTTTAAATGGTTATAGGTCAGTTAGTTGCATATAGTTTTGCATGAAATCACCTGGAAATGCATTTTCATGTGTAAATAATACACCCTTTAGAGCTGTATCAYGTTTGTTAAGTTAGCCTGTATAGAGGTATTTTATTCTTCAGGAAAAAAAATGTAATATGACTAGACTCTTCTCTTTATGGAAAAAAACAGTAAATCRGTAAAGCATAGGCTTTGAGGTCTCCTAACATTTCAGTTCATTCTTAYCTGAATGCTACATTCTTTGTAGGCTGAGGCTGGATGGCATTGTCAAAGTAAAGGTATAGKAGAAACCCTGAGCTTGACTTTGTGCTGGTCTGCCTCCTCTGGAGGTACCCCACGTTTTAAGGAGATGAAGTAGAAGATGAACTTTWAAAAGTGCTGTGTTTCCACAACCTTTATAGTGGTTCAGTAGTGATTAGGAGCCTCACATAACTGAGAAACTGGAATAATGTTGCATGAGACACCCTTTTCCCAAGGATCAGACACCCCAAGAGTGATGTATGACTCCCCATCCTCAGATGCTTGGGGTTGGGGAACTCTGAAAACACACTGAAATTAAAGAACAGAGGAAAAATCCTGGGRAAAAGAAATAGCAGCACTTCTTAAATGTTGCTGAAATGCCTAAAAGCCGATCAGTGAGGTACCATTAGGCTTGCTTGGCACAAATTGGGGAATGTGGGAGAGAAGGACATGCAACTATAGGAGTGTGCAACTAAAACACTTGCTTTCTTCCTTCTTTTTTTTCAGTAATTATCCCTTTGCCCTCAGTGGGATTGTATTGAATTTTTGTCAAGAACAATGCTCTGCAGTTAGTGAGATGAAACAGTGTTTACACTTTCAACACAAAATAAATTATGTCCTAGGAAATGAAGTACATTTCTTTACAATAAAATTCTCATTGACAAAATGAACTTTTAGATCAAAGRGGCAACCTATATTGAATCTAAACAACTCCTGTTACAGTCTCTACAGCAAGATGTTTTTCAGCACCATGTCACTGAGTGAGAAAAAACAGGAACAACTTTTTGGTATTTACATTTTGTATGCTTGCTATCAGCAGATATACCAGTTAAAATTGCAGTACKTCTGACTGCCATTTCTTGCTTTCATGTAATTATCACTTTGCAATGTGTGTATTTTTATCCTCTTTTGTCTTTGCTGCAGAACAATCTTTTTTATTTGCAAAGAACTGTGCTCAAGGTTGCTAGATATCTTAGACCCATTACAGTTTTACCCACTAATTCCCATGCCTTGGTAAAATATGGATCAAAACAGRTTCACTTTAAAAATAAACAAGGAAATACTTTTTGTAATTCTTATCATTATTCTGGTACTKTGTCCTGACCATTGATAAATTGAAGATGATTATTTCATTAAATGTGGCAAAAAATAAGCTAGACCTTTCTTGTGAAAGAGCTGGGAGGTCTTCAGGATGGAATTAGATGCTAGATATTGATTATTTCTGAGATAATTTCTGCTACTGAAATAGGATGTCTTCAAAGTTGGGTGCAACAGGTGAGAACTGAGGTATAAATTATTTAGATCTACTAAGTAYGAAATTAAGAATTGCCAGTAGTTGAAATATGTAGAAATTTCCAAGTAGTCCTGCCAAAGGTCCAACATTTTTCATTTATTTCACAGCATTTTATTTGGAAGGAAACCTTCTGCAAAACCAATTAATTCAACCAGTTTACTGACAGCAGCTATTTTTGGTTACACAGTAGCATAGCACATAACTTTTGAGAAGTCAGGGACTAGGATAGTAGGAGATGACACTTCAAACCAAAATGTTTCAGTGATAGAGATGCAGCCTTTCCTGCTCTTGCTCAGTGCTGAAACTCGGTCATTGGTCAATTTACTCTTGTYGTGTCATTTGTTAAATTTGCTTTCATTCCTCTTATGCCTTTCTCCAAACATAGAAAATTCACCTCCTTCAAAATTTCTCCTTCCCACTTGGTCAGGTGGCCTTAGTGTTAGAAAATGATATCAAAGCCATGTGTTCACCATGTATTCACTGCTTTTCCAGGTCATTTTGTCCTTGCAGTCAGGCCTTAACTCATAGAGTTTCTACATTGCAAGTCAGTGTACTCACACACCTGGGTAACAGAATGTTGAGAGGAGAAGCACTCACAGTTATWTTAGCACATACCAAGTTATAATTTATACTTTAGTTCAATTGTTTCTTTCAAGACCTGCTTTTCTCATACAGTGGAGATYATGAAGTGTTTGTAGCTTCCAGTAGGACACAATTAAAAAGTATGAAATTAGCTAATTAAATTTGTAGTAGAAGGTTGCTTGCAGCCATGTTCTTTTTCTTGCTATAGGAGAGCCTTCTTGTTGTAGTAATGATGCTGGTAGTGATTCCTTCACAAGGTACAACTCACCTCTGCCCTTATGAAGCCTTCCAGGAACTGATGGATGTGACACCCAGAGAGGTACAGCCCAGTCYCACAGGCTTACCACATGTGAATAAGAGCAGAGTCTGCATTTTGAAGGAGGCATTCCTCCCTCAGTCTTTGTAAAGGAGCTTAGAAGCAGAATCTTCGGAAGGTTGCACATAACTTTTCATGAGTGTGTTCAATCCAATTTTCTGTGAGTTGAAAGTTACTCAAAACTTAAAGTTGAGGAAAACTTAAAGTTGAGGAAAACTTCAAACACATTGGACTGTGGTGTGCAGAAAAACTTCAGGTGTGATGTGAAGTGAGGAAGGCAATTGGGAGCATGAAATCTCCAGGTTCCAGCCATCTTCTAAATTTCAACTAAATTATTACTAATTATACCTTTAGGCTGCATGTAAGATCAAGTGGGTCCACCTTGCTTTGCAGGTGTACAAACGGTGTTTGAAGAGATTTAAACTTTGACAATCTTACACCCTCCTTAGTGCTAGGTCAGTGCAATTGCTAGTTACCTTTTAAAATTTTATTTGTTTAAAAAAGCAACCAGAAAGATCCCTTGCCAGCCAAAAAGTCCATGTAAAATAAGGGTAACAGCATGGGCTTCATCTTTTGATTTGTAGTTATGAGAGGATAGAAAGCCATATGTGAGTGATGACTTGCAGAAGGATGAAGGAATCCTGCTAGCATATTTCTGATTAAATAGTTATTATTTTCACCAATCTTTCCTATCATAGCCCTTCTCCAATATCTTCAAGAAGGGCTTTTCTTYTTATGTTTTCCAGGCATATATCCACCACAGTTGCCTCTTCTTTTAAAAAGAAACACATGTAGAAAATTTGTGTTCACTGGATGTGTGAAAAGGCACTTGCTATGGAAATTAGCCAGCCTTGGAATATATTTAAATGGAGATTCCAAAAGTTTTAAGTGAAGTTAGGAGATCACATGYTCCAGATTTCAGTGGTTCATTATTAATCTTTAAGTTTCAGTTTAAATTTTTCACCTCAATGTCCTACTAAAACCTTAGAGGGTAACATATGAGATGCCTAATAGTTACACCTTGTTTGTGATCTACTTCTTCAGTGCTGCATTTTGGTGGGGACAGATGTATCTTCTGTAAAACACATCCTGGGAGAAGCACTGGTGAATGCACAGTATTTTATAAATAAAGCGACTGCTACTTGACTGTAAATGAATGAAATGTAAATATTCACACCGGAGTAACGGGTGCATAATGAGAAATGGATTCCTGAAGATGTTCAGYCTATCCCACAGTCTGCAAAAGGGATCAGCCTTTTATTTATGYTATAAATATAACAAATAAACATGTAACACTCTTCTTTAACTGTAGCATAGAAGATGTGAATGTATGGAAAGTACGAGTTTTGGGTTTGGTCRGGRTTTCCCTTCTGCTTTTTTCCTTCTGTCTGACTGCACTACAGTGTAGTTCCTTCCTGGGTCCCCTCCCTCACACACCCCAAGGGAAGTTCTTGGCACACCCCTGTGACTCTGCTTTTTGCAGAGSCATGGCATCTGCTGTCGCAGGTAGGAAAGTGAAGCAAAGCAGAGGCAGAGCAGCTGTTGACATAACTGAAGGCTCTGACATCAGTCCTTTTAAATGAGGGGAGAAAAAAGAGAGCTAGAAKATATTTTTAGAAAGTAGAATACTCGGGAAATTACCTCATGCCTGAGGTCTCTGAGTTTTATCATTTTAAGCTCTACAGTGAAAAAAAAAATTGAAATTACATCTTTCTAATTCTTTCCACTTCCTTATTTATCCCTTGCCATTTTTCACCCTGTCTCAATAACTGGATTAAGGAAGACCTTTAATCAGAAGTTAGTTCCATAAACTTTTTATTGTCTACCTGTCYCCTGTGTATCAGTTGTGTCAAAGACTAATTAATTGAAATCAAAGCCAAGAGGAAGGATTAAGAGGATGTGTGTGTTAAAATGCGCTTGAAGTCCTTCTGTCCCTGCTACCATCAAAGCCCAGGGCAACTTCTGAATTTCAGTGTTCTGTTCTACTCATACCCCTGGTAGAGCCACTGGCTGGCACCATGCTTGGATCTTATGAGCATGTCCAAGTGGGTCTGACCTGTAGCTAGTTGCAGGTTTTTTGAATTTAYATGAACTTGGATCAATTAACAGAGTGCACAGTATTGGCAGTATGGTTCTCCAGGGTTTTCTTTCTGTAACTTCTCTGCATTTATTCCTTCCATTGCAAAGCACAAGAAGCCTCCTCACAGCCCACTTATGTGCCTTGTCTGGAAGAAACTACCAGACCTTTTCTGGTACTTCACAGATGAAGCTTTCTTTGCTGCTGACCATGCTGGTTTTTTCTCACAGGTCTACATCTACAGGTGTTTGGTTGATATGGGTCTGATAGAAATTGCCTGCACGTTCACAGAGTGAATGTACCAGGCAGCCCACAGTACAAGAGGGATGTAACACTATTGTCATAGTGAATTAACAACAGATTAACTGAGCTACAGTTAATGGCATATAGTCCTCAGAGAAGGCTGCAGTGCAAAAAACTCTGGAAAGGGAGAGAATATATACCTATATATACATATATATATACATATATATATATATATATATATATATATATATATNTATATATATGTGCATATATATTAGCTGCCAGACAGCATGGTGTTTACCTGCCAAACCTTCTTCTTTTTCTACTGACTATTCCTTCATTTACCAGCCAGTGTAAGTCAGGAGGTAAAAGAGTTCAGGGAAGGGTAMATTCTCAGCTGAGATTGTCTGCAAACTGCAAAGACTACACTAAATTGGGAAAAGGCTATGTAAATTTCAAAGATCCCTCTTTGGTAATCATGAATATTATAAGCATGGTTTTTTACTCTGGTTTCCTAAGAAAATGAAGATTCAAAGGTTATGTGTAGGTGGGTGCCTCAGTTAGTAAGTTTTGGTACCATGCCTTTGTTTCCCAAGTAACATTTAAGACTGTTGATGAAGTTCAGGTAAAACTTGCAKCAGGGTTCTGAYCTAAAATTTTTTWAATTTCTCTAAGTTTTATGAAAATGGACAGCTGGGTCCTAGTACRGAAGGACTAAAGTATTAGTATAGGCTTTTATCAGACTTTGTGATTCAAGCAGGAGGCATTATGACAACTAACTCTAAAGAGTATATCATGTGCACWTTTGGCACATGATATAATAGAGTGTTGAAATCCATACAGAATGAAGTCTGTAATTTCTGCACTTCAATGAAGTAACTTTTTCACTTCAAAAATTCTAAACTTGGGACTTGCAGACCCTGAATGGACTGTAAAAATCAAGAGGGTGGATTTTTTCTTTTGGACTGGGTATTTGATAGCTGCCAGCCTTATGCAGAATACAGTTGTTCCCATAACACCAATGTTTAGYGAGAGCTATGCCCCAGCAAGAAGTGCTTTCTTATACAGTCTAAACTATCTGCAGATTTGATGTGAATTAGCATAGCTGCTTCTGTAGCCTGTAACGTACAGTTTGATCCCATCATTTGTAAAGCAAGGAAATGAAACCCATTATTTATCATTACAACTCAAAGCTATTTATTTGGTGCTTGAACAGCCTCTTGAGAAATGCAGGTGATAGATTTTTATTGCAGCTTAAATATTTATTRTTACCCAGGGATATATTTCTAAAGGAGTATTAGCTGTATGAGTGCTTTTTGGATGAATGGAGGCAGTTTCTCCCGATACTTACTGGGTGTATACCATCCCACATTGACTGCAATGACTACAATGCAGAACAGTAAATGTACCATTGAACATGTACTGCTGGTCAGAGAGCTAAATCCTTGAGGTTCACCTCCCATTTCATCTGGAAAGCTGTGTGTTTTGGCCCTCCAGTGTGCAGAGGCCCTTTCATCTGTGGGATTGGTAAATCTTTGTGTATTAACTGGTACCTGTAGTTAGTTTTATCACGTTGTTGATATTAGTATCCATAGTATCCTTGAGATGTTAGCTGAATTGAGGTTTAAACTAAGGTCACTGTTCACTAAACTCAAAGAACTACTTTATTTTAAGGTTGAAATACCTAAGTGGTCAGATTTAGTGTCTGGTGTTGCTTGCAAAGATATTAATGAAACAAGCTTGAAGAGAAAAACAAAAAAGGGAACTGAACACACTGGTAAAGAGAGTAAGAAGAATAGATGACATCTTCTAAAGAGTATTGCTGTACCTGTCAGGATATTTTCTGGAAGCTTCCTAATTTGCTATGTAAAGATATTGTTTCCTTAGAAACCTGGAATTTTGAGATACAAATTCAATAAAACTTTACCTTTTAAACACTTCATGCGAAGCAGAAGTGKGTTACTGCACTGTTACAGAAGTAGTGAAAGTAAACAGTCTTTCCAGTGTAGGACAGMTCCAGGATGGACTCATTGCTGTCCAAAGCCAAGCTAGTCAGAGATAGTGCCTCTGTAATAACATMTTTTAGAAGGAAAAAAAGCTATTGTGCAAATGMAATCATGCTCAGAGAAGTGAAGACTGTGAGAGGAACAACTCTGCAGATATCTAGACCAGTGCAGAAAGAGGTACCTGAGGAGGTGCCTCAGGTGTCAGAGCTGGGATCCCCCTGCAGCCCCTGGTGCAGCCCATGGTGAGATCCCCCTGTGCCCCTGCAGCCCAGGGAGATCCATGGGGATGCAGAGATCCACCCACAGCCCATGGAGGAGCCCCAGACTGGAGCAGGTGAATGCCTGAGAGGAGGCTGTGACCCTGTGAGGCCTGGGCTGGAGCAGGGTGCTGACAGGGACCTGCAGATCCATGGAGAGAAGATCCCATGCTGGGGCWGGTTTCTAGTAGGAGTTGTGACCCTGTGGAGGACCCACGCTGGAGCAGGCTGTCCTTGAAAGACTGCACCTTGTGAAAAGAGACCCCCAGCAATTAATGAAGAACTGTAGCCCTTGAGAAGCACTCATGCTGGAGAAGTTCCTGGGGCATTATTTCTATGTRAGGGACCCTACACAGGAGCAGGGGAATGACTCCTCTCCCTTAGTATTGGGACAAACAGGGTGTGACGAACTGACCAGAATCCACATTCCCTGTCTCCCCACACTGCTGGAGAAGAAGGTGGAGCTGGGGAGGAGGGGAAAGGTGGGGGGAAGGTGTTTTTGATATTTGTTTTACTTGTCATTTTCTTGCTCTTATTTTAGTTAGTAATAAATTCAGTTAATATCCACAAGCTGAATGTATTTGTTATCTGCATCACATTTCTCATTCTTAAAGCCTTTTAATCTTTTTTATACATAGGACAAAGTTGTTAAAACTGAAGCCAGGAATGTAAAAACCACTATTCAGAGTTTTCTGTTTGGACTTCGTTGAATGCACTACCAAGAAATCAGGGTATTAATTTTATTTTGAAAGCTACATAAGGCTTGGAGATGATTCTAGATTGGGGCAAGAAGAAAAGTTRAAAGATGATCTAGAGATTACTAATACTGACATAATTTGGAGAAGTTACTGAAATGTCTGTCTCTCCTAACTCTGTGAGTCAAAGAGTATTCAGACAACGTCTTTATGTCCATGGAACTGGTTACCTGGTGCTTGCAATGAAGCCAGATTCTAACTAAGAAAAGGGCAAAGATTTTATGCCTTACTGTGGTCAGGTGTTGTCAAACCCAGGGTGTGTATTTGCTTAATGTTGGGAGGGATGAGATGTGTGTAGGAAGAGACCTATGTTTGCTTCTTTCATTGCTTAGATGGTGATGTGAAGCCTGTGTTAGATGAAGACAAAAAGGCAAGCAGTGGTGCTACAGCAGTGCCTTGCTTTTGATGCATGGGAGGATTTGAGCACCAGGATCAGGAGGAATTATTTCAGAGCAGTCCACGGCTGCATCACTGGAGCTCTGAGACACTTAATCCAATCAGCTAAATATTTCAAACTTTATTTTAAAGTACTTCTTTCTYCCTAGCAAACAGTTGCCAGATAAAATAAGCATGCTTTCAATTTAATTCACATACCCTCCTGCCCTTTGAGACCAAGTATGTAAAATACATCCATCCTACAGCTGGAAARAGAGATTTGTGATTACCCCATTCAATCCCTGCAGGGATGCACCCTCCTCACTTCATTCAAAAAATCCAGAACTACAGGAATTAYTGCTCTGTCTTTATCAAGGCCACAACTGATGGTGCACATGGAATAAGCTTGCTGGGAAAATGCCCAGGCTTTGCTTTGACTCCACGTGAAAATGAATTAGCTACATACCCCACTCCCACTAATTGTAGCAAATTACTATCATTGCTTAGTATCACCCTTCTACATCTGCATGGTTGGCTTCTGTTCTGCCTCTGCAGCTGCTTGGTGAGGCCAAACTCTCAACCTGAGCCTGCAAGAGGATGTTCACTCAGCTCTCCCTTCACTTTTGAACCTACACTTTCAATCAGCTAAACACATTCTGCCGTTGCCTGGTAGAGGAGTTTGGCTCTGGTGAAGGGAAGCTTTAGAGAGTGCTTGGGCCTSTCCCAGGAAAAAGGCCTTTTCCATCGATGTGTTGGCAAATTTGGAAAATGCAGCAAATTGTCAGTATAATGGACAGAGAAGAGGAACTCCTGGGCTCTGTTCTTCTCATCCCAAACATCAGTGCCTTAAAGCTTTGGTCTTTGAGATAACTGGTATACTGACACCTTTCTTATCTCTCAGAGATAAGAGCTTCATTAATTAACATTTGCAAACTAGGAATACTTTCTCTGATAGGAGTTATTATGTATCATAGCAAAAWGTGAATAATCTTGGCATGCTCAAACTAGCTCAGCTTTGGTATAGAGAATAAATGGCACTACGTCATAGGGAATATCTCAGGTTATTTGAAATGTCATAATCCTTCTCTTATGGATTTCTGGGCTATTTTTATAATACTAATTCTGATTTAAAATATTAAGTCTGACTGTCAGTTCTAATCCATGCTTCATCCTTGCATATCTAGCAATATTAACTAATGATTGACTAATCTAAAGGCCTTTAAAAATATTCCCATGTGTAGAAACTTTGGAGGAAGACATAGAAGCYACATACTTTTCCCTGCTTCTGTGGTGGGAAGAGTTTATGGAGCTACACAAGCCATTAGAATGGGTGCTGGCTGTATTTAGTGTATTGACTTTGATTATGTCCCAGTTTGATAACAGATGATTTAGCTTTTAGCTGTCTGTTAYTCTGAAGTGAGCAATTGGAATTTAGCAGTGATGACACAGTGACAAAAACTGGTTCTTTTAGCTTTCCTTTTCTTCTCACTTTAGTAGCTGCTCAGCTCCCCTCTTTATAAGCTAAGCAGCTGTATAAAAATGGCCTGGAAATGCATCCACCACAATGAGTGGTGCTGACAGRCTGCTGCTGTAGCCTGCTGCCTCTGCAGCTACAGCTGCCTTGAGGTCTGACCAGATTTCAGCCAGGCAATAAAATGTTTCCCAAAACAATTCAGCAGCATGTAACTCATGATAGCAATGGAGAAAAATGCACAACACTGGAGATATCTTMTGTTCCTAGACACTTTTGCCTCACTTTATGTTGTACTTCAGGCTGTCCAGACTGCAGATAGAATTGTATTGGATCCTACATCTTGATAGTTAAAAAGCTCAGCTAACCTTGCCAAGCTGCACTGCTGTTCTAAGAGGGCATTCAACCATAAAGCATGCGTAGTTTAGTACTAGTTTTCAATTAAAATGAGTAAATTCTTGCAAAAAGAACTTTTAAAAAAAGATGTAACTTGATGTTGCTTTTCAATACCGTGTCTGTGAAAACAGGACTTTTGTCTCAGTTTTCTGAAACCTAATTTGACAATGAAAGAAGCAATTAAGCTAGAATATATTCCTCTGCTTTATCTAGTCTTTAAATAATTTAGAGGCTGAAATTAGTTCAATTTTTTGTTATTTGTACTGAACGATAATAGCTTCGTTCATTATATGAGCAAGTAAACACAGCAGGCAAAACTGTGTGAGGCACATAAAAGTGGGAGAGGATTAAGAAAAAGYGTATGGGCAGAATGTAGTTGGTCCTGCAGATTTTGGTAGCCGTATGTTGTGTGAAGATGGACAGATGGAAAAATAGTAATGTAAAAAATGTTATACTAGAAATTATCCAGTTGAAGTCTCTACTTCCAATTAGTTTTATAACTTCAAATTCTTGGTTTCCATCTGATACATTACTAAAACAAATGCAACCACATAAGCTTTGTTCTTAGAGGAAAGTTAGGATTCATTTGCAATATGGATGTGTATAAGTGTATCTAGAGAATATATTAGATTTAAATTTTGTRGTTACAGTTTAAAAAGTGATTAGAAAGCAATGCTTTTCATTAAACATTTGAGGAATTTCACTGTAGGAAAAGTGTTTTCATGCTAAACAGAGAAGAACACTGATTGCTCTCTGCACTGGTTACACTGTGCCCTGGRGGAGAATGACCTACAGTGTTGTCTTGCTTAGACCATGTAGGTATAATCCAATCACTACTCTCCRTCACAAAGATGGTTCTCTGTTTTCAGAGTGGGGCACTTGATAAGAAATTAATCTTGTGCTTCAGTCCAGTGTATACAACATCACTGGAGGAAGGTTGCTTTGTACTGGGGATATACAGGGATTGGTCAAGGAGAAGGGATATGAATACAAGTAACTGTGATTGCTTCAGTGCAGTGGAAGATGGGTATGGAGAGAAGTGGCAGGGATATGATGAGGGCATAGTTGGTGGGGGTTTTTTGAGGACAGAGAGTAGCTGTTTTAAAAACACAGATGGTGGTTGGGATGCAGGAATCTGTAGAAAAGCAAGACTTGAAGGATGTCTAACCCACTTTTTCAAGTGGGCTGTGAGTTCAGGTTTTCAAGCATGCATTTAGAAAGATTTTAAAAGAGCGTGGGTAAGTCTTCAGAGTGCRTGGACTTAGCACTCTGAGCAAACTTGGCTCTAAATAACCCAGGCTGCTTCCCACCACAAAAGTCAGGGCAGTCACTGATTACTTTGAAAAACTGTATTCAACTGTCTTAGAATCATAATAACTCTAGGTAGGTGCATTCAAATTAATTATCTTTCTTACATCTAGTAGCCACTGTGTACATGTTCTTTGCTGCTGTTTGATTTATATTCCATAGGCTGACCCTTCCGTTGCTAAACAAAGCCCCAGAATGACTGTGTTTTTATAACTTTTTTCATWACTCTAGAAATCAGTCTCATTTTTCTGTCACATAACCATGAAACAAACAAGACTATATCAATAAACTGTGGTTGTTTTTTAGCTTCTCCTCCCTGCTTCTTGATTCCTATCTCCCCAGACATTTGAGACATGCTGTCTTCCTCTCTCGCAGCCCCTGGTGATTGCACATTACTGTTTGTGTCCATTYGCCAAGTAAGAACAAAGATGTGATTATCGGCAGAATATCTTGAAGCCTCAGTCTCTGCAGATTAATACTCATGCCAAAATAAGTGGCTGTCAATTAACTTCCATTTCRTATGCTTCTTCTTTGAAATTACTAAGTGTAGTTGCCCTGATCCCTGATCATCACATCCAGAAGCCTTGTGGGGTCACTCAGAAACTGTCGTAACAGATTAAACCAGTGTCCACTAAGCCAAGTGTCCTGTACAACAAAATAAAGAATACTACAAGGACCTAGTGTTGCTTCATAATCATTGCCTGAATTTTTGTAAAGTAGTGGCTGTGGGACTCCTGAGCCGGAGACATGTGCTTAGAAGCCTGTCAGCACTTTATTATTTGACTGGAAAWTTTGTCTCTGCTCATTTCCCTGTGATGCTTATCTTTTCTTAGACATCATGTAATTCTTCAGATGCCTTACTTTCTTTAACCTGAAGAGGTGGCATTTTCTGGAGTTCACACCTCTCTGTAAAGATGGATCAGAAACTTGTCACAGGCACTAGAGTTTAGTTTCTGCCTGTTTTGAGTTCATACCCTGCAGGAAGAAAACTCTTGCAGAGAATAGTTTTAGTGCACCTAGAAGTCTTTCACACATACAGCCTTACTAGGCTGCACCCATCAACTCCAAAGAAAATGCATATAAGACTGGCTARYKTCACCAAGTAATTCYTTTCAAGCTCYGGCTGACAAATACCAGGAACTGTCTATCTCAATGCTTCCTTAAGTGAACTGAGAACCTGATCCCATTCCACTTCTTTGGAAAAAGAAAATAAATCCTTTTTATTTCTAATTTTTAAGATGAACACAATAATGTTTCATCCAGTGACACTTACAAAGGACAAAAACACTCAAAATCCACTCTACTTTGGAGACTTCTCATAAAGAAAGCCAGAACACCAGAGTTTCTCTGACTTAGTGCATTAATTTCTCCTGCTCCCTGCAGGATGTGATAGATGGCATTGTAGTGGGGGTTTGCTACAGGCCACCCAACCAGGAAGACACCCTAGATGAGTCATACTATAGATAAATAGAAGCAGCTTTGTGTTCACTGGCCTTGGTCCCCATGGGGGCTTCAGCCTTGTCAACATCTTTTTGAGGGACAACACAGACGAGCACAAGCAGTCCAGGAGGTTCCTGGAATGTCTTGCTGATACCTTTCTTCTTCAAGTGATATGAAGAAAGGTGCTGTGCTGGATTTTGTTCTCACCAACAAGAAGAAGGGGAGGACAATATAAAGCGTGAGGGCATCCTGGGCTGCAGAGACCATAAAATGTGGAGTTTCAGATCCTCAGGGCAGTGAGGAAGGTACACAGCAAACTCACTATCCTGGACATCAGAGGAGCACAGTTTGGCCTCCTCAGGGATTTGCTTAGTTGAGTACCATGGGATAACTCCCTGAAGGGATGAGAGGCCAAAGAAAGCTGGTTGATATTCAAGGATCACCTTCTCCAAGCTCAGGAGCAATGCATCCCAGTAAGGAGGAAGTAAGGCAGAAACAGCAGGAGACCTAAGCAGATGAGTGAGGAGCTCCTGGACAAACTCAAACACAAAAAAGAAACACACAGAGGGTGAAAGCAAGAAGAGTAGCTTGGGAGGAGTGCAGAGATATTGTCTGAGCAGCATGGGATCAGGCTAGGAAGCTAAAGACCTGATTAAATTAAAGCTAGTCAAGGATGTCAAGGGTAGCAATAAAAGCTTCCATATGTACATCAGTGATTAAAGGAAGGCTAGGAGAAAATGCAGGCCTCTCCAGAAGGAAACAAGAGACCTGGTTAACTGGACCATGGAAAATGGTGAGGTGCTCAGAACCTAAAGGTGCATAAGTCTATTGGTTCTAATGAGATGCATCTATGAATCCAAAGGGAACTGTGGGAGAAAGTGACTAAGGCACTATCATATTTGAGAAATCATGGCAGTTTGGTGGCGTTCAAGCTGACYGGAAAAGGGGAAATAATAATGCCTATCTTTAAAAAGAGAAAAAAGAAAGACCTGCGGAACTACAGGTTGGTCATTCTTGGCTTTGTGTCTGGCAAGATTATGGAGCAGATCCTCCTAGAAACTATGTTAAAATGAGAAATGTGAAAMTGAGAAATGAGAAAATAAGAATGTGGCTGGTGACAGAAAAAGTATCTTCAGTAAGGGCAAATGATGCCTGAGAAATTTGGTRGCCTTCTATGATGGGGTTACAGAAAAAAGAGTGACTGACGCCATCTTCCTTGAACTATTCAAAGCATTTGGCACTGTCCCACAAAGTATCCTTGTCTCTAATGAAGAGACATGGATTTGATAGATGAACCACTTGGTGGATAAGGAATTTGTAAGAAGAAATCAGCTGATGATGTTTATTTCCAACAAGGTTTTGCTTCTGTTCTGGAGAGAACTCCTTGCTGCTTGTATTGCCCTGGCTGCTCTCTCTTGCCCATGGTGTGAATTTAGGCTGAAGGCGTAACACTGGATTCTGGCTTATTGACAAAGTGAGCTGAGGAAGCTTGCTTCTGCTGGATGTACACTTCCAGGATGCCCAGTAATCTGCTAATTTTCAGGGGCTAGATTTACACTCATCTATCACTGTGTAAGCTACACTTCCATATTTTAAAAATTGGAGTATGTAACTCCTATTTCATTTCTTGAGCAGAAGGCTATTCATTGAAAGAGATTTTTAGGAATAAAATATCTCTAYATGTCCTTTATCTTGAGTTTTGTATCTGTGCCAACACAGCATCTTTTTTGCTGCTTTGATTCCCCTATGATTCTGTCTTGCATTGGGCACTGTTCACTCCAGCTATCTCTGGCTGAATTATACAGAGCACTTCATGTGAAACCAAGCAGAGAATGTAATGGATAACCAAATTTGGGGTTTTTTTTAACTAGTGGAAAGTAACTCTCTTGAAGGCACCATAGCACCTGTCAGTTATTCTCTTGAAAGTGTGGCARGTAAATACTGATATTTAGTATTGCTAAATACTAAATTCTGTCACAGAGTATTCATAAAACTGTGTGGGTTGGAAGGACCTGTGGAGGTTGAATCTGCCTCCCCCTTCTCAATATTAGTCCAGTTAATGCTCTACATAGTGAACAGATGTTTTTTTTTTAATAGCTACAAGAATGGAGTACYCATGACATCCCTAAGACTTTGTTACAGTGGCAGGCCTCCTCTTAGGGGAAAGACAGTTTTCTTAAGTTCCCATGTCAGTGTCCTGTGTTACATCTTGTACCTGATGGCTCTCACTGTTTCTCTGTGCATCTCAGAAGAGCCTGTCTCTCTCTTTTCTCTCCCCTTCCATGTGGCTGATGAAGAGAGCAGGAGGTCCCTGTTAACCTTCTCCTCTTAACCCTGCCTTAAAAATCATTACCAAGCATAAAGAAATAAAAGTTTAATTGCTTTAATAGTTAGAAATCTGAGCAGGAAGGAATAAAGTTTTCAGGGTTTTATGCGCAGCTGCAAAAGTTATTGTTCTTTTTGTCAATGAACTTTTCATTGTTTCTGTAGATCTATTTCCTACTTCTCATTTATGTTAAGAAGCTAAGCTGTAAATAAGTGTATTAAGACAAGAAAATCATAACAGTTGCTGAAACTATAAATGCAGTTTTAATTGAAAATGTGGGCATGGTAATAAGCATTTTTCAGCAACACTGAAAAGATATATGTTTATATCTTAAGAAAACCCCACTTGTTTTCTTATTTCTTGCTTTGAAGATGCAAACCTTCAAGAAGCTCACAGAACTATATGGTGGCAAAATGTGTTAATCCAGCATTTTGGCAGAGAGGCTTCTACAAGCCTTGTATTTGAGACATTCCAGTTTTAACATGTAAAAAATGTTTCAAGAAATAAAGACTTAATTAGAGGAGTAGTGAGTTATTGAAAAATGTTGAACAGTTAAAATACCTTTGTAAGGAAGCAAAGTCAAGAAAAGGCGAGGGTAAACAATCTGTGAAGGATGAGTGTTAAATAATATGCAACTAGAGAAATCAAAGCTATTGTGCTAAGAGAAGTTATGAACAGCCCAAAAAGAAGCTGGAGATCAAAAGGGCTTGGAATAGAGGTGGGCAAGTTCTGGGAAAAATTTTATAAACAATAAGAATAACTTAGAAGTGGTTTCTTAGAAAAAGGTGAAACAAACAAAGCCTAGGTAAGTAGCATTATGTTTTTGAATACATTTGAGAAGGCTGTTTTGTAAAGCAAGGAAAATAGTTCTGAATAAAGAGTAGTTCTGAATAGAATGTGAACTTTGAAAAAGCAATAGGCCAGTGTTTCATCACCTCACTTACCTCTCATTGAGAGAATATGGGCACTTGTCACATGTCAAACAGCAAGGGAACAAGAGCTCATGATMAAATTCAGGTTTTTTTGCTTATTCTTTTAGCAATTCTGAAGAGTCTGAATTAATTTGTACCATTGGTGATTTTTAGTTAAAAGGTTTTGCAGGCAGACATATAAATAAAAAAGCAGCATACAAATAAGTATACAAAAGCTCCAAAGCAACTGAAATCTTCAGTCAAAGTAACTCAAGAATAGTAAATTAAGATTTCATTAGACACCAGAATTTGGTGAAGCTGCCCTATATCTTGCTTTAGCTGATTCTGCTGCAAGGTAGAGACTATAAAAGTGAAATTCCTCCTCAGTCTCTTCACTTTAAAGACACAATTTACTTCACAATTTACTGTTCATCGGCATTTGTATAAATGGGTGAAAGTCAGCAGTAACTTAGCATTAAATGTTCTTCAATTAGCATAATGAGTGTTTCTAGATGGTGTAATGTTTATGTGTGCATTCTAAAGCTTTCTCAAATGAGGCTTGATGCTACACATCCTTTCTGAAAGATCCTATAACTGATGTGCATGCTGTTATACAGGATCAAAGAATGGTTTGGGTTGAAAGGGAACTCAGAAGATCAGTAAGATCCAGCTCCCCTGCCATGGATATACCTTCCACTAGACCAGCTTGGTCAGGATCCCATCCAGCCTGGCCTAAAATACATCCAGGGATGGGGACCAGYAGCTTCTCTGGGCTGTTCCAGTGTCTTGCCTCTATTAAAGTAAAGAAATACTTCCTATTTCTAATCAAAATCTATCTAATTAGATTAGATTATCTAATCTAAGCCTACTCTCACTTCTATCATCCATCTTCATTATTAAGTAGTGTATATGACCCAGTCAGATTCTGTGAGAACTAATCAGGAAGGGAGATTAKAACTCAATAAAGAAAGCACTTATTTATAACATGGTGTTTAGACTCCCTCACTGCTGGCATAGTAGTTGGGCTGAAGGACAGATGCCAAGCTCCTTTGTTSGTCATTGGTAAAATCTTCTGCTGTTTACATGGCAAGTGCCATGAGTGCYCATGGTTTCACAACACTGCAGCAGCAGCACAGAAATTTTATTTGTTAAAACTCCATGACCCTTTCCAATTCCTTGAGCTGCTCACAAAACAGCAAATAGATACCCAATGGTCCTACATCAACACTTCAGAGAAGGCAGTAAGAACCARAA
This sequence comes from Alauda arvensis, assembly GCA_902810485.1. Lineage (NCBI taxonomy): Eukaryota > Metazoa > Chordata > Aves > Passeriformes > Alaudidae > Alauda > Alauda arvensis. The sequence continues at coordinate 2,560,697 of CADDXX010000008.1, read as the reverse complement.
TTGAAAAATGTACTGAGCATTACCTCAAATGTCAAAATATGTGGACTCAAGTGYTTTTTGAACTGGTGCCTCACTTACAGAGCAGCACATCTGGAATGAAGAACATCAGGGYTGTCTCATGCCTGTAGCTCTGTACCTTCTGTGACAGGGGCTATTCCCTCCACAGCAAATTTACAAACACAATCTGCAAAGAAGAAACATGTCAGGTCAATAACACAGCCCCTGCTGACCTAAATGCCAGAGAGGATTTGACTTGCACTTTTCTGAGGGTGAAGTTATTCATAACAAGAAATGCTGCAAAGATACTTCTTTTTTCTGCTTCACCCAATGTCTGTTAATAAACAGGACAGCAGGTCTGACATGCTCATGTTTGACATCCAGGTCTTATCATATGCATCTGTCCTTACAGAAATGCTGAAAGATAGACTTGGTCTTGAGAGTCTGATCTGCAAGGGTCTGATCTTCAAACATCTGATCTGGCACTGAAGTCCCACTCATACTTGGTGCAGTAGCATCATCCGTTCTGCAGCTTGCACATCCTCCACTCTCTTTAATGACCCCTGTTAAATGAATTTCCAGTGGGCTGACACACAGACAAAGCAAATTAGATACCTTGGAATAACTTTAGGCAACCATTTTCCCCAGATTTTGGCTGGGAGGTGTGTTTGTGTGCACGAAAATGTGTGTGTGTGTGTTGGAGGGAGGAGGAATTTACAGTAAGAGATTATGTTAAATAACAGTAGATGTGTCTGCATATCTGTTCAGTGAGTTTATCTAAACATTCCCTTTTTCTCCCCTGTCTTTTCCCCTTTTTCTTCCCTTGTCCTCTTCCTTCTTTCTCTTTTGCAATTTACTGTCAGGAAGGGCCACGTCTGAAGGGCCACTTCAGTACAGCCTGGCACCAACACAGACGGACGYCAACACCAGTTCCAACTGTGAGTCAATTTGCAATTGGGGGACTCTTTGAAGTGGTACTGGTTTGTCTGCATGCAGAAGCTGCAAGAACTCTGCAGAGGTCTTCAAGAACAGGGAGGGAGTAGGTTTGTTAGCCCTAGCTCCCTCTGGTTGGAGTAGCATGCAAGTTTTTGATGTGTTACTAAATAGCATTAGGTAAATGTAGCTTCTCGTGAAATGCATAAGCATTTTGACATGTGAGGGCCAGTGCTGGGGAATTTTACCAGCAGAATATACTTTGAGCTGGATGTTGTTCAGAAGAAACTGTCCACCAAGAAATATTAGGACACCCCATCTGACTAGAGAAGAGGCTGGAGGTCATGCTGCAGACAAGGATCTTCATTGAATTGTTTTTTCACAGTTAGAGACAAGAGCTACCAGTCTCAGATTTGTGTAGGAGCGCTGATCTGTGTTAGGACAGGTGAAGAGACCTTGCTTTCAGTGTTGAGGTGCTTGAGGTAMTTTGGCTGCTGTCAGTTTGATTCTCTGAGGGAGCACCTGCAAGGGGGAAGACAAGACCTTGCACAGTTCTCTCTCATTATGCATGCACATAAAGTTATCCAACACTTGTGATCACAGTCCCCAGTGGCCCATGCTCCTGATATATGCATTGGATGAAGATACTCCTTATGGAATTGCAGGAGGGGAAAAAAATTCATTACACAGAACAAGTGAAAAATGGCCTCTGCTCTTCACTATTCCTGAAAGGTACTCCTCTCCCATATTTTCCTCTTGGCAGCTTTCTTGGTCCCAATGGGCTTTGGCCCAGCATCACTGAGAAGGTAGCTGAGGAAGCAGATAGTGATTTAAAGAAGTGGGCAACTGTATCAGCTGCAAAATTTGAGAAGACGTGATGGCAAGTGCAGAGGACAGCAGTAGGCAAAGAAAGGGAAAAGTCTCTAATACCACTGCACTTCAAATAGAGTAGGAAAAGTTGCAWCCTCTTTCAGAGACTGACACAGTGCTGGTTCGAAACTATTAGAGCTATAAAATTTATGTAATCTCATTCATAGAAAGGTAGTATAAAGCAGCTTCACCCTACTGTACAGTGAAGGGATTAACACTGGTTTTTTTCTAGATGCATTGTCCTCCGCAGAGTTCTAACACTTTCCATTATTCTACTAAAAGCTCTATCTTTGGTGTATATATGTAAACACAGCTTTTTTGAATATACTTGAATATATTAGAAAAAACCTTGCTCAGAAACTGTASAMGTGAGTAGTAATGTTATCATAAATTATGTTGTATTCTGTTGTTATGCTGCACAGTGATCAATGGAAAATTCACAACACAGACCAATGTCTCACTGAACTGTGACTCTTAAGCAAATAAGTTCTTCAAACCATACTTTTTCATCTTGAATACTTGAGTGAGTCATACTGTGTTTGTCCTGCCTTTTAGTTTTCTGCTGATTTGTTTAAGTCCCACTGTTCCTGCAGTCCGATGACCACTTCTGTAAACTGTTATTTRGAAATATTAATATCCTGGGCAGTGCATAAAACCAGATGGTTTGTCAGCTGTGTCAAGCCTGTGAGCAGCTCTGTCTGTTAGTAAGCACGTGGACATGGCCTGGAGATTAACAGGAGACTCACTGTTAAATTGCAGCACTCAGTGAAGGAATCTGTGCTTGAATTTGTACCAGGTGGAAGCAATTTTAAAAAATTTTAAAATCCCCCAGAGATGGGAAGCTGAGTATGGACAGGATTCAGGCTGATGCTTCACTCATCAGCAGGTAGCAAGTGGATATGAACGAAAACTCTGCGATTACATTTCTAAAAGGTCTAAAAAAAAAAAAAAAGAAAGGAAACAAAGAAACAAAAGATAGATAGATAGATAAATAAATAAGAGTAAAAAGGGAACAAAAAGGCAACAGCCTCTCTTCCATAGTTTGGGAGAGAATTAGATTTAAAGCAGGTCTTGGTTACTTGAAGTCTGAAATACAATACACTATCTTACTCTTCCTTTTAGTTTACCTGGTAGACCATCCTGTACTTGTCTAGAGCAGCACTCTATTTTTGGCTTTTTTTTTTCCTTGCTCAAGTTGTTAGAGCACTTAATCAAACTTGAAGATGGATTGTGATTACATCTCAAGCTCTTCTTGGCACAATTATTGATTGTTTTAATGTTTGTTGTGGTTCCTCTCCAGTAAGAACAGTTTGAGATTGCACTATATGGGGGGGGGAAATCAGACAAGAAAAGCAACAGCCTAGTAATACCAATCAGGTGAGATATTGATCAAGACTGTTCAAAATGCTTGGCCAATAAATGTCTTTTTTTTGCCTTCATTCATTGGTTTATAGTCTCTCTTAGTCTCCTGGTTGGACACTGGACTTGCACAGCTTAGTGTTGAAATTATTGTAGTCAAACAATTTGTGAAGATTCACAAAAACACCTAAAAACGTTTCTGGACTGTATTGTTATTATTATTAAGGGTGCTCTCCTTTGAATTACAAGCCTTGTACAAACAGGAAGAGATAATCTATCTAGGTGGACAGACTACAGGGCAAGAAAAGGRAAAGTGTCCAAGCCACCTAAGCCCTGTAAAAATGTAGAAATCTCTAAGAGATAGAAAAAGGGGCTGAAGTGGGTAAACAGTCTCCACTCTTGGAGATTCTCAAAATTTCACTATAAAAGGCTTGGAGCATGTTGACTGAATGGGGAGTCCATGCTTTGAGTGGGGGCTGGACTACATGTCTTCCAGAGTGGCCTTCCAAACAGTGTCATTTTTTAATTCTACTGTCTGTGTTTAATTCAACAGCTAAGTCCCGTGTATTTAAACTCTATATAGCCTGATACTTRGTCTAGCACCTAAACTGCAAAACACATCCTCCTTCTTTGGAATTAAGCTGTCTCCTCCAAAACCACTGGATGAATGCAGTGGGCAGAAGAAGACTGTAATGTGATTTTTTTTTTTTGGCATTACATTTCAATGAAATCTGTTATATACACAGAGCCACTAAGAAGTTAGGAAAATAGTGCTGCAAATAGAGGTGACAATCTCAAACAGGTACAGAAATCTTCCTTCTCATAAGACTGACACTGACTGAATGTTTTGAAGGGCAGAAAAACAAAACTGTTGTTTCACAGGTGTCCTGGGGATCACASCTAGAAGCATCTCAGTCTGACAGCACTGTTCCTGTAGTGTAGCTAAATTGTATGGGTCAGGTCCTGGGGATGTCAATCCAGTTAGGTCTACACCAGTGTTCAGAAAAAAAGTAGATATTCTCTAAAGGCTAAATGCAAGCAACTTTGATGTGACTTTGTGATAAAGTCCTGGACTCTTTCAGTGGGAATAAAGTATTGTTGCAATAATGTAATTAYGTGTGATATCACATTTATTTCTCTTTAACTATGTGTTTTCAAACACTGGATGGGTTTGATGGACACCAGATTTTTTAGTTCCAAATGGTTTCTGGGATATTTATTTTTCTGTAGTGATGGTAATCTAAACTGAGAGGTCATTATAAATTCCTGCTGTGCACAATAAGCTCTTAAATATTACCTGAGGCAGGGTCTGTGGGAAAAGGTAATAGCAGATGTGCTGTTATGCCAACTGACACAGATGTGAAAAACAGAGTTTTTCTGGGACACTAGACACTGTCCATATCTGATACAGAAGGAAGAAATTTCAAGCTACCATGTTGCATTAYGGGTTCTTGGCTCTTGTATTTTTCATCTTAAAATCCCTATTCAGAATCCACCAAGGCTGCTTGGGTGTCTGCTGTTTATTTTAGAGGGTTTGGGAATGAGTATTACMTCAGCAAGATTAACAATTGTAATTCGTTTTATAATTATTTTTTTTTTGCTATCTATGTACCCTTAGAAGCTTTTTCTGTGGCCATTCATTAAAAACCAAACTGGTTGCCTTCCTGAGACATGCCGAATTGTTTCTGCAGTCTGCTAAACACTGCTAGTTCTGCTGACAGATTTCATAAGGGAAAATTTGGGAAGTTAATCTATATTGCCAACAGCATGTCTGATTGTGTTAATATAAGAGTTAAACTCTTATCCTTTCTATGCTCTGACTTATACACCATGATGCTTTGATTCTGTCCACCTTCTAATCATGTCTGTCACAATACAAATTAGATGGAGAATCTTCACAGGARCATCACGCCCACAAATTTAGCTTTAGCAAGAAATAATTGCCCAGTGCTTTCTATGGAAACATTTCATTTCATCACAGTTGGCAATTTCAAATTATTGTTTTTGTTGCAGTTAATGGGAGCTGCAACAGAAACGTCAGTCTGGCACATATCATGGTGGCAAGATCTGCAAGCAGCAGAAAAACAGCAGCTCCAGAGAGTGGGTCAGTGGCTCATGTGAAGCAGCTTTTAGGGACAGTGGGATGGCTGTACACCAAGCATTTGCAGTTACACATTCCTAAAGCTCATAGGGTTTTATGCACATCACCACCTTTGGTGTGAATCTGTGAGGTGACAGGGATGTAACTTCACTGACCTCTTTCTGAGGTGATGACGCACACCACTGCTGGATTCCATCCCTCAGGATATAACAAACAACGTAGGAAGAAGCCTGATTTTTCATGTGAGGGGAACAGGCAGAGGTAGGAAGAAGATAAAAGCTCATGCCAGCTTGGTAGGATACTGGTAAATCAGGAGTCTCAGCAGGGTCAGTACCATTACAGAGTGAGCCCCAGTAAGACTTGTCTATTGTCTGAGATGGARGGACAGGGAAGAAGCACTCATAAGGTTCAGAAAGAGCAGAACCTGAAGTTTAAACACTTTATATATAAAGCTGTAACTGCAGTGTTATAACTGCGAAATGTTCAGGGTTCATTTATTTTTTGATGACTGCCTCTGATGACAGATATAAAAGATAAAAACATCCAGTAATTGCTTTCATGTATATAAACCTTGGGGACTTTCARACAATAGGATCTGAATTAATTTTTGAAATGTATTTATTACACAGAATTAATATGTGGGCACTTTCACTCAGAATTAAGCTAAACTAAAAGGGTTAAGTTCAAGATAGAGTACATAAAACAACGAAGACAGAGGGAGAATTTTCCTTCATCCAAATTTTGCTAAAAGCTCATGGAGATAAATTGCTATAGAATATGTCCTCAGCCAGTAAAAATGAGATTTATCCAGTGATTTGATTGAGATGTTCAGTAGGGTAGAGATTTGTCCTGAGCAGGTATTAGACATGGAGTGTGTGAATGTTCAGGAATTGGATGGRATATAGGAAAAGGGCATAAACTGCAGAGGTTGACTTTTAGATCAAGCCTTYGACTTTTCCTGCTTTACGCAGATATTGTATTCATTGAGTGAATGCTCTTGTTTCTGGCTCTGTTTTGTGATAGGAAAAACAGGAGGTGATAGAAAATATAAAATAGAGTGATTTAAATGTGGGGGAATAGACATTTCTGCCTCAAAATATAAGAATTCAGAGGCAGACACAGAAATTAAAGATGTCAGTTTCACAACATGTGACACTGTGGAATTCACTGCAAAGGAAAGATAAAGAAACCAAGGCTTCAGTTAAATTCAAAGAAGCATTAATAGCTGTCACTGCAGGGAYGGATAAAGACACAGCACTTCAAAGTTCCATTGGCCAAAGCCAAATCTTTATCCCACACACCTCATATTTATAGGAYTATCAGAAGGCACAATCAATTCTAATTGGTCATCAATTCATTGTAACTCAGTTAACTTCAGTTAGTAGCTGTTCATGAGTGTACGTGCTAAAGACTTTYCTCTTGACAGATGTTTATGCATTTTCTTCATGGATTCTTACAGATACAGACTTCTTCTTTTCACAGGTTTCACTGTTACCATTCCTTTCACAAAGGTGATGTCTGCCTGGCATCACAGGAACTTATCAGGCTAGCTGTTAGCTTAGCCAAAGTAACAAGACCAAATTTTAAAGGACCTTTCTTTTATAAGGTTTTACCTATATGCAACAAGCAATTTACATGAAATATAAAAATAATTAGAGAAGTAATACTTAATTGTGATGAAAATTCTGGGAAGGATATTRGAGATTGTGCTTTGATTATTATTCTAGTCTCTATCAAGACAAGATAATCTAGYAGACAGGCAACATGCAGTAGACAGAAAATTAACTGAGAAATGTTTGAGATTATTGTCTATGAGAAGTGGGATTTAGAAGACAGTGGGTCATATCCAAGCTGTCACTTGATCTAGGTTCCTTTTCTGARCTTCTCCATCCTTGTTTTGCCTGAAGTCTTTCAGGTGTCTAGCTGCTGATGAGTAATATATTCTGATCATACTGATTCTTTGTGAGTCAGGAAAACTGAATTTTACTGCCAGTTGCAGGAGTATCGTGCTTAGCTAACTGTGCTTGGAGCCTGAATATTGTCATACATAACYGTGCTGAGAAAACAAGTGAGTAGATTTAACTTCCAGCCCAGCATGAGGTCAGTGATCAAGATGTAGAGTTTRAACTGTTCAGTACTGCCATAATAACAATGTCCAAGTTTATTAGCAAGTTGAAAAGCAACTTCCAACACCCGTGAATATTCTGAAGAAGCAAGYTGTGGAAACTCTCAGGTGGGTTTGCTTTAAGGATCTTTAGGAACGCAAATAAAACATATATTCAGGTCTGTAGGGACACCCTGTGCAACAGAMTTTCTCCTTAGTAAAGACACTATGGGAGCTCAATGGACACAAGGAATCACAACAGGAGAAAACACTGCTCTCCCCCCTTCCATGATTAACAGGAGAAGAAATGTGAAGAGGTTTATATGAGGAGGAGCAAGAAATCAAAGTGCAGGTTATTTCACATGTCAGACCTTTCACATGTCAACTCAGACAGTCCATAATAATGCACATAGAATCACAGAATCATAGAAGCATAGAATGRCCTGACTGGAAGGGACCTGAAATATCACCTAGGTCCAACACTTACACTAGACCAGGTTGCTCAGAGCTCCATCCAACCTGGCCTTGAACACTGCAGAGATGGGGCATGTACGTGGAACATGTGAGATGTTTAGGTGATGTTTAACCTGTTATCTCCAGATAATAGCAAATAATACGTCTTGTTTTATCCAATTACACTTGTCTAATGCCTTCAAATTCWATTTTAGCTCAACACCTCTACATGTTTTTCCTATAAATACACAATCTTTTAAAACCATCCAAAATTTAGGAGGCCATTGCTTGCCCAAACATCCAGCCATGATTCCCTRATGCCTCTCTTTTGTCATTCCTCCCATTCCTGCAACTACAAGAACTGGCTGAAAAACTGTACAAAACTATACAGGTATTTTTCAGGTAAATCAACAGTGGATGGATCAACAAACAGTGAAAGAAATAGCCTGTAAGTGTCTTTGCTCAGGAAAAGGCAGATACCTCAGCTCAACCCCTGCTAGACATTAAAGTCAAAATGAGGATGATATTAGGAAGGCTCAAGTGTGGGGAAAGGCTTGTACACATGGAGAGTTTAGCTGTGAAATGCAACACCACAAAACCCCATGGTTTATTGTTTAGTCCACAGTACTGGTGGGATAGCAAGAACAATTCAGTTCATTGTAGGCATTACTGTGAGGCAGGTGAGGCACTGGAASTGGTGAGGTTGTCCAGATAAGCTGGGGATAACCCATCCCTGAAGGTGCTCAAGGCCATGTTGGAGGGGATCTGAGCAACYTGGTGTGGTGGTTTCAGGGTTTTTCTGCTGTGAGATAGGATTAAGAGAAAAGTAAAGCAGGCTCAAACTTTAAAGATATATAGTTTATTCACACACACTAAAAGGAAACAGGGAGGGAAAAAAACCCAAAGAATCAAAATGAAACTTCTAAAACACTTCTCCCTCCTCCACCAGCTTCTTTTTTTCCTTAGAGACATTTATAAAGGCAAGAACTCAGAACCTAGGGTGTGTACTTCTTATAAAATAGTCTTTCATCAATCTCTTTAGAGAGASAGGTTTCTTCTGGTTATAGTAACTCTCCACAAGGACAGAAACAGTCTACTCGTGGTTCTTAGCTCTCACAGAAGACAGCTGCCCAGAAACAAAATTCTGTCTCTGTGGTTCTCCCATAAAGTGCAGTGTTTCTCATCAGCTGCACTTGGGTCATGGACTCTATGTATTCTGGGGTGTTATTTTTAAAAACTAACAGTTCAGGTGCAAAGGATACTCTTCATCCTATCTTAGGGTAGGAATATTTCTCATTTCTACTCAAAACACTAGCACAGAGGACTTTATCACATCAAGCATCTTACTCAGATGCCTCAGGGGACCACAGGGTCACTGCTTCATCTGTATCTACTTAGTCCATTGCAAATACCACTGCTCAAAAATTACCAATCTGAACAATTATTTCCCCAGTTTATATTCTCCATGGTTTAAAGATATATTCTAGCATAGTTTCTTACCACAATCACAAAAGATTTTCAGCCTAAGGCATCTTCTCATCTCCCCATCCCTTAAGACACAACACCTCTTTCACAGAGCTCAGTATCTTCATGAAGTCTAAATAGAAATGTCTCTACCATGACATCTTCTTCACTCCATAGAAAGGATTAGTGTTCTGCAAGCTTCACCTTGGCAAGGACAGAGTTAACTGTAGCTCAGGGATGGTCCCCTGCTCTCAGCTGGGCAATGGCGGCAGCTCTCGAAAAGCTCCAAGGCCACGTGGCAGAGGGGGAGGGGGGAAGAAACAGGATCGGCGCTGAGGTCACAGTGGCTCCCAGGGTGGTAGAGGCAGCTTCCACCCCTTAAACCCCTCGGTCTCATTTGGGGTAGGCTCAACCCAAGCTCAGAGCTGCTCCAGGTAATAGGCAGTGGAGGGAGAAATCAGCTGCAGTCCCCCACGAACAGCGGCTGGAACTCAGTCTGAGGGGAGCTGGAGCACACACCTCTGCCTCCCTCTCTGCCCAAGGGTCACTGAGCTCAGCAGATGCCCCGAGCTAGGCCAGGGCCCAGCAGGCCTGACAGGGATCAGCAGGCCCCTGGCTCTCCCCAGCCAGGAGGGAGCTGGGGCTGCCTCCTACCTTTCTCTGAGGAGAGCAGCGAAAAGAGAGAGAAGTTCCCAAAATCCCCAGCTTTTATAAATGTGCTCATTCACGAATACGAACTGACTTTCTCACAGGCTGCATTAGGTGTCAATCTAAGGTCCTTGCAGATAACTATTTCCTTTCTTAACTAAAAGCTATGCTAAACCATAACACCTGGTCTATTGTTCTGACCCATGATAGGGGGGATTGGAAYGAGGTGGTCTTCAAGTTCCCTTCCAACCTAAACCATTCTGTGATCTTAAGGGATCTTTGCCAACCCAAACCATTCTGATTCTATTATTATTAGAACATGTGAACACATAGAAAATACTCGAGCCCCATGCTTGGTGATGTTTCACAGGACTGCCTTCCCAACAGGATGACTTTCATTCTCTTTCCATTGGTGTCTGTTGCCAAAAAAGGACAACATGAGGCTATTTCTTGTACTGTCCCTTGTTACCTGGGAGAGTAGACTCTACCTCACTATAATCTCCTTTCAAGCAGCTGTAGAGAGAAGTAAAATGTCCCCTGAAGCTCCTTTCCTCCTGGCTAACCACCTCCAGCTCCCTTGACCCCTCTTTATATGACTTGTGCTCCAGCTCCTGCACCAGTCTCATTACCCTTTTTGGACACACTCTGGAGATGGGAGGCAGAGTACAAGCCAGGTCATAGCCACAGTAGCAAGSTGCCATGATAATCCAGGATATAGCTCTACAGAATGTTGAGACCTCAATGTAAAATAARTGCAGTCTGTTCTGTCACCCTGTCACCAGCATGAGTGACATGGAACTGTGTCTTATTTAGAGTAAGTGGAGAAGTCAMGTTTGCCAGGTTCTATCATGTCTTRAGACTGTCAGTATGAGCTAAGGAATCAAGCCCCAAAATTTATTGTCTTTTTTCTAGTTAATGCACAATGGTTTCTGTTTTGCTTACAGAGAAATAAATCGCTTTTGTATTGGGTTTCATTTCCCTGTCTGATACTGAAGGTTACCAGCATGCTTGTGCCCAGCAGGCATCAATTGGCATCTGTTCTTAAATTCACTCTGCATAGCTGCACCCTCAGTTTCCATTCTTTGGAAACCTGAACATACCTTGATTGAAATAGACTGCCAACAGATGCTTGCCAATAAAGAGGTTCTGTTTGCTTGTATATACTATTTGCCATTTATGCTGTGAGGATTTAATCTAATGACTAATCACTGCCAGGRTTCAATTAATCTCCTGGCCTTGAGGTTTTGGTATAGCCATAATAGCCTGTGGGTTTGATTGGTAGAATTTTTGCATTCAAACCTCAYTGAACAATTCAGACCTGCCCAGCCACCAAATCACAGAATCACAGAGCGGATCAGGTTCAAAGGGAACACCGTGGGTCATTTGATCCAATGTCCTTCCTCAAGCAGGGTCATTCCAGAGCCCATGGTAAAGATGGAATCCAGATGGTTCTTGAACATCTCCAATGAGGCAGACTCCAAAATCTCTCCAGGCAACCTGCTCAGTTTCCTGCACAGTAAAGTTCTTAACCATCTTCAGSTAGACCTTCCTGTGCATCRTTTTCCCATTGTCTCTTATCCCATTGCTTGGTGCTTCAGGTACATCTAGATATTGATGAGGTCCCCTCTCAGTTATCCCTTCTTGAGGTTGAACAGGCCCAGCTCCCTCTGCCTTTCTTCCTTAGAGAGGTGCACCAGTCCTGTAATTATCCAGGAATTCCATGTATCTCTTGTACTGAGGAGCTTAGAGCTGGACACAGCACTCACTCCATGTGCCTCACCTGGGCTGGGTAGAGGGGCAGGATCCCCTCCCTCCACCTGCAGGCAATGCTCTTCCTAATGCACCCCAGGATCCCATCGGCTTTCTTGGCCCCCAGGACACACTGCTGGCTCATGGACAGCTTCTTGCCCACCAGGAACCCCAGGTCCTTCACCTCAGAGCTGCTTTTCAGCAGTCCAGCCCACATCTTTTACTGGTATATTCTGGTGTTATTCCTCCCCATGTGCACTTGCCAGAGAAYTGGTATCAAAATTCATGCCCTGTAACACCCTCCTGCTGCAAGTTTGACCAATAGGGACATCCCTATTCCACAGGGCATGAAAAGAACTGTAGGTTGTCCGCATGCACCCCGAACTGCTTATGCATTGGGAAATTTGTCCTTTGGCTTCTGGATGTGGAAAATCTTCATTAGTGCAGAATTTAGAAACAATTCTTCAATTTTCTCTCTTTTGTACCAACTGAACTACAGTACTCAAAGGTCAGTAAAGGTCTGGATAGCAAAACAAAATGATGTTTAYGATGTGAGTTGAAATTTCTTCTGACAGCAGGCAAGAGCAGGTCACTGSATATGAAAGGAAAAGGCAGAGATGACCCAGATTGAATCTGGAAGCATGTGCCCAAAGCAAACTTTGTTGATATTATCAGCCTGCAAATGCCTCCAAGATGAGTTTGGTGACTCTGACTCAAGACAACCAAGAGAATAGTGTCTCTCTTCTTGCAGCCTCAGGGCCTGCCTTTATGCCAGCCTTCACAGTGTACTAGAGGGTACAAGCCAAAATAGCCCTGCTGTCTACTCTCCCTTACTCTGTTGTAGAKCAGGAGTGACCACCTCCACAGCAGTCTGAGACTGGTGCAAAGCGTTCTGCCAAATTTCAGGATGCATGCAGAGGTCTTCAGGTGCCCTGCCAGAACCCCAGCTCAGAAATCGAGGCAGAACTGCAGCACAAACCACRCCTCCCCTCAATCCTGCTGTGGGTGCACTGGAGGCACCCACATATATGTTTGTTTTCCTGACTGCTCCATTAAGCACTTAAATCCTCTATCACGGATGAAAGTGAGCTGCAGGCAAAGCTGGAGTTGGCCAGGCATGTGTTTATAAYGAACACATCTGGGTTTTTTCAGCAATTCTGGATGAAGTTGGATTTTCAGCCCATGTTTATTAACACTCTTTGTTTATGTTTTTGTAAAGCCAGTGTTTCCATGAACAGAAATGGCAACATGATAAAGAATAAAATAAGGGGAAGAAAGCTAAGCAGGTTGGTAAAGCACCGTGGTACCTGGGATCTTCTTTCAGGGATTTGTATATTACTGAAAATSTAAAAGAGGGGAGGCAGGGAAGCTGCAAGGAGCAAAGACATATGGTACGCCGATTTTAGCTCTTAGGTGTCTTGAACTTTGTAAGTTTGGGTCAGAAGTGAGCAATTCCAGGGCATGTAAGGCTGTGTTCCAACAGTTTTCATGGCAACAGGCATTCTGTGTTTGGTGAGAGTATTTTCATACTGTTCTGACACAGTCCACCTCCATTTCTTCATAGGGTGAGCTTATGATAAATCTAGCAAGTAACTTTGGTGGCTCATGAATCGTGCCAGGTGTGGTATACCTTGTCTATGCTACACAGCAGCGATGTAAAAACATCCAACTCTTCTTGTACARGGTAAAGCTGTGAACTTCTAAAAAAGTATTTTTCGACTTTGCAGAAGGGGAATTTGAGAGACCTTTAGTTCCTATAAGAATTTTAGTAAGTCAGTATTATTTATGTGGTTGAACAACTTACTTGAAGTTGGTTTTTTTTATCCTTACAGCATCTGCAGATGGCCTGCATGATCATGGTAGAGCCCTTTCCGCTAAAGCATTTAAGTCTAGTCTAGTCTATCCTAGTTTAGTCTAGTCTATGAGTGTTATAAAAAGGGTAGCTATACCTTTAAATGTGATAGTGTAGGCTCCTTTCTAGATGTCTAGATTGAAATTGGAACAACCTGGTATTTCTGAAGTGTTTTTTAAAAATTGAGAATAATGGGCTACAAATAATCACATAAGAGGAAAAAACCTATTTTCTTCCCCAATATCTGTTCTCTTTTCATTTTTCTTGGCATYTTCACAGGCCCTGTAAATTGACATGCTCTTTTTGATCAGAAAGAAGTTAGTGGGTGAGTTTCATCATCAAAAGGACTGTCAAAAGGATGGGAGAACTTTCAGCTCATATCAATTTCTTTCAGAACAGTAAACCCAGCTTCAAAGTTGTATTTTCCATGCTTGGTTTCAGAAATCTGTGCGCAATCACATGCACAGAAAGTGGTTTAAATTCATAAGGCTCCTTTTTATCCTACTCAAACTTCYGCTTGAGCTCCCAAATGAATAAACCTCTTCAACACAACCCTGGAAGCTCAGCTGAAAATGGACTGGAGTGGCCCATTGCTTCACACTGGCTACCAAGGACAACCATTCCTTGATGAGGTAAATGCCATCCAGCAACAGGAGCCAGAGTTCATTACAGATTGGCCCATCAGGGAATTAGATTGATAATGATGAAGATTTAGCAGACCCAACAAGGCTGAAAATGAGAACCATTGTCCATAGCAAACAAAGAGAAGGATATAATTGTGACTTAGAGTGGCTGTTACACAGATCGGCCTGGAGAGGGTTGTGAGCAGTTAAAGAGAGCACGGTCAACTTTTGGAAGTAATGATGCTGGCACCAAAATGTGCCATCCTCTCATTTCTTCTGTGACATTGAAAGTCRTGTCATGGAAAAGGACACGTTTTTAGAGCATTGTATGGTTTATATAATTATTTTTTTATTTCCTGCTAGTCTTGTCTGATACTCCTAAGCAGAATTTTGTTGAAATTTTTTCAAGTTCCCTCCCAGTGGTCAAAGAGCAATGCTTCTTAGAGAAAAACTCCAGGTGGTTTCCTTGCTTTGCCATGGATATGACATTTTCTCACAAGGGTTTCACAACCCTTTACAACAAACCAGAGAGAACAAGCACTTGACTTACTTTAAGAGTAATTCTAAAAAAAAAATCACTTCTCCTCCAGCATTTTAGTTGTCTCTACTCAGGGGTCAGAGTTATAAAGGTGATGAGGAATCGTGTTATTCTCATAGCCAGTTTGTCTGAGTTGTTGACCCTGCACACAAGTTTGCAGTCACATTACTGCATTGCAACATATCTTTGAAATAAGAGCAAAACACCAGTGCTGGTTTGTGCCATGGAATATTCCAAGCTATGAAGATTTGCTGTCCAGCTCCAGCTGCAGAATTAAGAGCACCTCTGAAAATTCTGGCCTGTGAGCCTCGTGATATTTAAAGGTCTGCTAGCAGTTACAGGAAATTGCAGAGACACAGCAGTTCATAGTGCAAACATTTTTGTTGGGCCAAGTGGGTGTTTGCCTCTGGTCTGGCAGGATTCAACAGCCTCAGCCATGGCTTCATCCAGCAACTGCTGAATTGAACCAATAAGCCTGTCTAACTTGCTTTGTGAAAAATCAGTGGGAGAAGTTTTTTGGCTTCCAGCTATTCCTCTTCAGGAGGGAGTTTGCATCATAACTATCCTAGACCTGGTTTGCACTATGAAATTGGAGAATCTCCCCATTTTCTTTCTCAGACCACCGCAAGTTCCCATCCTCTGCTTAGTCCAGGGAGGTTTTAGCATTCCATACTGTGTCCCGGTTTTCTGGTTTCAATTTTGCTGCATAAGTCCTTTGTCTTTSCCTAAGGCAACATACTTCAGGAGTGAGAGAGTGGCCAAGCCAGGTCAGTAGTGACAGCTAGCAAGAATCTGCACGTTGATACCATCAAGCATCCAACAAAGTACCTGAAGGTTTTGACAGGATATTAACACCATTCCCCTTTGTGACAGGACACCCATCCAAGACCAGCATCCCAGGAACTGTGCCCTAGCTGCCTGCAATGGTTTTGGTATAGATGTCATAATATTTTGATGAAATTTCCTCTCACTGAAAAAAAGGAATTTGCTTCCCTGAAGAGGAAGCTTGGGTCTATAAATGCCTTATATTAGTAGATTTGTGTAATTTTAACTAAGCTCTTAATTTGTAATTTGTGATGGKAGTAAACTCCTGCGCTTGCAGTAGGGCTGTAAACTGGTAGCACCATGGAGGAAAGAGGAAGAACATTTGTCACAATTAGTCCTGGGGAGGCACAGGAACCCTTTAATCAGGGTCCCATTGACAGTTYTGTGAAAAAAATTATATCAGCACCTTTTTTAGAATCCCATTTCTGATGGGAACAAGGCTTTACTGGAACAGGACAAGCCAGTGCAACCACTGAGAGGTATACTGCTTTCTCTTTGTGAACCCTCTCTAGTTTGGAGTAATCTCACTGCTTTACCCTGAGTTAGGCTAATCTTCTCCTGCCCAATCTAAGAATTAGTGAAGCTCTGTCATTGTCTTCCACTTCTCTAAGTGAAGCAGAAAATTGAAATAAAGTATGCACTAATCAGTCCCTATTTAAAAATACATCTGGGATGATCTTTTGGTGCCATAAAGGTTTGCATCCAGACTTGCAATTGAGAACTGGACAGGTCAAACCACAGRAAAACAGCCAAAATGTGTAAACAACTAAAAATAGAGTACTGCAGTGTTGTCCAGGATTCTTATCTTTTGCGGGACATAATTGTGCATTAAATTAGGAGTTGAAATTCTGAGACGTGGTTAGGAAATGTGGCCAGGCACTCTCCTCCTCCAAGAGGAGAGACTTTTCATAACTCTACACAGTGCATATTCTGTGCATTAATTATATGGGAAGATGCTTGACTCTGCTTCTGAAGGGCACTTCTCTATTGGCTCAAGCCTTCACCTCTGTGAATGCCAGCCTCTGTGAGTATCACATACTGCATGGCTGAGTGGAGGGATCCACCTACAGAGAGGTTACAGGAACTTTATATTCCAGAGATAGGCTTGGCAATCTAACTTCAGGTATCCAGGTTTGAACATTTTATTTAGATTTTTGTCAGGAACAAAGAAAGTTATTTGTTAAACTCTGGACAATGAGGCTGCCTCCCCTCTCCTCCCTCCCCCTGAATGCATGAAAATGTGGTTGTTTCCACAGCTTCCTGRTCTAATCAGTCTTGCTTCCTTGCTTTCTCCACACACTTGTGCCAATTATTTGCTGGCTAAGGGGGAGTTCAGAGATGTCCTGGGACCTTTGTTGTGGCATATTCTACAGCCTAGGTCAACTCACTACACAYTGTCCAAGGTCTCATGACCTTTGGATTCATTAACCAGAGTTTGGATGAATCCATTTTACCATGGATTTATCCTATCACTAACTTCCATGATGAATTTGCAGATTTTATGGGAAAGTRAGTTATTACCACTGTAATGATGCCATGTCATCATGGACTGCTTTTCGTCAGAAAACCTGCTCCAAATGGGGCAGGAGTGCTACGTGGCATCATAAACCACAATCTATAAAATCTTTATCAGGTACATCACAATTTATCATTTTAATCCATCATCTGTAATCAAAGACAGAACTTTAATAATGTGCAAATTTTTGTAGTTCTTTTCTCTCGGGCACCCTAAATGTTTTTACYACAACTGTTGGGAGCAAATGATGAGAATTTACCTAGTACACCATGCAGAAAGCAAGGAAAATTAAAAAGGCAAAGGATTCAAAAGGCTTCCTCTCAGTTCAGAGRATGATTTTCTCTGGCTTAGGAAGCATTGCATTGCAATTATTTGACATTATGTATCCTATCATGGTCATTAAATAATAAGAAAGACTCTTTAAACTATTCTCTTACTAATTAAAGGGATTCCCACAGTATTCATGACTCTTCTCAGGTCTGTCAAACTACCTACTAGTTATGTTTCTGGAACTCTTAACTGACACTTAAAAATCCCTCAATTACTTAGCAAGGAAAATAAGCACACATGCCCCCACCCCTCAAAATAAACCCAACCTTCAAAGATGTTTCAGAACCTTAAAAGTTTGAATGGAAACCTAGAAGTAAAGCCCTCCTCAAACAGCTGTTACCAAAGCCTRCTTCCTGTTGATTTGTGGTCTCGGTCTTGCTATAAGGGCATGTTGTGACTGCATACTAGAAGGCCCATGTTCCATAGATTTAAAAAGGTATAATTAACCTTAATGGAGAGAACCTGTTTAATAGTACTGGGGGTGAATAACCTTTCTGAACTTTGGTGACTGATTGTAAAAATATCCTTATAGAGGTRGTATTTTTTTGCCCTGGACCTTGCACTAATTAGAGGGAGTAAATATGGTTGTTCTAATGGACTCAGSCCTTAAAGAATTGTTTTTCAGCCTTGTATTCTGCAGCATTTTTTGTGTCAAATCTTGTGTTTATCAGTGCAATTAATTCTGACCAATACCATGCTTTCATCTAAGTGAGAAGAAGTGTGTTSATTTTGACGCTTCCTGTCTTTCTATTAACAGGTGCTGCAGAAGTGTTGCAAAACTGTCTGCTACGRGCAGCTCTCAAGAGCATGATCAGGTGATCGCTGGAGGGTGTCGAATGTCACCGCCTGGGAAATGTGGCTGCTGATCACTCGCTGCCAGTTCACTGCAAACTGCCAGTGTCGGGGCAAGCAGCCACCTGAGGCACACTGATCCGATTGCTSGTGCTCGCCTGGTCATGCTCAGATGCACCCCTCTGCTTGCATTTGCTCACAGGCTTAGATTTTTCAGCTTTAGGGAAGTAAGTCACAAATTCTATGCTATAGGCCATGTGGTGCCAGAAGAAATTCCTGCCATGAGGGGCAATGGGAAGTTTAACTTTCAGCAGCTCCCTTCCTGTGACTACCCAATTTTTTGTATGGAGAAGGCCATTTTTGTATCCCCCAAAAAGAAGGACATCCTGATCAAAGAAATTCTAATGCAAGTCTTTACCAAAAATAAAGACAAAGGCAGACCAAAGTTCCTCTGCAGCAAACCATCAAATTGTTGAGGGAAWAACTTGCAATGGTTACAATAATTTTAAGACTTACACAGTGCCTTATTGTGGAAATTGTCACAGGAATAACAGAAATAGGTGTTGCACCTCATGGTCTTAGATGGAAGAAACAGTCCGTGTCAATGAGTTGATTCTAATTAGCATGGGTGACTCACTRGGAACTATGATTCCTGCTCTCCTCCTTGTTATCACAGGCTAGATGGTTCTATTAGTGGTCCTCTGTGGCAGAGAGCACTCAAGCTGTCCAGAGCTGCAGCTGAGAAAGGGAGACTACAGAAAACCCAGTACTCCCAGAAGACTCTGAAGGGATTCACAGAAACTGAGGGGGTTTTGGCCAGAGCAGGAACCATTTGGATATTTGGAGTACATGTTTATCTGTGTGTGTATAGAATACCACACTGCAAATCGTAGCAATTGTGTGCATGTTTCTACTTAAGCATTTGTGCTTCACTCTTTGAAAAACAAATTTCACAAAAGTGCTACCAGAAAAAGCCAATTGCAGCAGTCTTCCTGTACAAAGCAGAACCAGGTTTCTAAATGTAAAGGAAAGGTTTCCTGCCTTCTGAGAGTCAGTTGCCCAGTCTTACCAATATTCTGGCAGAAATACTTTAAAGTTCTTATGGATATCATACAGACACAAATTTTGCATTTGCAAGAGAGAGATAGAGTGTATTTGTAAATCTAACCTAGTCAATGTTTTGCCCGGTAATGCTGGGGTCTCTAGTGAGACCCAGGGTGTGAATTCTATATTCTTAAGAGATTTCTCTCACAAATCTGTCTACATCATACAAAAATCTATCCTGTTTTTTATCACCTCTCTTCCACGTCCACTTTATGAAGGCAATAACATTCTTCACAATGGGTCTTTCAAGATCTATTTGTGGCTCTAGTACTTTTCTTAAAAGCATTTCTAGTTCAGGCATGCATAATTTATGCATCATTATATGGTAGAAAATGCTGAGGCCTGATGTAAATAGGGATCTAGTTGCTGGCAGATTTCTTGATTTAAAAAGGAAAAAAATAATTTGAAAATATTCACATTGTGCCACCATGTCTAGTCATACGTGTAGCATAGACTTTGCTTTTCTTTAGTATGGTTTACACTCCAGATCAGGAGGAATGTGAACAACTAACATTACTAACAGCCCCTCAAGAAAAACCACAGAACATCAAGTTCTGGTCATGTTTGAGTGGCCAGCTGCAATAGATTCAATTCAAATGTCAATGAAAGCCATTATTTTTCACTCACAGAGAAYCCACCTGATTCTCTTCAACCTTCAAACAGAGAAGAAAAGAAGGCATTTACCTTTGGACAGAGATGTGGATATTCACTGGAGGCATCTTGTTAGACAACTTTGTCCCAGATGTGTAATTCCATGGCAGGCATAAGTAACCAAAGACCAGCTGTGTAAAATAGATGCTAGGGTTGGCTTCTGCAGTGAATATTCAGCTGAGGCAGAGCTCAGGGGAAAGTTAGCCTGGTATATAAGCATTTTGCAAGCCAAGGCTGAGGAAATAATTCCCATCAAAGAGTACAATCTTCCTCCATAGTCTGGTCACTTTTTTGGGCCTTGGTCACATGGAGAGAGAGAGACACTATACTACACATACATAGGAAAGAGAAGCTAAAAAAATTGGTTTAATGGCAGATTAAAAGCACAGAAGGACAGGGAGTAATTCAGTTAGTAATTATCGTAGGCACTGCCTATAAATGCTGTAATTATCAAAAAATGTCAGCATTCATGTGCAAATCAAACAGATCACGTCTGTGCATGTGATAGTGCAGTCAGCAAAAGCTTGGGCTTGTGTCATTAAGATAGAAGGGTTTGGGATTTTGCTGAGCCAGCTCCTTACAGTTTTTACAGTTAATTCATTTCTACTGTAATCTAGAATTTATAAAACCCATTGCTCATTAACGTCAGAGTTTCCCAATGTCAGTTGAGATTGGCCTATGATAGCATTAGATATATTTCAAGTCAATAGGAAAAATGTGTCTGCCTTGCACCACATCTGCAAGAATTAAGAACATTTGGTCTATGCGTAGCTGTTGAGGAGATAGAAAAGTATTAAGGAGCTTGCAGAACAGTTACTAGCAGAGGCTGAACCAGAGGTTATAATGCCTTTTTTGGGGAAATGTAGGAAGTGATTACTAGATTTGGAAGAAAAGGCACTTCCTTGCAATACACATAGATGTCTACCACACATGAAAGGCAAGTGAAGTCTGCTTTGCATCTTGTTGGTACTTAGAAGTGCTGGCATACTTAATGAAGTATTTTCTAAAACTGATCCTTCAGGTCAGTATAGCATTTTGTGCTAAGGTGTTTATTGAGACTCTGAAGGAGGCTCTTTCACTGAAGAAGGTTTGTTTCAGTTTGTTTGGGGTTTTTTTGTTTTGTTTTGTTTTGTTTTTTTTTTTTTTTTAGGCATTCAAATATTGGAGTTTTTTTAAAACTAACTTGAGATACACATGATCTGAAAAGAAAGTAAATAATTCATATTCCTTCTGGTTAAAGTGTTCAGCAGTATTACGTCTCATGTGATGGAAGTATTTTGCAGTTGAGCATTAAATGCTGAACTTTTAATGCTCAGCTTACCTGGATGCATATTTTTTAAGCCAGGCTCTTTTTGGAGAAAAACAAACGTAAAATATCTTTTTGACTACCCCTGTAGTGGTAGCCATGAGTGAACTACCCATAGCAAGCCATGGCTTTTTGCATTASTAAATACCAAGAATTAAGAAAATGTCCAGTCTAAGACAGATTTTTTCATGGAGTAGTGCTGTGATTGAAGGACACGGATCATGCTATGCAAGCAAAGCCAGTTTATTGCACTGATCACYAGTATTTATAGTTCTCTAATGTCTGTACAAAATTTTCCACTTGGACCCCTTTGCCTCTGTTCCCTTAGCAACAAAATCCTCTCAGTTATCAAGTCCCTGTTACATTCTTTTGCGCCAGCAATGTCCTTGTTACATCTTTTCTTGTCAGGGCGGTCAGAGCGACCAGACAGGATGTCTTCCCTTCTATTCTTGCCTTGAGTTTCTCTCTTCCACAGCTCCCCCTGCACCAGGGCCAGGAGGTGCTTGCACAGCCCAGCTTCTGCAACTGTCTGATCTTCCACAGAGTACAAGTCCTTTTCCACAGGCAAATGTCTGCAGACAGAGTCCAAATAACACCAGAAAGGACAATAATGATGAGTTAACACCCTTTTGGCCCACGGAGGTTTGGCTGTGAAGAGTAGAAGGCTGCTGTTACATCTCAAAACCTGGGAGCTGGGTCCAGGTGGAGCTGCTACAGGTGCAGGTSTTGGTGGTAGCAGAAAATACTCAAACAAGTGCTTCTAAGGCTGAAGGGGTTGAACATGGGTCAGTCAGTACTTAAGTGATAGGTGAGCACCACTCTGAAGGGACTGGCCTCAGGTTGTGCCACGGGACATTCAGGTTGGACATCAGGTTGCATTTCTTTACCGAAAGTGTTAAAGGTGGAGTCACCATCCCTGGAAGCGTTCAAGAAATAACTGGATGTGGCACTCAGTGTTATGGCTTAGTTGGAAGGTTACCACCTTTGGTCAAATGCTGGACTCTGTGACCTTGGAGATCTTTTCCAACCTTAATGATTCCATGTTTCTATGATTCTTTGTCACAAGGAAAGGATTGGGTTCATCCAGTGTGTCCTGTGTCAAGTTCACACAGTTAGAGACTCACAGCTTCCCCTGGGAGGAGCAGATGGAGATGTCTACCCAACCTTCTGCTCAGAGGTGGTCACCACTGGATGTGGCTCAGGCTCCTGAAGAATGCAGTCACTGTTTTGAAGCAATGCAGTTTCTGGATTTCACATTCTGTGAGGCACTTTTGTCATGCATCTGAGAAAGTATAGACTACTGCAAGAAAAAGTAAAGTGAGAGGTGAGAAGGAAAGTTGGGAGTTGTGGCACAGCTTGGATGTGCTCAATAATTAGATGGACAAGCACTTTTCAGATACCACACAGCAGACTGTAACTGTCTCTTTACCATGTGTTTGCAAAATTAAGTGTCAGTATCTAGTGCTCCAAAACCACCTTGTGCAGATCTTGGACTTATTAACCACCACTTGCCAGGCAGAGCTTGGAGACAATCAGCACAAGGCAAAAACATCCTCTTCTCAGAATCATAGTTTTTCACAAAGCAGTCTCCCCATTTGTAAACTTTTGGTTTGGATCCTCAAATGAATGTGTTCACTAAACACTTTCAAAGGACAAGCCAAGAAATTAAAGTCTCTAATTGTCAAACAGTGAAGTCATAGACTCTGAAGCAGTATTTATTGTATTGCACATTATTGCTTTTCTTTACCATTAAACATAATCATCTTATCACCTCTCTTGCTGCTAAAATCCTTCTTCTGCCACATGAGAGGCAAGTACTTTTTTTGTCTCATGACATGACATCTCATGTCTCAGATGGTCTAACAGTTAGCATGTCCAGTAAAAATCCAAAGTACTGCTCTCAGTTTTTGAAAAATGCTATCTCTATTTTATACTTGGATGAAAAAAAGGTTCACAGGCTAAAAATCATGCCTGGTTTTATGTTTTGTTTTATTTTGTTTTGTTTTGTTTTGTTTTGGTTTGGTTTTTTTCCCCAGCAATATTATTTGGCCTGGTGGAAGACTTTTTCTTCTTCTACAAACCTCATTATAATGATATAATGACATATAGACTTCATTACCACAAGATATTCAGAAAAAGGTGAATATGTAGAGGCCAGGATGACYACTTACTGTTCAACATGGCAGCTGGAGGACATTACAGAAAAGAATGACTCTATACTTGCCTTTTTAATTAATATATTTTCTCAAATTAGCCATACATGATAGAAYACCAGGCTCTTTGGATCTTTRCATAAGTGCAGCTCACTTTGTGTGSTTATAAATCATCTACTGTCAAAATCTATCCTTTGGAGAAGTTTTTTATCAAGTTGCTTTTTAATTATACTTTTGCTAATTTTAGAAAAATAAAGGCAGTGCTATATTTCACCCTTATAAACAGGAAACATGAAATCTATGGGATTTTAAGGTTAACAGCTGAAAATAGCRAGGACAAGTCCCTGTGTAAACATGCATTTCCCACAGACTTTCTTTTAGAGCAAAAATAAATCAACAGTTAGAAAATAAATATGTAGACTCCTGAGTCTTGTCAGAGCAGGTGTCGAAATAAATGTTCCATTAGTACTGTTTGGCAACATAAGMCTTTTTAAAATTTGGCATTATGTGGACAATATGTCCAATTGCAAGATGTATACTACCCAAATATTTCMGTTTCTTCTTGTTAACTCGTTTTTATCATCCATAGCTTTACATTTGACTGCTAAAAGCAGTGTTTGTATTCATAATCGTCTTTCTGCAGGACTACAGAGTAGGARCAATGCAGTGTTTGTAATATTTGACTAAAAAGAGAAAAGTGGGTTTTTATGATGTGTGTGCTCTTCATCCTCATTAATGTACAASTATTTTGGACCTATTTCTGCATCTTATGCATTTGATGTGCTCATTTGCAACAGCACAGAGCTTTTTTTTTGTTTCCATGGATATATACAGAGAGGTCCTATCTGTTAATCTAGCAGAAGGCACACCAATTAACTAATTGCTCTTTTTGTTTAGGTGTGGGGTTTTTTGGTTTGTGCTTTGTTTATTTGTTTGTTTGTGTTTTTGTTGTTTTTTGTTTGGTTTGTTTGTTTTTGTCTTCTTTTGTTTTGTTTTTGTTTTTCTTTTTGGTTATTCTGATGACTCCTTTCTCCAGTTGCCAGCTGGGACTGAGAGCAAGTTAAGAGACACCTCTTTGTACTCTGACAGCAAGTTTCAGAGGTCTTAACATCTAATCTGGTCTCAAAAGCTCTTTCCAGAAAACAAGAGGTCACTTTTATCAACAATAATCACCAGAGATCATCATTAAAAGATACACAGGAAATTTTCGCTGGAATAACTAAAAGGATTTGCATATTGTGCCAAATTATTTTTTCAAAAAAGTGCAAAGTGCAAACAGAGTAATGTAAACAGAAGCACAATGTGGCCCTAAGTGTATTATAAACTCTAACTTGTTATGACTGCACTTACAGTAAGCATTATTTTGGGAGTAATAAAATTACCAAAGTCATAACTGACATATTCACTAGAGGGGGTTTTTGGTGGGGTTTTTTTTGGTTGGTTGGGTTTTTTAATTATTGTTGTTATTATGTTACATCCTCTTTCTTTTCCTATTACAAAATTCCACTGTCATGCTGCTTCAGACAAAAAGTATTTCACACTTGCAGGGTGACACTGGATGTGCAATTTTCTTTGACTCACACGTATTTTTAGAGCAACTTGAGTAGCAACATGAGTTTTCTTGGAAGTACAATGGATACACTTTTGCCTTTTACCTTTTGGAGARTGCAGCTGGGCTTGTACAGTAAATTGACTCCTTCACCTAAGAAAGAATTGTTTTTCCCCTACAGTAGTTCAATATGCTTTTTGCAGTTGTAGGTGAAGAATATCTTGCAAGTGTTGTGATTACTTTCCAGCCTTTGACTCTTTGTCATATGTGCCATCATTAAAAAAAAAATATTGTAGATCCCATTCAGAGACCAAAATCAAACAGAATTATTGAGGCACAATATGAGTATTGGTAAATTTGTAAGCACACCTGAATTATGACATGTGCTTTGATTGGTGCATAGAAGACGTTAGAACTGCTTGCAGTTTTCTCATCTTAAATTTACTGCACAGTAATACAATATTAATTGAAATTCAATTCTTTGTAGGAAAATTTTTTTCTTCCTTTTTTTAAAATTTATTTTCAGYCATTTCAAAGCTATTTTTTCCTAATTATAGGTTTGTACTTAGTTTTTGCTGTTTAATTAATTTTGAAAAATTTAGGTGTGTGGATGTAGGTGACCCGTTTCCTGTTAAAAAAATGTCACAGACATTTAAATTTTGGTTTGGCAAAAAAATGTGCATGGCAAAGAGTGAAATATTAATTCCAATATTTTTAAACTGGTAGTTTTGTGCAACTCAAAAGTACTTTTATCTTCCATATAAATGCAAAATAAATTGCAAGTGTTTCTTCTGTGGGTAGAAAACTRGAATGCAGTAACTTTTACCAATGTATTCAAGTACCTTTGAAAAGAGCACAGAAGTTTGCAAGGTAATGCATGAGTTTCAGCTAAAAATTGCCCTTAAGCTGGACAAGGTTTGGTTCAAATATATGTGCCTGGTGGAAACTACTCAGTGGTAAGATCTCAGAAACATTTGAAATAGCGACACTGTAATTTCAGCAGGATATTTCAYGGGGAAAATGAGGCTGCTAGCCCTAGATACTTTATGGTGCTATAGGCATAAGATATTGGGGTCTTGTTACTGCTTCAGGAAAGTTGTTTTGTGCAAAGCAAATGCCCAAACAATGGCTACTGCAATTGTCTTACAGAGGGAGATTTGGCCATCATTAGTAATGAGATGGAAAGAGATCCTGCAAGACTGGTTCAAGGTCTCTGCTTGCTGGAGTTTTATCATCTTCCACATAGAAGTAGCTGGATAGCTCTTCCTGGGAAGGTTTTTAAAAAGAAATAAATCAATCATTAGGAAATTGAGGAAAATGAACCCCCTCCCCAAATTTTCCACAAATTTTGCCTCATTTCCTTGCCCTCCACAGAAAGAACCCACCTGCTAAAATCASTCACAAGGACTGAGGAAAATTAGTAGGGGGATTTCCATCATATTTTGTGTCAAAATGAATTTCAGAAGTTCTCTCTATGCATGGCTGYATTTGTAGAATGAAGACTAAATGCCACTGATTTGAGGAGACATGAAAATTAGCTGTGAATAAATATTTTTCACCTTTTTCACGTATCAGTATGCTCATGTCAGTTTAATGGATAGTGTCTTTGAGCAGACATGGAGCATATCAGGAAACTACTTCTACTGCTACAGTGAAAAGTCTTTTCCATTCCACCTTTATACATCCAAGCCCAAGAGGACCACCTTTAGTGTTGTTTCTATGCCAAGAAGTGGTGGCTGAAGAAGTGATTATAAAGCAACAGATGCACTTTCTCTGGCCCAGGTGAATGCCTACATGGGCTATAGCCTTTTCTCTGTATATAASATCTCTGAACTTGTGTCTGTGACTTCTGTTTCTGGGATCAGGCTTCCAAAACACTTTGGAGTTGCAGTACMGAGTCCAATGAATTTTGTGTGTCTTAGCCTCACATTTCACTTTGCAACTCTTCTTACTTTTTAGCAAAAACAGAGCCTGTATGTTAGCCATTTGCAGGGTGCAACACAAGAAAACGCAGGGTGCTTCTTACCACAGTCATTTCCTTGCTTTTAATCAGGCTTCAGTGAGAAGTGCAGCAATTTCAGTGCATATTGACTGTTTCTCAAGACATTTGACCCGAACCAGCTTTAGAGGAAATCACAGCAAGATGAAACAAAATATGTGCTGTGATTGCTGCTGCTTCTTCTTCTTCTTCTTCTTCTTCTTCTTCTTCTTCTTCTTCTTCTTCTTCTTCTTCTTCTTCTTCTTCTTCTTCTTCTTCTTCTTCTTCTTCTTCTCTCCCTACATAGACAGGTGTGTATATTTGTATGTCTCTGTGTGTGCATGTGGGAATGAAAACTTTATAGATGCTATTATTTATTAGAACTGCAGTGACTATTAACAGCATTCACTAACTTGGTTTCAATTTAGGTGTGACACAGGAGATAGCATCATGTTATAAAGAGAACATGCACAGTCTGCACTTTTGAAAGAAATAAAAWTGAGTGATTGATGGTCATGAAGTAATCACTGAAAGTATTAATAGTAACATACACCATATCCTCCATTCTGCATCAAGAGACTCTTCTGTGAAAACAGGCTTTTTTTTCAGTTTATGAATTTGAATGCACATCCATAGACATATTTTTATCGCTTAAGGAGTGAATATTTTAKCTGAGAGTTTTGGAAGGTGGCATCACATATTGTAATTACAGTGTAGATCTAAAAAATCTAGTATCTTCACCATCCAACAGATAATTTTTTGCAACCAAAATCTTTATAATAAAGACAAGCTTTGAAGCAACAAAAAGTCCATCTTAGGTTTTGCCAAGAAAAGTCCATCTTAGGTTTTGCCATTTTCTTAGCTCAAACATGTAAAAAGTCTTATTGAATTTAGTATTTTGCCATTCAATGGCTAACAATAAGTACAAGATCTTGGCTCTACTGTGGTCCCCTTGCAACCTCCAAGTATTCCACAATGCTAGCTTTCCTGGGTTTGCTTCTGACTGTGTCCCTTCTGTGTCCCTTCTCTGGATTGAAGGAACATTGGTAGGTCACTTCATCCACACATTTCTGCTTCTTCTGCCTTTTTCTCTTAAAATATCATATCACACATCACCTAGAAATCTCATGTCACCAAAAAGTGAGGGTTTTGGAACAGTGAGCAATATAGAGGCAATTATCTTGAGAGTCTAATCAGTTCCTCTGCCTTCGTTGTAAGAGCGTAAGTACTAAAGCTGTATCCCACATTAYGTATTTTCTGTTTAAATTTTGTATGTTTCACATGGTATCTGCACCTGAGGAATGTATTTGGAAATAAGTCATTATAGATGCCTCTTAAGAATGTAACTTCTACCATATRGACTGATAGGGGTAGAAGTTTCCCAGTGAGCTTATCTGAGCAGGCAACACAGAGAGATCCATCCCCTGAACGCACAGAAAGTGGCACTGCTCAGGGTCCTGACACAGCCCAGGGGGGTGATTTGGGCCATGCTTTACCACAAGACTGTTGGCAGAGGTGGCATGCAGCTGTGCCACTCCCACTCTGAAAGGACTCTGAGAACAGGGTCCCTTTCTATGTTTCAAATATCTGTTTGTAAAAGTGGCTCAATGATTCCTTAGGGTTAATGACTAAAACTGGAGAGGTGTCACAGGACAGAAAATCACACCCGTTCTTTCTCACACCCATTCCCAGCTCTCCTGCTGAGATGGGTGTGTGGTTCCTGTTGTATGTCAGCCACTCACCCCGTGGGCACTTTCCAGAGCTGTGTGTAACCCTGTGCTCTCAAGGTGCTGGGAAGGACACTGGTTGTTCAGCACTGGCTATTCTTCCCACTCCCTGAATGGTTGTATACACAACTGATTCTTGGAAAAATTAGTCTGGCCRGTCATTTATTTATGTTTTGATGAAGTGTAGGCATGCTGGGAATTCACGTCTAGAAAAGAAAGAGGCAAGAAAAGAGAAGATGAAAATTCTCTGGTGCGTCACTTTTGAGGGGTGCGAAACTGACCTCTTGGCTTACAGAGCAACTGCAGAAGGAAAGGAGTGCTTTTTCTCCCCGTTCCCTCGGCAACRCTCCCTCCCATATTCAGCACCAGTTCTGGAGACCAGAGAACGTAATTAGAGGGGGAAGCTGGTCCTGGGGTTTCTGTTGCTAGGGATGTCACACTTTGAATMTCTGCTGTAACACCTCTGTCCCCAGCCAAAGGAGCTTGTAAAACGAGAAGGGTCTTCTCCAACACCCTCCTTCCCCCTCCCCAGCCCCCGTGCCTCCTCCTTGCCAGCCCTTCGCTGCCAGAGTGGGTGAGTGCCCTCCCATGCACAAACCATGGAAGTKAAGAGAAGGAGGTTCCCAGGGATGCTGACACTCTCCCATCCGGGGAGCCCCTAAGCAGAAAGAAATCCTCTAGAGCACCAGATGAGTAAGAAGACCTAGATCTATTAAAAAAAAAATAAATTAAAGAAACAGAACTGCCACTGTCCTCAAAGCAAGTTCTTTGTCTTAATTTTTTAACGCATACTGCTGCCTTCTGCAGATTTCTCTGGGGGGGAGGGGGGCAGGAAAGGCAGAAAAAAAACCCCAAAAAACCATTATGTGCATAAACACTTGCTGAACAACAATGTCTGCTCTTTACCTGATTGCTTTAATTTTTTTCATTAGTGGCTTCAGATATGTGGAGTAAATGAAGAAAAACATGCAGGCATTTTTAGGTCCTCCACACCCCAGCTAAGCTGCCAAGGGCCACATTCTTTTCCGAAGAATTTTTATTGTGTAGTTTTTCAGTTTTGTTATTTGCATATTTCTTTTTTCACTAAGAAAATTTCACGACTGAACTCRCATTGGAGGTGTCAGCTAGAAGTGAGCATTTAGGCTCGGAACTGAACTTCCCTACAGATGTGATCATAAGATGTGTTCTTTCTTTAAAAGCAACCACAAGTCCTTTTTTTTTCCAGAAGTAGTAATTTAGCTATGCATTAATGTATCACATCTGATACTGATTTTTAWATTTTTTTAAATATTCCTCAGTAATGCTGTATTTTAATCACTATGGAAACTATTATCATGGTATTAGGMCTGCATAATGTATGATGTACCAATGCTCATGGGAAGTTCAGCAAAAACAAGACCACTTGAATGTTAACTACTCACAAAYTTCAGATATTGAGTAGGTGGTATAAATTGTGGTATTGTACCATGGTTCCTCCAGCAATAGCAAACCTGCATGTATGAGCAACACAGAAGAAACACTGGCAGCAKAATGCTCACTGGAAACCTGCAGAGTTGGATTCTTCCATTGAACTGAATTCCAGGTGATTTGAAAGAACACATTGAAAGTCAGTATGGGACAATTTGTTTAAAAAGTTAACAAGACAGCTGATACAGGTAATACCACTTCTTTGAATACTGCTCCCATTGGAAGAAAAAAAAAAAAAAAGAACAAACTTCTGGCCTGCAAGACATTTTCATTCAGTTTAACAAGGTGTRGCAAGATCCAGATAGACTAATTATAAAACATTGTTGCTCTTAATGTAATTTAACTTTCTCAATCTATTCATTTGGAGTGCTTGAGATTAGAGACATTTGATGCAGAGTTCACTGCATAAATTGGAGTTTGTCTCAGGTCCCGATTTTTATTAAGTGGAAGAATTGTTTATTTCAGTACCCAGGATCATGCATTACTCATAATTTATATATCTCCTTTGGGGCTGGGACTGAGAGGTGGTGGGGTGTTTCAGGAGACATGTTCATTTTCCTAAGAGATAGTGGCCCTCCTTTGAGACACTGCTGTGTTCATTCAGACTGGACTTCAGTGACAGAAGTGTCCTGTCCTTCAGTGTCCTTGGCCACCAGAAAGCAGAAGACCAGCTTGAGTGGTCAGCTGCTGCACCAAGCACAGGACTAGCAGCAGTCATGGAGAGGACATAAAAGTCATCACATGGCTTTGCAAACTCCTGACATCAAAAATTCAGAGTCCTGGCAGATCATCATCTTAAAACTGACCACGTCCATTCCAGGTACTGAGATRCTGTCTCCTGCTTCAGGAATTTGTTATTAAAATTCATCATACAAAATGGAAAAAGCTGATAAGATTGCCTTCTCACAGAGAAGACTTTTCCTGAAATGGCTGGGGAGTTTTCATCTATTTACTGTGCATGGAAAAGAATGCACAAAGAATCACATCAAACCAGGTTCAGTGATTGCTTTATCCAAACCTACAGGCACCACAACTATTTAGCTACTGAAATGTTCATCTTCTAGGGAGTAGTAACGAGAATCTGTTTTTCTTTGGACTATTTTTGTGAAATTACATCATTACTTCCATCCATAGTGCTCAAATATTCATTACATGGATCAGGGCCCTGCCCTGCAGGGTGCCATTGATGGTGAGCTCACAGCCTTTTTGCAGCTGAGCTTGTCCTTAGGCCTTGCTTTCCCATTCTCTGAAGAGTTCAGCATTCTGTTTAGATATGTGAAACCTTCCTCTAGCCATGCCACAGCATATCAGTGTCAAAATCTGAGGTGTRGCTGATAGTCTTTAGTAAAAGCAAGAAAAGCTGCTATCCCAGTAAGCTACCAAGTTTATAAATGATGTAAGGACTTTGAGAGAGTTTGAATCTGAGCTAAAAAAACTCCAAGTCAAATATACTTTAAAGAAAACCTACAAGAGRTAATAGTGAATAAGACTTAGTCTTGAGAGTACCGGAAGTGTCCAAKCAGGATTCTATTGGCAGGACCAGAAAAAAACATGTGTTGAGATACCAACAGAAGTTACTGTAGGGGATGAGGTTTCCTTTATTTCTATCTCCTTCTAGACTTTGTACCTGTTCATTAACCTCCGTGAAATACATCTGTCCTTTACTGACACCTTAATATTTGCTTAAAGCTCAGCATAATATGGGGCTGACTGGCCTCAGGTGATTCATTCCTGAGTATGGTAGTTCACAGCTTCAGCAGCTGCAACTGCACTTGCAACACTCTGTGAGACCACATGTACTCAAGATACAGCAGATGCTCCTCAGCTGTAATGCCAGATTTGGGGTGGGACCTGAAAATACAGGATGTACATTTGGAAAAGGTATTTTACACTCATAGGTCTAAACAAGACCCTCCTGGGATGTAACAGAACACTGCCTGAAGCTCCAAAACCTCCTCCAATGGCTATCATTAAAACAAAAGTTTCTGTTACCTCCTTAGGTTGTCACAACAACAAAATTCTCAATGCAATGTGAATAAGCCATTTCTAATTAGTTATGTGGTGGTAAAGTGGAATTATTTCCATATATGATGTGGATTTATGTTCACCTTGTGTTGCTTTGTGGGATATCCCATGACATGTAAGATATGCAAGACTTTCCTTAAATGCTGAACAAACTGTCAGTGCCATTCATAAAAAACGCAGATAGCTTTCAGTGCACAGGTATTATATTACACAAATAGTCATGACATTGTAAGCAGTCTTAAAATTGCAAGACAGTAGTGTTTCTATATACAGTAATAGTACTTTTTACTTTGCTTTGGAGTGTAACATGCTTACTTCCAATGCWTTTCATCATCCAAACACTGAAACCCATGTCAAGATGGTTTCCCCTTTCATGAGCATAGCAAAGTAYGATGTTACTGGCAGTACAAGGTTTGGATCTGGGTGGTTACACAACAACACATTGCACAGGAACCTTGTTGGCATAGTTTAAATATTGCTCAGGGATTGATCTGCTCCTGCAAGAACAGGAACTTGCTCTGTCTATGAAGCAAAAGTCTACTTGATTTTACATATTAAACACTTTATCTTTAAACACTTTAATATGTAAAATCTACTTGATTTTACATATTAAACAGCTTTAACACCAAAATAACAGATCCTAGTGCCTAAAGCAGCTGTAGAAGAGATTCATGTCTCTGATTCAAAGGCAGAGAATTGAAAWCCTCTTTGTCTGACCTTCTGTAGTACAATTTACTGTGAGACTTTTACAAGGCCAGTTATTTTTCTGTTGTTTGCTGACCAAATGTACCGAATTACAGCTTGCATTGTAATTTCCTGGGCACAGGAGTGAAGACTGGAATAACTTTGCAGAAAGTAGCTGAAATGTAAACTTATGCAAAGTTGTCTCTTATAAAAAAAAAAAAGAGACTAATGTGACATCACTGACTTACCCCCTAGTAACATTAGGATACAGGACCAGTGAAATTCCTTTGTCACAGTTGTACAAACAAACATAATCCAGTTGATTCACTTGGACATCTCATCCTACAAAAAATTCTCCCTCTGTGCTCAAACCTACCTCACTGCCCACCTGGTTCACCRGGAGTGCTCCAATGCTTGCCAAATTCAACAGCTTTTGAAACTGTAGGTGCTTGGGATAGCAATGGAAGTGCTATTCTTGATAGCCTGCCTTCTGTAACACACTGATTTGGAGCACATCAGTGCTGCAGAARTGATGCAGGGAAAGATTTCCTGCTGGTCCATGACTGTATCATGAGCTACATTGTGGTTTTGTAAACTCTTCCACAGTAGAAGTTCAGGGACACAACCAAAAAATATCCATTCTTCCCATCTGAAAAGCTTTTTGCAAATGAGACCACAAAATCTACATGTTGTGCCCTACTGCCACACGATTAGCTACTTTGGAAAGAGTTCAAGGAAGTTTTTTTTTTCAGTGTCTGAGTCTCCACATAGATGAAGATAGGGCCACCTCCTTCAAGATGCTGGATACCTTTTTTCTAATAGGTTAAAAGGATTAAGGTTCATTGCACTTCAGGGTAATGCATTGCCTGAGAATGCTAAGATTGCTCTCCAAAGCCTTTAGTGTCATATTCAGAGGTGCAAAAGCCTAAGGGTTGGCTCATTTTATTGACACACCCGGTACAGCCAGCTGCTATAAACAAGGCATGATTTTGACCTACTGCTCCATAAATCACTTGTTTCATCAACTCAGTGGGCAGYTTCCATACGCCCCCAGGCTGGAGTGGGTCAGGCAGGGTGGTGGAGTGAGTCATCTCCTGACATATTCACTGTTAGTGGAATCAAAGGTATCATCAYCTGGCAGCAAACAGCCAAGGTGAGCACACATTGTGTCATATGGCAGAAGGAAGGGTTAGTGGTGAAGGACATTTTTCATAACCTCCTACAAATCATTTTGCAGTCATCAAACTKGCATTGGAAAGATGGACTAACATATTTTGCTTTTTGGAGAGCAACTCCTCAGAATTAAGCTCTGATGACCTGAAGTCTGTGACATGTTGACATTCACCTGGGCAAAGAGAGGAAAAGAGCATTCTGGATCTGCTCACCTCAAGGCTTTTTTTTTCCTCATTCTCTTCTTTTGTTGAGGCTATTCCTTCCTTAACTTTAATGTCAATATCCATTTTGCCCAGTGGACATATTCCTGTAACAACAATGTTTCTCATTTCCAGAGGTGAGTCTGAGTGCAAGGTCTGTACGTATGCCAAGTCCTCTCTCCATGAGGTTTCCTGACAGTGATGCCTTTGGTCAGAACTGTACTGCAAGGGAAGTCTTGTCATCAGGGGCTTTACAAAATTGCTTTGTAGTGTAACAGCATCACTTTTGGATAGCAAATCAGGGCTGACTCACAAATTCGTCACAGGAATGTGCTTCTGGGTCTATACTACTGCCYACAGAAGAAGGGGAAAGGTGACTGGCAGCAAAGGTATCATAGACTGGTTGAAGCATCTCACACTTTCCATAAGAAATCTTTCAGACACATGTGGTAGAAGTGAAGAGATACATTTTCCAAGGTGAAACAAATTCCTTAGCTACAAAACTAAGTTTCAGCATTAGAACCAGTATATAGCCATACTGTGATATGGCTCCAGACAGATCACAAAAATATGTTAATCCTGTCCCTGAAGGGAATGAGGTATGCCTTTCAGTTCAGCCAAAACGAGGTTGTGCCTGAATCATTATGTACGGATGTAAAGAGATGAATCAATAGGCAGATAAATAGATGATATATTTATACACTTAGATTTTATTTAATGCAGTAGACTTGCCAAGTAAAACCAATCAACTAAATAGAGCCAATGTATTAGCTAAATGTTGTGGACCACRTCTCTGTGTAGAGAAAACTGTTATGGTTCCATTGGCAATTGTCAGTTTGGTAGGATTATTAGCTGCAAACTCCACTGTTTCAGATTTCCATCAGAAAAGAGCACTGGATCCTCTAGCCTGATGCATAGTAAATACCATTACATTCCTRAACTTCTGTTCTGATTCAGCTGAAGGAGGTCTTATTTGGTAATGATTTAAAGCACAGAGAATCCATAACCTCCTTTGAGTTATTTGTCTTTAGTATTAAAAYAGAAACAACTACAATTTAGAAAATAAAACCTCATTCTGAATCTGCCTTCTGTATCAAAGCACTGYCCCAATTCAGACCTTATTACATGGCTTTCGTGTTTCTTCCATAGTATCTTAAGAAGTTTTTCGTGCTTAGTCTGCTCCCAGCACCTTTTCTGCAGCTCAGTTATCTTTCGGTTGGCTGACAGTTTTTTAGTTCAGATTTTCCTTTGCAGTACTGTTCTAGACATGAATCTGTTTATTGATCTAACTTTTAGCCCCATATWCAGTTGGGTCACACAACTGAAAGGGTGATGGGTAGGAAAGACCTGGTACTTCATATGGAAGAAAGGGAAAAATCCACAAGTTAAGAAGAAGAATGTAKGTGGTCTCAAGTCCATGACAGCTAGAAACTGTTACCAATATTCTTCCTTCTTACTAAATACTTAACAATTATTCATCTCTTACTTTTCTCTTTGCAAAGTTAAAGAAACTTATTWTCAGTCTTTCCTGAGAGGCAGATTTTTTGTATCTCACACATTATTTTTGATTCTTTTCCTGTACCTTCCAGTGTCCTTTTTAAAGATGTGACTGAAGACAGACACTGTTTTGCAATAGTAGCAGAAAGAAATTACCTTTGTTGTCTTGGACTTTGCCATATTTCAGACAAACATRCCATACAGAGACTTACTTTAGCCCACTATGCAAGACACCAAACTCATCTCAGAAAATTRCCAACAGGCTTAGTTTTAATTTTGCCAAGAGCAATATTCTTTTCCATTCGGTTTTCGGAATGGTTTCATTTACCTCCTCCCACTTCCAGTCTTCCTGAAGCCTCTGTTAGTTACTAAGCCTGAAGTGGAAGATTCAGTGTTTTATTTCCGTGCTTTTCCTCCATTTTGGCTCTGAACCACGGATAAGCTCATGAACTTTGGAATTAAAACACTTAGCAGCAGGCAAGCATGTCATAACAGTCAGGTCAGAGCCACTCTCAGCGCTTTGCTGAGACTTGCAGGAATGAGGGAAACTGGGACCTCTTTGTCATGCTTTGAGCTTTTCTAGAAAGGTGTGTCTATCCCCTTTGCCTGAACTTGAAAAGTGAAGGTTGCACTGCAGTGCATTCAGTACACACACAGCATGCTCTTTTCTTTTGAAGGGGATGTCAGAGCAGGGGCAGAGAAATGTGCCAGCGAAAGGAGGAAAAGCTTTTTCAAATGCAGCTCACCAAGACCTAATTTAGTTCTATGCATCAGTTCTCTAAGTGCATCTGTTTCTTAGAAAATTGGGAGGCAGGTAAGGATACAATACCAAAGAAGTTGTTAAAATGTYAGCCTTTGCCAATCATTACCTCATAGCTACACTGACAAAGATGAAGGTAATTGCAGTATTTGCATAGTGACAACAGAGTGATGAGCGATTTACGGATATTTTCGCGTGCTATGAGACTCACCCTGTTCTCTTCTAGGTTGGGCTTCCAGTATTGTGACATTGCAGACTCTGGATGTCTGGTGTTTAAGAGACCATAGTGAACTGTCTAGGGGTTCAGTCTACAAGAAACATTTGGGAATACMAATGCAAACAGAAATGCATTGCATGGTCWGCAYRGTGGTTTTCAAATGTTTCACTAATYCCAGCATAGTGCATGGCTGCAGTGCCTTTACTGAATATTGGGCATGAAAAGAAATGAGGGGTTGCTCTTGTATGAAGACAAGATGCTGTTTGCACTTCACATGAATTGGGTCTGCAACCATCACATTTTAGGGACTTTGTTAGATGAATTGGGAAACACACTAGGAGCAGGGAGACTGTCATGGCTGTATGCCTCAAAAAAGGTGTCAGAAACCTGTGAAGGGAGGCAGAAAAGAGCTACAGAAATCACCCAAAGTCAGCAAAATTCCCTTTACTGTGAGGTTATTTGAGAAGCCTGGTCTATTTCTTATGTTGAAGGGAGTAATTTGATGTCACTCTAGAGTATTACCTGCAGAAATGATCACAGGCCTTTCTTCTCCGTAGCAAACCAAAGCAGAAGGAAGAAGGCCATGGCTAGGATCCAAAGCTAGGGATTCAGACCAAAAAAAAAGGTTAAACGATTTATAAAGAGTGAATCACAATTCACTGAGCAACATGACAGAACTTCCTGTGTTTGCAGACCTAGAGAAAGTATGCAAATAATACAAGAAATACTGTAATTACATTCAAATTTGCTAAAATTCAGTAGCTAACATGAGATCGAAGTAGATGATTTCTGTGATGTGCCTAGGTCCTTAGAAATAACTTTATGCTTAGATACTATGATGATCATTACACCTTTTAAATGTTTTCTAACAAACCACTTATTCATTTGTGTAGAAAATAATTTTATGGCTTGAGCCAAAGTATTGAAAAGATACCGTATCTGCTATGTTCTGCTCAGGTTTTATAGTAAARCACTGTCTTCTGAAAGGAATAACTTCCCAGTGAAGGAAGATAAGTTGCAAAGCTGCAAAAGACATGACAAACAAAAGCATGAAGCAGAAACTATTTCCAGACCATTGGATGCATTTCTGAATGTGTTTCTGCAGTAAAATCAATCTAATTTCTGATAGAATGACTGAAGTAATACTGCTAGGAAATCTAGGGTATGAGTTAAAAAACAAAATGTTTCCTCTTTTTATTCCTAGTGTAGTACTTGACAGTGTTAAATTATACCAGTGAAAATACATACATTATATTGCAATAGTCATAATGTGAGGGAAAAAATTTGCTATGCAGTGAGCTAGGTGGCACCARGCTGATGAGTTTCTTTTTTTGCGTCTCACAGTAACATTGTACATCTGAAAGTAGAGTTCTGTCACTCCATTAGTGTACATGAGTCTGCAGACCGGTTCTGAAAAAGAGCAGCTTGGAGGTTTGTTATGAGTGTTCTCTACATTGCCAGGGAAGGATCTTGATACCAAAGTTTCCCATCTCTCTCAAATAAAAGCCTCATTTTGCTACACTGAGCATAGAAAGCCCATTTGTTCATCCTTCTTCAAGATTCAGTCAGAGCTTTGCCATTTTGGATGACCAGTGTTGGCTGTCTTTCCCAGCATAGTTAATTCCGCGRTTCCTGGTGTAACCCTGAGACCAGTATCACAGGTTACAGAAACAGAAAAAGGCAGAGAGGCCCTTCTGTAATTAGGTCCCAGAGGAGAATTTCAAGCCTCTCTCTACAGTTCAGCTGCTTGTCAGCAGGTCCTGGCTCACTATTCCCAACATGGCATCAGAGGGTCAGAGAGTCAAATTGCTGTGAATCCTCTTCCAGCATATGTTTTTTATGTATCCTCCCTGCAGTGTCCTTTTCCAGTACGTGGCCTCATTAGCAGGGCAGAGAGATAGGTCTGTGAGCAGTCTGTACTGAACCCTTAAGTTCATTAACTATTTTCCAGAGCAGCAGCTAGCGGCACAGGACTCATTTACAGCTAGCAGATGAAAAGCAGGAGGTCAGGAACAAGTGAAGGTCAGTAACTCAGTCTGGAGGAGACAGCAAAAGTTTTAGATGCTTATTTCTGAAGTTGGTTTTAGGGAATCACACACTGGGACTTGGAAGAGTACTGGCTGTGTTGCTACAATAGCAATACCTTCTTCACCCAGCTACACCACGGTCATAATTTTAGATCCTAATGAACCACCTTCCATGTGTACTGAATGGGGATTTCCTAACTACTTCTTGCAAGACACTTCAAAATTTTTGGAAAAGGGAGGCTAAGTCAGAGATAGCAGGGATAGTAAGGCAAAGCAGCAGGACAGAGAGACCAGTGAAAGCATGATGTTATTATGAACCACTTCCTGTGGGATCTTCATCCCAGCTGCTCCTTGTAGAAGACCTTCCAGCTTTTACATTGTGGTGAGCCAAATCCCATGATCACCAATGGGAAGAGGCTGGTTGTGTTAAAAGGTCCTTGGCTGAGATGCTGTGTAAAGGARATCCACCTCTGCAAGAAAATAGCAAGACATCTGAGCTGTGTCACTTGCAAGGGTGACAGTTCTCCTGCAGTCACAAAACAACTCAAGAAGAAACTCACMGTTTTTCC
Source organism: Alauda arvensis (assembly GCA_902810485.1). Classification (NCBI taxonomy): domain Eukaryota; kingdom Metazoa; phylum Chordata; class Aves; order Passeriformes; family Alaudidae; genus Alauda; species Alauda arvensis. Next base: position 2,521,456 of record CADDXX010000008.1, on the reverse strand, counting down.
CTATTTTCATCATGGACTAATGAGTGTATTGCTTTCCATACACAGAAATTGCAAAATGACAGGGTTCTGATGCTTCTGGGGAGTTTGCAGGTTTGTCATGCCTTTAGCATTTATCAGAGGAGAAGTGAGGAGAGTCCTGGCCCAGGTTTTATAACTCTTTTTGGCTCAGCACAACCACGATAGGACAGCAGAGAAAAACTCTGCACAGCTTGCTTGTGTGTCTTTGCCAGCTGGTCTCAACCAGGGCATCTATTGGTAAGGCCAAGTTTGTCATATGATCACCTATCCTCAACTACCTAGGAAATTTTTCTCTTCTGTTTGATGAAACAATTACTTTTGCTAGCAGAGCCATTGCTGCTCCATGTTATTGACAAGGAGAATGTGGTTATGAATAATCTCTCTTTCTCAGCAGCATGGTGTGCAAATACCAGGCAATTGCCAAAAGCAGTAGGTCGGGTTGGATAGGGCTTTGATCAAGCTGGTTTAATGCCAGCTAAAGGTGCCCCTGCCCATGGCAGGGGAGTTGGAACTAGATGATCCTTAAGGTCCCTTCCAAGCTAATCTATGATCTTATAACGGAGAATTTGTATTCTCCTACCAAGGTGTTACATATTGCCAATAGAGATGGAGTGACTCCTTCATCCATCACAGTCTTTCTGCCCTGCTTCCCATCCTCTGCTTCTGTGCAAGGACTGCCCAGTCCCCGTGGTCACACCAGGAAGTCAAAAASTAGACACTGCCTCACACTGAAGCCAACCCTCAGTGATGCTACAAACCMCATTGCCATGGTGCAAAGCATGCAGTGTTTTCCCTGTTCCCAGTGTTAAGAAAGAAGCAACTGAATTAGGGCTGCCTTGAAAGGGACATTCATGTATTCAGTGTGYTTACATTATAATGCAGAATTTTATGGTGAGAAATGAAACTCGTATGTTTTCCGGTTCCTCCGGTTGTCCTCTCTGTGGCCTGGAGCACYTGCTTCTCTTCTTTCCTTTTTTTAGCCTGATGACCTACTGGTTTTCCCGGCAAATTTTTCCCCTCAGTCTAGAGAAAGAGATCTCCCCAAGGTACATGTACCAGTCTCTCTTCCAAATCAGGGTCCTGATGTGGGTTTAAGAAGTGAAAAGGGCTTTTCACATCCATGAACCTAGAGATCGCATACTACACAATGATCAAAAGGAAGTTTGTTACTTAAATGCATTAATTTCACTTCATAAATTTAAAAGCATTCAAATAATTTTTAGTGAAACTGGCAAGAACTAATTAATCAAATGGTGAAAGGGTTTTTTTTGCATGTTTCTGCAGTTCCAGGCATTTCAATACTCTGAAAAGAACGACTTCTGGAATTTGCTTGTTGTGTTCCAGTGGATTGCCTGCATGCTGTGAAAAGGAGGAATTATGTTATCATTGCAATATTCTTAATTCAACTGATTGCAAAATTYCGTGACATTCCTGGGAAGCTTGGAGGCCTGAACACATAAAATTAAAGAACCACCCATTTTTTTCTCTTTGCATAAGCTAACCAAAGGAYGCCTTTGCAACTAAGGAGCTGAAAAGACATATCTCAATTTCTTAGTGTCTAACACAATAAATTTTATCAGCTCAAACTTACAGAAAATGTTAGCCMTCCTAACTCAGGCAGTTTTAAAGTGTAGGGGAACTACAACATTGCTAGACATGTACATTCTTTTCTCAGCTGTTTACTGAAAAAACCTTTCTCATGGAAAGAAAGGTATACTGGAATGAAACACACAGCCRTGCTCATTAAACAAATTGAACAGAGTTGTTGGCTATAATTCAAAAGTAATAAATAATTGCAAGTTAACAAGGGCTTCAAATTTTGCTAATAGGTTCATGTCACCAGTCCAGCAATATCCTAAGTGCTGCAGTTCAATGCAATTACTAGCAACTACCACAATGTTTTATGAGAATACTCCTGTCAAAATAGGGTGCACACTTTGGCATGCTTGATTTTTTTTGAGAAGACTTGAGAAGGTTTCAGTTTCACTATGCTTATTTTGCTGCCACAGTACTAAAAAGCCWTTTCAAGCACATCAGATCTCATCAGGAGGGCATTTCCCTCAGTAATTYATACCCAAAGGTTAATGATTGTTCTCTGTTTATGATATTATAATGACTAAGTCTGTGTTGTTAGACTGGGATATAATCAATTTCTATTGCACTTTTAAACAAAGAACTGAATTCTAACTTGAAAATCCCCTTCATTTTCAATATTACATTAGGGGGAAAAAATTAAATCTGCAGCTTCAAGCAAACCCTTTTTATGACCAAAAGGAAAAAAATTACAACTGTGCTGGGGATTTGTCCAGACAAGTTAARGCAGAGGCGTATTGACTTTTCTTAGTGTTCTTTTCCCCCACATCTGCTCCTGAACATGTTTGCTTTAACTTGACAATATTGTCACAGGGGAAGAAGCAGAAGCGGTGCCAGAGAAGTGGGCTGGCAATGATGTTTCCGCACAACTGGAATGATTTCCTTGTGAATCACCCATCTCACGAACTAAAGCACCCATCCCCAGCGCAGAAGGTGGAGAGGCAAAAGGAAAGACAAAGTTTTCCTTGCTACTGTCTCTCACGATGGAAACACTTTGTGCTTTTAACTGCTCAGTGACTGTAGGAAACCGCATTCACTTTCATCATAGGGACTTTATGTGCTGTTTCATTCACACTGCTCATTTTTCATGCCATTGGCACAGAGGCAAGCTACACATTGACAACTTTGGAGAAGACTTCCGTGACTTCTGTGCTGTGCAGTTGTTCAGTAAGGAGACCCCTCAGAAGGATTGTTTTCTGGTTACACCTCTAAAGGCTCTGGTCCTGGAACAGCAGGAAAAGTGCTGAGGAGCAGARGACAATGCTTCGTGGATCTTYAACCTCACCCTATCTTCCCCTTCCCATGTGTCATCTGCAGTTCCCYACTCCCTGGTGCCTTGAGATCAGGGCAATGCTGAACCAAAGACCTTGTGCTTTGTCTGTGTTTTGGCTTGGTGTAAGTAAAAAACTCTATTTTGGAAAAGCTGAAAATGTGTCTTATAAGTGACRTGTTCAACTCCAAGCCTTCAACTCATCATTAACTGCTGGTGATAAGCAGGAAAGGGGAGATGATGGTCTAGRAGTTGAAGTTGCACTTCTGGATAATTATACAATCTGTCCTGCAGCACAGGCTCTCTCATGCAACTGCCACTTCAGCAGCAGCATGGCAGAGAGGGGATGAGGAACAAGAAAATTAATTCATTTACTTCGGACTATCAGCTARGAGTCAGAAGCCTCTGCAAACTTTATATGGATTTGACACTGGACTCTTCTTAGGCACTGTCAAGTGATGCCAGACACAGGCCCTTTGTGTACATATTCCTGCAGGAGAYAGAACTGAAAATCCAGAAATACCACACAAATATTTTTAAGTTTTGCTTGAATTAAACATTCACTGAAATTWAAAAAATTGCATTATTACAGACATGTTTTTGTTTATGCAAACTATGTAACACTGTGACAAAACTTTCTTCTATCCCAAAAATGAGCAAGTGTTTAAAAAATAAGCTTTGATAAAAGTAGAAGAAATTAACATGCATGATTTCATCTAAAAGTGCCAGTAAAACACAGAGAAGGAATTAAATATCTATGCACAAGATTGCACAGTTTGTGTTGCTAAGGCCCTTTAAAAAGCAGAATGAGAAAAATAACAAAAATAATTTAAGCAGCAACAAAAATCCAGAAAAGATTCCTGCTCRTACTGATCAACATGGAATTGTTTCCCAAGAAGGTCTAGCTAGAGGGCTGGGTTGAACAAAGGAATGAAAGAAAAAGGGTAMTATATTTAAACGAGTACATAAATATTAGCAGAACAAAACATCARATATTCTTGTGGATATCCTACACTGTCTAGGGTGGTCTTAATGTCTGAAAAATACTATAGAAGGAGACCACTCTGGAATCTAAAGCAAACAGGAAGCAAGATTTTTGCTGAACTGGTTTGAACAATTCTTGGAATGTTTCTTATGTAAGAACAGAACTATTAAGAAGGAAGCAAAAAAGTTCAGAAATATGTCAGTAGGCAGCTTTTGAATTTCTTTWTGCATATATTTGCTGAAATATTCCCATGTGGCTAGCCAATTGAACTGAAACATTTGGTAAAGTGTATTTAGCTTAGATCTTCATCTCAAACTGCCATTGAGAGACTATCAAGCCTTGGACTACCAAGTCCATTGGTTACTAACTGCTGCTTGTGTTCTTCCGCATGGGCGCCCAGAGCCAGGAACAGTCTGAGGAGCATCAAGGATTACAGAGCCCTGCAAGCAGCAGTAAGGGACTCTGGAGCACAATCAGTGTTTTCATTGATCCACAGTCAAAGAGRAAGTGTTTGAAAGGGCCRGTCAGATCTGGCAAAYCAACAAACAGTTWCAGACTGGTWCCACATTCARGGTTTTGGCTTTTTGGACCACGACTCACCTTGCGAAGCTGKGTGTACTGAGGGCTGATRGGRTCTGTCTGTCAAATAAGGGGAYRAGCATCTTTGGCCATAGGCTTGCCAGGCTGGTGAAGAGGGCTTTAAATTCAAGGTATTGGGAGATGGGAACTTCAGATAAGCCCCCTTAGTCCTTCCAGGCAGYGAGRGATRSCCAGAGCTTGCAGCGGGTCAGGAGGAGAATACATGAAAAGTCAGAAAGGAATTCCTRACAGTCCAGCCAGTWAKTCAGCTTCATCAGGGACTGAATTTAAATGCCTTTGTGCCAACACAGACATCACAGGCMATGAACAAGAGGAGTCAGAGATGRACTAACAGGCACCWCAGAGATATGGTGCAGTGGCTGCTATGACTCAAGTGTTGGAAKGARAGGTTAYRGGCTCTTTTGAAAACARGCAGGAGAGATGAGGAAAGAGTGTTGCTCTCTGTGGCATGGACATGCTGTCCTGGGATGGATGGGGAACCAACGGAGAGTTCATGGATCTGGATGGAAGGCAGRGCAGGGGAGGGATGGGTGACATTATAGCTACAGGCTGCCTCACCAGGAACACTGAGCAGATGAGTCCATCTATGGACAGATGGGCAATTCAACTCCCTCAGTGCTGTTAGATGAACAACATAGAGTACAAGCTGTTCAGGAGGTTCCTAGATTGTGTGGATGATAACTTTCTTCTCCAATCATTAGAGGAGCCAACAAAGAGAGATGATATGTTGGATATCCCCAACAACAGGGAGGATCTGGTGGGGAGTGTGAAGGCCAGTGGAAGCTTTGGCTGGATCCTTACTCTGTCAGGAAGGGTGCACATCAAGCACATACTCGAGACTTCAGGAGAGCAGACCTTGACCTCTTCATGGGTCCTCTTCATTGAGTATCATAGGAAAAAGCCCTGGAGAGAAAAGGCATCTAAGAAAGCTGGTTTTGATTTAWGTATCACCTTCCCAAGGTCAAGGTGGAAGATGTGTGTATCCTTCTGAGTAAGAAAGAAAGCAAAGGGGTGGGAGGCTTTCATAAATGTGCAAGGGGCTTCTGGAAAAACTCAAACAGAAGAAGAGAGTTTACAGATTCTGAAAAAAGGGACAGGCCACTTGGTAAGAACATTGGAATTTTATCAGAGTGTGCAAGGTTGCATGCTAAGGTTCATTTGGAAAAAAATCTGGCAAGGGATGTCAAAGACAACAAAAGGTACTTCTTGAAGTACATCAGAAATAAAAGGAAGACTTGGGAAAATGAGGGCCCACTGCTGAGTGAGGTGAGTGCTCTTGTGATGAAGGATATAGTAAAGCAGCTTCTCAGTGCCCAYTTTGCTTCTTTCTTTACTGTTAATGCCTATCCTTAGGAATCCCAGTCCCTGGAGGCAAGCGAGATAGTCTGGGAAAAGGACAACTTCCCTGTGGTAGAGGAGAATTGATTTAGACATCAATTAMGCAAATTCAAAACCCACAAATCCAAGAGGTCTGATAGAATGGACCTGAGAATACTGAAGAAGTTTGCAAATGTTACTGCTAATCCAATCTCCATTATTTCTCAAAGGTCATGGAGGACATGATCCCAAAGGACTGTTGAGAAAGCCAATGTCACTCCAATCTGTCAAAAAGAGCAATAAGGACCCAGAAAATGAGTCAGCCTCATCTCCATATATGGAAAACTGATKGAACAGTTCATTTTAACAATGTGGATGAAAAGAAGGTATCAAGAGTAACCAGACTCACCAAGGTGTAATCATGCTTCAACAATCTGATAGTTTTTTGTGGTGGGATGACTGGCTGAGGAGAAAAGGGGAAAGCAATGRTTGTTAGCCTTGACTTCAGCAAGGCTTTCACTGTTTTCCCAACATACTCATAGGTTGCTCAGGAAGTGTGGGTTAGCTGAGAGGACAGTGAGGTGAATTGGGAACTGGCTGAATGACAGAGCTCAGAGGYTGTGACCAGCAGCACAGGGTGGAGCTGGAGCCCTGTGGCTGGTGGGGTTCCTCAGGGGTCAGTTCTGRGTTCAGTCTTGTTCAACTCATTYATCAATGACCTGGAGGCAGGGACAGAGTGTACCCTCAGTGAGTTCCCTGACAACACAAAGCCAGGAGGAGTGGCCAACACCCCAGAGGGCTGTGCTGTCATTTGGTGAGACCTGGACAGGCTGGAGGGATGGGAGGAGAAGAAACTTCTGAAAATCTGCAGAGGCAAGTGCAGGGTCCTGGACCTGGGGAGGAACAACCCCAGGCACCAGCACAGGCTGGGGGTGACCTGCTGGAAAGCAGCTCTGAGGAGAAGGACCTGGGSTCCTGGTGGACAAGAAGCTGTCCATGAGCCAGCAGTGTGTCCTGGGGGCCAAGAAAGCCAATGGGATCCTGGGATGCATTAGGAAGAGCATTGCCTGCAGGTGGAGGGAGGGGATCCTGCCCCTCTACTCAGCCCAGGTGAGGCACATCTGGAGTGCTGTGTCTGGTTCAGAGCTCCTCAGTTCAAAGAAGTACTGTAGAAGGTCCAGCAGAGGGTTGTGAATATGATAAGAGGACCAGAGCATTCCTCTTATGAGGAAAGGCTGAGAGAGCTGGGTCTGTTCAGCCTCAAGAAGAGATGTCTGAGAGGRGACCTTATCAATGCACACAAGTATCTGAAGGGAGGGTGTCAGAGGATGGAGCCAGGCTCTGCCTGGTGGTGCCCAGCAATGGGACTAGGACCAGTGGGCACAAACTGAAACACAAGAAGTTCTGTATGAAGATGAGGAAAAACTTCTTTACTTTGGGAGTGACAGAGACAGAATCCTGGRGGAGGTTGATGCATCTCTTTCTCTGGAGACATTCAAAATCCACCTGGATGKGATCCTGGGCAATCTGCTTTAGCAGGGGGTTGGACTAAAAGATCTCCAAGGGTCCCTWCCCATGCCAGTGATTTCATGGTTCTGTGATTCTGTGAAATGTTGTAAGAGCACTCTCTTTCTTCTGCAACAATTTTAAGTAGCTTGAAACAAAAACATTTTTTCAATTTTTATCCACCCATGTAAGCGTTTTCGAACATGCTGTTTTTCAGGTTCAAATGCACATCTGATGGGATCAGGCGCATGCTTTGATATTTTATTTGCTTTTAACAGGAGGATGATCAAAGCATTTGTTCTTAAGTCAGCTTTGGCATATGTGCTTTGTGTATGCAGACAGGAGAAGCAGAAATTCTTAGCTGGATTTCCTAAATCCACAAAACTATGGATAACAATTTGCCAAGGAAATTTTGTTTTGCAAAGCATTTGATATGAGTTCCGATGCAATACACTGATATTGTAGAAGCTTCTGGGTTAAAAAAAAAATTTAATCCTGAAGCAGCAGAGGGAGCTATGCCAACGCAATTAGCTGCATTCCCAGGCTTYTGCAACTGTGAATGGAGACTTTTGTTAGCATGCTGCCTTTTCCTGACATCTGTAGAGACTGGTATGTTTGGCATATACTAAACTGTGATACCAGCCTCAGGGAAGGGGTAGTCTGGGAGTTAAGCAACAAGATGAAAAAGTAAAACAGGACAAAACATTCAAATGCTCTTAGGTACTAAAATACCTACAAGACTTTGCAGTTCAGTGGGGCGCATGCTTTTCAGGAACACTGACATTTTTGAAAATCACATTTTTATTTCAAGAATGTGGAGAATTCCATTCATTACTTTGGCAGCCCAGACTGGCCTTTTAACCATCACCTACATTTTCCTACATCTCCATCATGACAATAGCACCAACTCACAAAGGTTCTTGCTATCTCCCCAAAACAAATATTCTACTGACTGCTCTTAGGTGTAAGCAYGCATTGACAGCAAGACACATGCTTAAACATATGGTGGAAAAAAGAAAGAGCTTAATTACTTATCCTTAAGCATATGTCCAAGCCTTTTATAATTCTCCTTGAAAAGATTCACTTGTAAGCCTGTTAATGAGACATGGAAAATCCTTTGAGAGTGAAATATCTCTTACAGCTTTTAAGTTTTACAAAAAGCCACATGGACTCTTTACACTTTAAACGTGGGTACTGATCTCTGTGTGTGTGTGTGGATTTGTAATATATTTAAAAAATTTTCATGAATCAATCTGTGTAACAGCACACATATACCTCTTACTATCTTACTTCCTGCTTGCCTCCTTTTGCCCCTGCAATTTGAAGGCCAGCAACCACCAACGGGAATATGTAAATGCAAAAACAAACAGTGTCTCAGAGGTCACCACAGAGTCCTGGTTCTCAGTTCAATAAAGTGAAATTGACCAAAGCAAAGGAAAAATCTAAAGAAAACATAGCCCTGTGGAAAATATAAACTTCAGTTATATATATATATATATATATATATATATATATATGGAAATTAGTTGACTGAATTTCAAGTACTTCTCACAGAGGTATGGAGAAGAGGCCAGAAAAAACTGACTATTGACTGTGTATAAAATAATAAAAGCATTGGTTTGTAGTTTTGCTCAGTGAGARCATTTTAGTATTAAATTATTTGGTTTTTTTACTCCATGCATGGCATAGTGAGGGAATGACAGAGACATAAAAGAGGGTTCCCAAGCTGCYTACCAAAGAGGTATTTTCTGGAGCATCTCCCTGAATTCTCTCAAAGTTCAGGGGCAAGATGGGGGACTCACAGCACAGGAGGCAGGGAAAGCAGGAGTGTGTACATGGGGACCCATGTAACCATAACTGTGGGAGTATTTTGGTGTCACTACAGAGGACCTGTTCGGAGCTGAAGGTCCTTTCTTCTCCATTATTGCTCTTGACAAGTGTTCATACAGGTATCGAAATGGAAGGTTTGAAAAGTTGCCTCATGCTTGACGTGGGAACTGATCTGAACCCTAGCAGAGGGCATTATGGCTGCTCTTCCAGTATTGTTACAGGCCTCACAGTAAGATGGTTAAAAGAACAGCCACTTTATCTGCTTGGTAAATTCATGCTTGCCCTCCTGGTTTCCCTCTCCATCACTTTCTCTRTTAAGTCATGCTTTTGTTAGCTAAATGTGAAACCTCCTGAAATCCGACACTTTGCAGCTTCGTACAGGCTACCAGCAGTGTGAATCATGTCTCAGATACATCACTCATTAGCAGAAATCTTCTTAGGTTGTGAGAATCAAATGCCACCATTCTAGATGCAGGCTTGTGTACTCCCTTACAAATCACCTCATATTTGTTTTGTTTGTGTATTTCCTGGGGTTTTTTGAGGAAAAGCAATTATTTGTAAAACAGACTGAACAGTRCAGCTCATTTGAAATGCCATTTAGTTGTACCAAACTGTTACTACAGAAACAGTCTGAAGCACTGACACAACTCATTACAGCAGAGGCTCAGTGGCCCTCAAAATCTKTACCATCCAGTCAATAAACAAGAGAGAAAATCAACAGCAAATGTCAGTAGTATATTTYCATTATACAATATAAAGACAAAGAAGCAAAGTTAAGATTGACATAACTAGGTGAACATTGTTTGATAGTACAGGGTGATAAAAGTTTATGGGGCCTTTGGTAAGTGGCTGAATTTCTTAATCATTCCTATATAGACAGCCCTGTAGCTCTGGTTGTGGAATGCATGTGAGGAGGAAGGGTTCCTTCTTCTAGTGGGGAAAAAATGTC
>CADDXX010000008.1:2451346-2511306 GCA_902810485.1 Alauda arvensis | reverse complement strand
AATTGCCACTTAAAACCCCTCTGCATTCTACGGATCCTGTCAAAATCTCTCAGATCTGAAATGCTTCTCTCTGGGTAAACAGAAAGCTGCAATTTTCAAGTAGTAACTGAAACTAGTAGAAGAAGCTTTAGCAAAAGCAATGCATATTCTTGTATGGTTGTATAACATATGAGTTTGTAATGATGTTGCCATCACTGGAAATTCTGGTGTGTGAAATGGCAAAGTCAAGCCAGGTRTTTGCTTTTTCTGGAAGGCATAACTCCTTTAAGGTAGCCTTTGCTAGAACTGAGGTTAGTTATGTTGGGCAAGATTTCAGGTCCTCCTTCAGAGGGTGAGAACATTAGTTGTACAAATATGAATAAGTTTTGAGATCAAACATTAGCATCATTACCACCAAAGAAAAATTAAAAAGTGGATTCTTCACAGTTTACATACAGCTGGTTTGATGCAAATGGCAATGTAAAAATGAATGTTTGCCCTAACAAACTTTAAGGATACTCTTTGCAGTGTCTATGCTTGGAAACTTGTTGGCACAAATTTGTTCTTATACCTAAATTCTTAGTCACTATGAATCACTGACCTTTTTTGACATGCCACAGCCTCACCTATAAAGAGATTTATTTGTAAGCTTTAAAACAATGTGTGGATGAAGAAAGGATTACTTTTTTTGGTCAGCCATCAGATAGACTGAAATCACAATGCATAGGGAAGCAGAAGGTGCAGTTAGGTAGTTTGATTGCATTCTAATACAAACATCACCTATCCTCCAAGGCTGCATTTTCAAGRGAAATTGGGATCATACCACACAACATACAAACTCATAATCTACTCTTTAGCCAGGCTTCTCAGTTGGGAATAACTCATTTTCATTAAATTACAGATTTCCAATTTCTTACTAGAAAAACAATGAACTACTCTGCTATGCCTTGCAAAAAGGGTTCTCTGAGTTGTTTTTAAAAAGTCATAAAATGTTGGAATTACTGATAGCATTTACATGGTGCAATATTAACCCACATTTTGAGAGTTTAGCCATGTTCATTCTCTATGCTTCTCACAAAAGGTGTTTACACTTCTATAGGTTACACTTGTTAAACTACCAGAACAGCTTAAAGGCAGCTAACCACAAACTMAGAGTTCTCCAATCAAGGAAACACAATATAACACAGGTCAGCCTGGAAACCAGATGGACAGTGCTGCCTGCAGTTAGGGTTGCTGCAGCCAGGTTGGGTTCCTTCATAGCAGTGGGCAGAGTTCAAGATATTTCTGTGATTTTCAGTCAGGGTGCCATGCTKTGAAGGAAAAACAGGAATGCTTCTAAGAGAAGCTGAGAGAAGAACACCCTAGATTCCTTCTGGTGCCATGGAACTGGGATTTCCATGCTGGCACAACTTCCAACAGATGCATCAATGCAGTCAATATTATGCTTACGGTGAGTCTGAGACAGTGGGGGAAGCATGAGGAACTTTCAAAAGCAACTTTAAAATTGCCCAGTGTTGCAAATACTTGGGAACATAGTGAGGACACATCATTGCATCATTTGTTTCTCTTCTCCATAAGTATTTATCAAGCAATTCCAATCTTATGGACCTTTGTTAAGAAATCCTTCTTTTGCTTATAGTTCAACTTCACTACTGATACAGAGGATCAGATTAGAGATCCATTAAGCCAAGTAGCTTTACTTCGGGTGACTGTGTTTAATGAAGGAAATAGTAAYAATCCATATGCCAGCTCCAGTATTAAAGGTGAAGTAATATTCTAAAGCATGTGGGGCAAGGTCTCCACAACCTGCTGATCCTGGACAAACCCCTAAAAATAAAGAAATGGGTTAAACTACTCCCTTTCGTGTTTTTGGAGCCCTACTCTTTTTCGTCCCTCAAGTCATTTAAGGACATCAGCAGGGTTTGGAGTTTTTCTGCTTTACATGCTTTGAAGTTTTCATTGGGGCATTACCAGACAGATGGAAATTATTGCTAACATTCTGGTCTCAGCTAGTGAGCTAATGAAGGTGGAGGCAGTGGCACTGCTCTTTCAGGTGTTGAGATTACCATATCACCTTCAGTCACAAGAACTCCCTCGGCTACCCCAAGAAGCAACATAGATGTTGCTTAGATGTTACAAAGAAGTAACACCGAAAATGAAGGAAGTGTTGATCAAGGCTGAATCAGCTGTGGGTGTGAGGATTTGCATTTGCKCTCCTTGATAGATGAAAAAGTGAGCTCAGAAATTGACAATGCTTGCCTTGTTTAGAGGAAAAATATGAAGGTTGGACCACGCCTCCCCTTCCCTTTTCACCCCCCTTTTCCCTTCCCTTCCTTTTTCCCTTCTTTTTTCACACCCCTCCCCTTTTTTACTCCCCGTCCCTTTTCCCTTCCCTTTTCCCTTCCCTTCCCTTCGTTAATTTTGAGAGCTAATATTCTGGTTTTCAAGTGTGCTAAGCTCTTGGGAATTAACRCTGACCTGAGCCTGGATCTCACAGCTGTGTACCACAGTAACTTCTCTGATACAAGACAGATCCAGCCTATCTCAAACAGCTCACATTAAGCATATTCTTACTTCTGTTCTTCTCACCCTCCACTGTGAGAAGAGGATAATAGCCTCTAGTGTCATCCTGGTGATAATTGCATGTTTATGAAGCTTCCAGGTAATAGAATAATGAAAGCCATAATAATTGAGGAAATAAATAGCAGCTCATTTTCATCCAATTTTAAATACTTCACAAYTACTGGAGAGTGAAGGAAAACAGAGAAAGTGAAATGTGTAAACATCAGAGTGGGGGTAACTCCACATGTTGGAACGATGGAGAAATAATGAGATAGTCTTACTGCATAAACCACATTACTTCTCTCCTGAGCCCCACATAAATTTGAAGTCAGGCTGTTGAAACACGGATCAGGATCCATCTACAAAAAGCATACAAATGGGGGAATCAGTGCTTGATAAAGCAAGTTTAAATTTCTTTGTGTGTGGTTGTCCATGCAAATATAATACTGAGAATTAGAGCTTGATATTGTTGCTTTTTACTTTTGAGATATAGATCTGGACAATCTCATTTTTGTAATTAATACAGCTGTAATTCTGTCACAAAGTTTTAATAGTAACAGAGACCTCAGGATGAAAATTCCAGATACCTTATCTCCAAGTTGCATGTAGTTGGGASAACCTTGCAATCACTGAAAGTGGGAAGTTTGTTGAAGTAATCTGAGTGCTGATTGAATGGTAGTTTTATTGGTGTTGTACTTCCTTCAGATTTTATCTGCAGAATCTTGGTGATGTCCATGAAAGATGTGTGTTGCACTGGGTGGGGACAAGCATTCATGCTTACCTGTGTGCTCTTTTGAATTCTGCTAGGACGACAGAAGCCAGCATTGGCCAGCCTGGACCCTGCCCTTTATTCAGCAAGGCCAGCAGCAACACATTGCTGGGGAAGGTGGCAGTGAGTTAGGGGCTGTGGCTGTTCCACACCTTCTGTATGTCAGGGGACTGTATTTCTCCTTCTAATGATGAGGGATGAGTTTGTTTCTTGTATATGTTTATCTTCAAGGCATATACAAAAAGATCTACCTTCTTGGGCTAACATTCACATTTCCCTCCCACCTGTGATCTGAATCATTGTCTTTGCTAAAAGTACTGCAGTGTTTTACAGGCAGAGGAGAGGGATATTTCACCTGACCTCAACACAGGGAATTTGTAGAGTAACTGAATGTTCCCTAAACCCTGCCAGGCACTGGCCTGGACCACCGCAGTGTACTGGCACATGGTCTTCACTGTGACTAACACAGTTTRGAGCCAGAAAAAGGACACACTTTCCTACTTCATTGTGACATGCCAGATGTTCCTCTGCAGAGCTGTCCCAAAGCTCCCTGGAACTGGTCTATCTGTTCCCCTGATGCTTTTCCCTTGGCAATAGSTTCCCAGTCCTRTCCCAYCAGGTGAATGCACTCCTTGAGGACSATATTTCAGGAGAACATGAACACACACTGTTTCAYTGAAGTTCCTAATACTTACTGAGGAATTGCCATTTCTCATGTACTTCACTGCTGTGTACTTCACACAGTTGTACAAATGGCTTTTCCTGACTTCTTTTTAGGCCTGTACCGGTTAAATAAATCTGAGCAAAATGCGAATAAAACTCTGCTCTTTTTGCAGTGACTTTTTCAGGAAACTATACCCCAAAATCTTACAGACCTATGCAAATTTAGAATATTTTGGATGTAYTAGAGAATCACAGGATCATTTGGGTTGGAAAAGAACTCTGAGATCATTGAGACCAACCTTTGACYGATCAACACAGTGTCAACTGGTCCAGAGCACTAAGTGCTGTCCCATCATTTCTTCAACACCCCCACGGATGGTGACTCCACCAGCCCCTAAGAAGTCCATTACAATGTTTAACAACCCTCTACATGAAGAAATTCTTCCTGGTGTCCAACCTGAATTTCCCCTATGGCAGCTCAAGACAATGTTCTCTTGTCCTACCACTTATTATCTGGGAGAAGAGAGCAACCCCCTCCTGGCTGCACCCTCTTTTCAGGCAGTTGTAGAGAGTGATAAGGTCACCCCTGAGCCTCTTTTTCTCCAGGTTAAACAACTCCAGCTCCCTCAGCAAGTTCTCATAAGATTTATACTCTAGATCCTYCCCCAGCTTTGATCTCCTCTCTGGACATGCTCCAGCACCTCAGTATCTTTCTTGGAGTGAGGGGCCCAGAACTGGACACAGAACTGAGGGTGTGGCCTCACCACCGCCAAGTACAGGGGGACAATCCCTGCCCTGGTACTGCTGGCCTCACTATCCTTGATACAAGCCAGGATACCATTGACCACCTAGGCACATGCTGGCTCATATTCAGCTGGCTGTCAACCAGCACCCCCAAGTCCTTTTCCACTTCCTAGRCACTCTGTCCCAAGCTTGCATGGAATTTTTTGTGGCTGAAGTATAGGAAGGGTAGGCACTTGTCACTTGTCATACATTTAGCCTTGGCCCATTGATCCAGCATGCCCAGATCCCTCTAAAAAGCCTTTCTGCTACCCAGTAGATATGCACAACCACCCAGCTTGGTGTCATCCATGAACTTACTGAAGGTGCACTCAATCCCCTCATCCAGATCATCARTAAAGATATTAAGCAGRACTGGCCCCACTACTGAGCCCTGAGGCACAGCACCAACTGGATGCAGCACCATTCATCACTGTCCTCGAGGCTCAATCATCCAGATAGTTAACACAGCAAAGAATGCTCTTGTTCCAGGAGGATGCTGTGACAGACAGTGTCAAAGGCTTGACTGAAATCCATATAGGCAACACCCACAGCCTTTCCATCATCCACTGGGTCACCTGGTCATAGGAGGAGATCAAGTTGGTCAGGCAAGACTGCCTTTCCTAAGCCTATGATGGCTGGGCCTGATCCCATGGCTGATCTGATCCTGTACATGCCATCTGATCCCATGCAAGGTGGTCTGTTCCGTAACCTTCCCAGATACCAAGATCAGTCTGATAGTCCTGTAGTTCCCTGGATCCTCATTCCAACCCTTGTAAATGGGCAACACACTGGACAACCTTCAGTCATCTGGGAGCTCCTCAGTTAACCAGGACTGATGATAAATTATGGACAGCACCTTGGTGAGCTCTTCTACCAGCTCCCTCAGTTCCCTTGGAGGAATCCATCCAGTCCCACAGAATTGTAAGGGCTAAGCACCACAGCAGATCACAAATTATTTCCTCCTGGATTAAAGAATGGGGTATATCCTGCTCCCTGCCCCTGCTGACCAGCTCAGAGGGCTGGTTGCCCTGGGGATAGCTGGTCTTGCTGCTAAAGACCSAGGCCAAGAAAGCATTAGTCCTTTTCCTTACACTTGGWTACARTGTTCCACCTTGGGACCAAAGGATGAAGGCTTTCCTTGGCACTCTCTTTGCTGTTAATGTATTTATAAAAATGCTTTTTATTATATTTTACATGGGTTTTGAGCAGATTGAGTTCTAGCTGAACTTCTGCCTTCCTGATTTTTTCTCTGCATGACTCAAAAATATCCTTGTACTCTCCCTGAGTTGCCTGCCTCTTCATCCAAAGCTCATAAACATCTTTTCCCCCAGGTTACTGCTGAAGCTCCCTGTTCAGCCAGCCTGGTCTTCTTCTCTGCTGGCTCATCTGTTGGCACATAGGGATGGCCTCTTCCCACACATTTAGGATTTCCTTCCTGAAGTATGTCCAGCCTTCCTGGACCCCTTTGTTGTTAAATGCTGTTTCCCAGAGGACTCTCTCATCCAGTGTCCCAAACAGGCYAAGCTCCACCCTCTGGAAGTCCAAGGTCCAAGCATTTTTCTGATCCCCTTCCTCACTTCTTGAAGAATCAAAACTCTGTGATTGATTCCACGGTCACTGTGCCCAAGATGCCCTCTGASCACCACRWCTCCCACAGCYCTTCTCTGTTTGTGAACAGCAGGTCTGGCACGGCGTGACCTGGTAGGCTCCCCTACCAGCTGTGTCTAGAAGCAACCTTCTACATACCCTCTACATCCAGGAACCAAGTTAGATATTTTTACATCTCCTGTTAGGAGAAGAACATTTTCCATTATTGTGAAATATCATATATAGTAGCTTTTGTTGTATTTCTGACCTTGTCAGAAAAAAAGATTCGGCAGAGCTTTTTAAATGTATGCCCTTGGTTATGTCTTAAGTATGGCTTCCATCTGTATAGGCACTGCAAGAGCATAGGAAGAAGCACTCTTCCTGTTCCCAAGTGCTTAAGACACATTATAGCTACGCCAGGAGTATTTTACTGGCATTAATACTTGAGGAATACTGCCTTTTTCCATTACTACATTTGGTACAGACTAGGATGGCTATATTCTAGTTTTTCCAATCTAATTATGTCTTTAGTGGTGTGGCCTGCAGCTTTCTGTTATTAGGGATGGTCCTCCTTTATACCTCTGGCTGAAACTGGCAAAAGAACTGATCCTGTTGAGCACYATGCACCTCCCTCAGCTGTCTCAARGGCTGCTTGGAGTCCCAGAATCTCTAATCATCCCTGACAGAGCTGTCTGCAGGACTTGTTTTTCTTTTATGTTACAGTTTCATGCAGGAGGTCAAGAAAGTGGGCAATCCTTTTTGATGGAGATTTCCCAGTCCTATTTAGCAACAGAATGGGAGGGAGGCAGGGTAAAGGTCTAATCCAAATTGAGCTTCTGGGATTTTTGATCTTTTGTCCTTTTTCCGAGTCTGTGCTTAGTGCAGCTTAAATCTCTAAGATAAGGGATACCCTAGATTGCCATGACCTCACATTGTTCCTATTAGGAACTGTTTCAACTTTCCAAAGACTGCTTCACAAACAGCATCTTTGCCTACAAGATGTTCTGGCAGCCAGATGTGAAGGTTTATTCACTGGTATACAAAGAAGACGTGACAGCCTTTTGGGATTTTACAAGCTGAGTCACTGGATGGTGACTAAGAATGGTTATTCATCAGTARCTGACTACTAAACCCTCTTCCAACCTTATGGGACAGCACCCATCAAAACTTTGCAGAAAGTTGACTTTAACCCCATATTTAGTTATCAGGTTTTAGGTCACATTATGAATAACWTTGTGATTCAGATGTCTCAAAGATGTTCAGAAACCTCTTACAATAAGGTTTCCTTGTCACAGTTATTAATCATAACATTCCCAGAAGCAGGTCCTCCCATGCAACATTGAATGGAGGTGGTGGAAAGCAGCCCTCTCCATCTATTTCCTAAGTAGGCAATGGGGTGGAAAACAAAAGCACCCCCTGTAGATACTTCCTCTGAATTGGAGTAAGGGAAGTTAGAGTATGGACTACTGACTGCACCACACAGCAAGGGTATTAATATCTATTATTTTTCATAGCTTCAATTTTCAAAATTGTCTTGCTTTTGCTGTTTCTGGAGTTTGTGTAAGTGGYAGAAGAGCTGACTCCATCTCCATGAGTGAAGACACTAGATACAAGTGTGCAAATCCTTCACTTTCTGCATACCTGAGGGTTTTCAAGGGAATTTGTCACAGAGGTCTTTGTGCCATGCAGACCAGCAGGMACATGAGAATATGCAGAAGAGACTCCCTCCTCTGCACTGCCTGCTCTGCACGAACACCTCAGGGGGCAAGGACAGAGATCCTTCAGAGCTGTCATTGAGACATAAAGAGGACTTTGCAAATGAGTACCACTGCTGTAGCCAAAAAGACAATTTTTCCCAGMTATATACATCTGCTGCACCAGCATCCAAAGCATACGTAGTCTGAGTGGGAAGCTGTCAGTGGAAGAAAAGGGAAGAAAAATTGCCAATTATTTTCATTCCATGTAGAAAGAAAAAAAAAATTAAACTTAATTTCATCTAAACTCYAATGAAGAAATCTTTAAAAAAAGAAAAATGGTTTGAAATTGGAAATGCAAGCTTGTGTCTAAACCAAAGCCCTTATTATTGTGCATTTTTTAAAGCTCATCCTACTTGAAATCTGCAAACCYCCTAAAATTATTGTCACGTTCACATGAGAAATAGCTAAAATGCCAAGTATTTGTGGGATAATTGCTGTTTACTTGACATTTGTTGCTGCCCTGAATTTCAGCAGACATATTCTTGCACAGTTCAGCCATTAAGCTTAACATCAGCCACTTTGCAAAGTTAAATAATTCAGCTGTTTGCATTTGCCTACTRATTGCTGAGAGCAGCCATCCACACAAAGGATTAAGTGACTATTATTCTTCAGAATAATRTAAGTCTTTTATTCTGTAGGAAGTCTAAAAAATGTCATTTGGTACTTTCATGTATAACATCTCTAGGAATAATTTAATGGAGTACATCAAGTTAAAAATTTGTTTGGGCCTGTATATCAAATTCCATCTTGATGTGCTTTTAACTCTAGAAAAATATTTTGGAACGGAAATAGCAATTGGCTCTTAACTTCCATCTACTACTAGTGAAGTGCTKTTTTACTTCTAGAATGAAACAGCTCATTTAAAGAAACCCAAAACAAATAAGCTGTCATGTCCAAAAGCAATTGAAAGCTTGCAGTAGGCATTAATGAAGACAGCAGACTCTTCTGTGATGGGGTGCTGAAAACAACACTGCAATATATAATCAAATGAATACTTTATGAGTCATTATAAATCTGTCTTGAGATAGTGCCTAGAAACTAGAATTACATTCTTCCCCTAAACACTTTTAACTTAGTGGACCTTACTGCAGAATTTTTACAAGCGTTTGTGACTTTTAAAAGATTTCCTTGCTTTTGCATTGATAACTCCTCCATAGAGTTCATCAGTAAGAAATCGAGGCATACATCTCAAGACAGTAATTTTCAGACTGTTCTGTTCAGTTTGACTAATCTGCTATGTATACATCTCAAGGGTTCTTTCTCTGGTTAAATAAATACAGAGGCTTTCGCTAACTCTGCACTTGTTGCTCTGCAAGTAGCAATAACACCGGTTTAGCAAAGGGARAATAGTTGCTTTGGATTTAGCTCTAAATTATTAGATGGTATCTCTTGCATAAATAAAAGTAATTTTATTTCCTTTTTAGCTTTCACAAAGTGATGATGTGTAAGGCTGGGGTTCTTTGGTACATTTTAGTGACTTCTACATGGCCTCGTAAGCAAGGGGTTGTGTCTGCAGAGCTTGGTGTGATGTTGTACTGCAACACCACTGCAGGTTGCAGCAGATGCAGCTGAATAAGTGCAGTGCYAGAGCTCTGTAGGTGACTTGAACTTGGAGTACCTATTCAGCCAGGCAGGCCCATGAGATAGTGCTGGCTCAGAATTGGCTCCTGGACTATCACTCTGTGACTCATGGTTCCCACTCATGCTTTCAAAAAGACGTGGGCTTTTAAAGTCATATCTCACAAATCTCACAGCCTTAGTTACTATGTGCATCCCTGAGATTGTTTTYCTGAGAGGTATAGCGCTCAGTCATGGCTGAAGTGTGCATTCATCAGCATCTTTGACCCTGCTGCCTTCTGCCAACACCTTTGATGACAGGTGACACTGGCTAGTGCTGCCAGAGGAAGGATGGATTCAGACAGATGGCTTAGGCATACAGCAATCCCAGAAACCCCCATCTCTGCCCATGCTGATGGGAGTTGCAGTCTCCAGACCAATTCTGCAATTTCAGCAGTTACTTTGCTTCGCACAGCAAAAACAACATTGCACTGGTGTAGCACCAAGTTGCTACACCAAGGTGGTGTTGCTGACCTTCAGACAAAACTCAGTGTTGCTCCAATGTCTGAGGAGGCCCTCCATAAGTGTCACAGGCTTGCATTGTTCTACAGTACTCACAGACCTGGCTTTCTGAGTTAGTTACCTCTGTCCATGCCTCAGCAATACTTCGTAGAGCCTCATAGCTTAAAATGTCAGCTGTAGGACATACTTGCACTTGCTGCAATTACTTTGGTCTGGAGGATGCTGGAAAAGCCTCACTTCAGAGAAGCTCTCAAACGTTATGCTTGTTTTACTTTCCATAAAAATCTACTGAACTTCTGTTATTCCAGTAAAACGTTTTTTGGACTGTTCACTCTTGTGTAACTCTTGGTCCACAGAAAGTGTTTTGTGATTTCACATGATTGTTTGTCTATAGCCCTATGTCATCTGCAAAACTKGCTGTGTTTCTGCGTTCTGGAAACAAAGCTGGCTCAGAGAAATGYATGGCTTGTGATCAGTACTGGTAGTTTAGAAAACAGGTTTGAAGCCCTTTCAATCCAGGCACWGCCTACAGTGCAGCACTGAGCTGTGCAAGAACCAGCTTCTGGAGTCTTCTTTCCTTGCAGAATTGAAAAGGGGAAGAGCTGCCCAGGCTTTATTTTAAGGTTACATTCTTGCAAGAGCAATATGTGATTAATGAAGACTTTAAGCTTGTTATAGGCATGATCAGTCTATGCTGTAAATGGCTATAAACAAAGCAGGGGAAGGTAATGCAGCTAATTCTAAGCCAATGTTTATAAACAACTTGTCAAACTTTATCACTGTTGGTTAATGTCTATTAGTAATGTATTAATGTTTTATAAACTATTTGTAAATGGAACCTTAATATAGGAAGAAGCTTATGCAACTTGATTCTATGGTTGTGGTTAAGTACAGAGTCTTCTTCAGCTCCAGCCTGYACAGGTATTTCTTCTAACCTTCGGAGATGTAATACTGCACAAACATTTCAGTTTGTCAGCCTTGATAAATGCAAAGCTGATATCCTAATAGAAGAAAGAAAAAYCACACCATTCAGAAGGTTCTGACCCAGTACCCACCTACTACTAATTGTATTTCCCCTGATACACTGCTCTGATCCCTCTCCAAATGGCTGCATGGTGAAAGTTTGCAATATTTGGTTGTTGGTCCCAGGTTTCATATTGGATAAATACACAGAGGATAATTTTGCTGTGTAATTTTAAATAACCAGACCACACARCATTTGATCTCCTAATGTATGAAGAAAGTAAAGTGCTGCTGAAGAGGAAATTCTTCACTGGCCTTAAGAAATGAGCAGACAACCCTCTCAAGATGACACAAGAGAATGTTAGGATCAGGTATTTCAGTGGAACTCAGCCCAGGTGAATATACTTCCTTGGCCCCTCCTTTCCATATGATACCTACAGTAACMAAATTGTTTAAAGAATTGTTGATGTCACTTCCTCCTGTTGATGAGCACTGTCTTGTGCACAGTTCAGCCTATTGGATGTGTCATAGGAACGTGACATGTTATAAGACCATATTCAATCCAAAAAGAGAAAAATTTTTACAGATCAGAATAGTGCTGTGATAAAKGCTTCTGGACAATAGGAAGCAGTAAGTGCTTTTCAAAATGTAATCTAGACCAGTGTTTCATGTCTGTTCTTTTATAAACAAATTGTCATTATCCATGACTGCATTCACACTGTGCAAGTTAACAAAACCATGCTAGAAATAAAATAAACTCAACTTTTTTTTTCTTTCTCTACATTTACTAGTAATTTTATGATTTTTTTTTTTAAGATGGCATGCTGTGCTAGCATTATTTACACTCAGTGTAAATTGTTGAGTCCTTTCCTCCATAACCCACCTCCCCTATCTGGACTATCCATTATTTGCCCTGGGGGTGTCTGACACTCGACAGTGCATCCCCCCTACCACAACAAACTGTGCTCCAAAAGAGCAACTAACTTAAATGAGGMAGAACAACGACCAATATCTGTACAGTACAACACACTTGTGACCTAGCAATGGATGTTTCTTGTGGCATCCCACAGGCTCCAGACCACACCACTCACAGTCCCAGCTTCCTTCCCTAGCCTTGCTCTCCACTCAGCATCCCATAAGTGAAAGCCAACATGAAAGTGAATGCATTCCCTGGGCCACGTGTTTTTCATTTTCTTGGTTTTTTCCAGTTTSATGTGAGCTGTGTTTTGTTGAGGTTGACAAACAAGTAGCATTGCTGTGTATTAATGAGGCAGTGCAAGCTCTTGACACATGTTCAGGGTTAGCTTGAAATTAACAGATGAGGGTCTGTATGACCCACTGAGTTGCTTCTGATTCCTCTAGTGTCACTAAAAGGAATGACCTGTGCTGTTTGTCTTCRTCTGGGAAACACAGCCATTGATGGTAGAGAAGACTAATTGGCTCTTCTAGACTGTGATGCAGTTTCTTGAAAAGTGATCTAAGCATGATGTTTTACTGAGCTGCACCCTGATGAGGAACACAAATGGCTGGGAACAAGCAATATGTTAGCATTAGTGAAGCTCAAGGAGAAAACTGAAACTGTGAGATTTTCCAAAAGTATAGTTTTTATAGTAAAGAGCCCAAATTTCTATGTGATTTTTTTTTAATTAAAGAGCTGTCAGAGGAACTTGGAAATTCACTATCTGTGCTGGAAAAACAAGCACTAAGAAAGAGATATGGACCACACAAAGCAAGAAAATMAAAGGAAGATTTTTAAACCACCTCAGTGATTTAAGAGTTATTGCCATCATTTGGAAAAATGACAGACTTATGAARCTAAAGCTTTTTTACCTGTCACTGAGACACTGTTTCCTAAGTGCCTACAGACCCCTGCATACAAAAACATCAAAATGGAATTTGGAGTAAGTGTTCAGAGCACGGGACATTGGGATGTTGGCAAGCCACAAGCCTGGACTCACATACCTTCCACCTCCTCTATGTTACCCTGCACTGGGTACATCAAAGGCAGACTTCAGCTACCTCTGCAAAAGTCWSKAGAGTTTGCCACAAGAGACTSTAAAATGTAGCAGATGAGTGYTTGGGTCCTCTCAGAGACCTCCTAAGACCAAAGCAGATGGTGCTTGTGATRTATGAAGAATAAACTTCCATAACAYTTCTGTCYACCCCTAGAGATCAARTATCATGTGTGACAGTTTGGGGGCATTTTTATCAAGTACCATGTAAATAAAGGTGGAAATGTGAAACATTCTCTTTCTGCCTCTTTAATGTCTCTTTTGCTTTTCTTCCCATTAASAAATTTTGCTGTTTGACAATTGAGACAGGTCTGTTTTTTAGCACCCTGATCTGGTTTCATGGGAGATATACTGGAAAGAAACATCTGAAAACAACATGTCAGACAATTACACTCACTTCTGAATCAAAAAAAACTCTCCTTCAAAAAAATTGATGGGAAATTATCCATCATTCTACACTGCTTCTTTCATTTTTCCCCACTGCTTTCATCTTTAGAGACTGGCCAGCAGCATCTCTTCATCTGCTCATATTGTCCATCATGAACTCTCTGGTGGACCCCATTTGATGTGAGAATGAGACTTACAGGTTAGCTCCTTGACAAGTTTTATTTTAAACCTGCTGCTTTTATGAAAATGCTGAACTCCACCAAGCCACTCAGGTCTTCTCTTTGCACTGTGCTCTCCTGACAGCCTGAGTGGCAAAATGTGCAAAGCACCTYCACAGCAGATCTGTGACCAGGGTCAAGAGCACTTTCTTTCCAAACAGGCAGTCTTTGGATAATTGTAAAAGCCGACCTTTGTGCTCTCAGTGCAGTGAATGGGCCTGAAAACTGTTGAGCTGAAAAAGAGATCTTTTGACACCTTGCACATTWACACAGGCAAAGATGTTCACCCAGAGCAGCAGCCTGGCAGTCAGTGAGGAGATGAGAGAAATTATACTAGTACTTCTTCATAGACAAACTGCAACAGCAGCTCTCAGTTGTAGCAATAGGGACACCAGGTTTGCACTGAAACAGAGGAGAAATTTGTGTCAAAGATCAAGAGCTGCTTTGCACTCACAGTTTAGCAGCAGTTGAACATTGGTAAATGATGCACTGTGGGATGTGTAGAGCATATACTCCAACAACCAACTGTGGTAGTTCTTAAAAAGGTAGATGAAGTAAAGTAATGTAAAGTAAAATGAGTGGAAAAATGAAATAAACAATATCCGGAATTCAGAGCACTTTTTTCTTAAAGCCAGGACTCAAGATCTGCACACCTAAAAATTTCTCCATTTCTCAACAAGGAAAAATTAACTTCTTTCTTTTTCTCTTTATTTAGTTAAATGCAAAAAGGAACCAACAGAAAAAAAGAAAAAAAAACAAACCAACTTTACTTAGGTCCTTTACTGTTTGGATCTAGATACAAATGTATTTTGCAACAGCTCTTTCTCTCATCCCAGGCTGATTTCTTTTAAACCAGCAAATTACTGAAACTTCAGCTCAAACCAAAAGCTGCATCATTGTGATTCTTGCGACTTTCTGATGAATCTTACAACATATTCGTACGTTTAAGGAATGTTGCTTATATTTAAGTAAGAAGTCAAAATTTCCGTACCAAACATGGACAGATATWTGAGTCATAGTATTACTGAGAGAAACATGTGTTCCTGTAGTTCCTGAGATCTCAGATGTCCTCTGCTGATGTTTCCTCCACATCTGCTGCAAAGTTCAAAACTCTAGAAGGTGAAGTTTATGTCTTTTTTTAGGGGAGTGAGGTACCATAAAGGCAGCAGGAAGGGGATAAGAGCTAAATAAGTCACATAACTGCCTCCTGRCTGATGGACAGCGCAATGGAAAGAGGAGCTCTCTTTCCYCTCTGCCWCCTACACCTTCCTGTGATAGGCAGYCAACACACAAATATCTGCCATGGGCTGTGCACCATAGGTATAAACCAGAAGTCCCACACGGTGGTACAAAGATAAGGACTTGATCCTTTGCTGGGTTGCAGGAACAGTAATTTATCTGCTCTGAGTCTGATGTCAGGGCCTGAGGGACAGATCTTTGAAACACAAATTTTCAATTCATTTTAAGGTCTCCACCAAAAACTGCCACCCTTCTTTGGGAATTAATTTGTAGTTTACATATAAACCACTAGGAATTTAATTTCAAAGTGAAAGTTTACCAGTTTTCCTACAGAACACCGAGCAAATCCATTGGATAATCTCTCACTCTGTCACTCCCATGAAATAATGGGAGATTAGCTACATCCATCCTTCAGTTCAGCCTCTTGTGAAATTATTAGCCTTTTTTCTCTGAAGCAACTTGTGGAAGGAAATGTGCAATGAAATTGTGCTGGTGTTCTTTGAGTGAYCAATGTTACTAAGTAGAAGAAAWGAGACAACATGGCCATTCMGTGCATCCTYTGTTTCTATTTGATTAATTAATGCRAAGTGGATTAAATTGCATTCTGCTTGTATTTTCCCAGTATTTTTCAAGTGAGGTACCATTTTCTTCCTAGATTTTAACCTAAATTCRTGCTTATTACTTCCCTTCCCTCCCCTTCCCTCCCCWYCCCTTTTCTCTCACCTCTTCTCTTCYTTTTTCATCTAACTAATGGAGAAAATGWGGCTGAAAAACATRGAARTATGTTCAAGAAAGACTTGGCTGGAAGAGATCCAGTGGAGGCAATTGAGAGCGGACCAGGGCACTCCCCCTGCAAAAATAGGCTTTGGGATGTGTCTGGCTCACCTGGGAACAGAAGCAACTTTGGGCACGCATTAACACCCCGGTATCTATGGGGTGGGGTCAGCAATGCTTACAGGAGGCGGAGAGACAGTGATTTGGTCATGATTTGAAACAGCAGAGTTTGTAGCTGGATATACTGGATGGAGAAAAACACTGCAAGAATTATTAGCCRTCAGGGCAGGGTCCAGAGTCAGCTGTGAGGTCTCTCTTGAAGGTGGTTTTCAAGAATTGGCTTGAGAAAGCTCTGACCCACCTATTTTGAACAAGTGAAGTGGTTGCTCTGGACAGGAGGTTGGACTAGCCCCTCTCCCAACTTGAATCATTCTCTTATTCTAAGAATACACATCAGAATCAAGTGAATTTTTTTTCTCAAATAAAGACAAAAATAAAATACACTGTACAAGTCCCTGTAACCTTGACTACAAGCTATTCAAGCTCATTTGATTTCTCTCTATGCTCAAACTCTATTGCAAAAATCACAAAAGAGCAAACAAGAGCTCCTCTTATAAACATGTCACGCAGTTGTTTAACCTCAYATGAGGATTCCACTGGAATGGCTTTGAGGTTTGACCTCTGCCTTGGTCTAAGCCTCCACAGTATTAACCTTAAATTTGCAAGACTTTTGCCATGGCACTTGTCCCAAAATCTCAGGACTGTCTGAATCTCTTCTCTTGAGGCAGCAAAATGCTTAAGCTCCTGCTTCAATCTGAGTCCTCAGCTGATATTTTACTGTTGAAGCAGGAATGCGGTTTCTTAGCTGATCTCRGGTTATACAGAGTAATAGTTATAAAAAGTGATAGTTCTATCCTATCTTGTTCAGTGGGAGGGGCAGATACAGATTCAATACCTCAGCAAGCAGCTGCCCCAACCTTGAAATGGCTGTGCTGGGCTTGATTTAGCTGGTCATTCACTGCAAAATCCTACATCAAGCCAAAGTTTTGCAACCCAAAATTTGTGATAAGCAGTTGTGGCTCGCACTGCACCCATGTGTTTCACTGAAATATGGTTGGTTACCCACTTTTTCTCTGAAAGTGGGAAGGTCACTAGGTAGAATCAGTAAAGGCTTAAATACCAGGGAACTTTGCAGAGCCCGTAGGAGTTAAGTACACTCCGCAAAAATGATAGTCATTTATCTCTGTTAACAGTGCTGAGGATGTTGCACAAACTCGTAGGAAATTTCCATCCAGGGCAAAGAACAGTGCTCCTCCCACCACCTTGTRTTTTTATTGTAGCTCTCATAGGACACAAGCTGTTACAAAATGACCCAGAGCTGCATCACAACACAGCAGCCAAAGGGATTGATGSATCTTTTAAATCCAGCTCCCGTGCCTGCTTAGTAGGTGAAGGTCAATGCAAAGAATGAATTAGCTCATACCTGTAATTTGGGAAAAGATATTTAAAATACAATCTGGTTTTAAAAAAAAAAGAAAAAAAGAAAAAAAATGAAAAAAAAAAACCACAGAAAGCCACTACGAAAGCTTGAACAGTATTTTGTGGGCTTATGATTTCTCAAGCTAATTTCAAAACAGAAGGAGATGAAGGGCAAAGGAGTAGATGACTCAGTTTTTGATTTTTGAACTCTCAGAAATAGCAGTATGCTTTCCAAGGATTTTGATCCCTATTCCACCATCAAAATAAAACACCCACATTTTTGAAACTGATCCATCACCACCCTAACAATGTTCTTTGAAAACATAGAAAAAAATGGTGTCTTCTACTTGTTTTGCTAGATACAGAGAATGAATATGAACACTTTGGTTTTAACAAAACAAATGGGAACTGGACATTCTGGGATGGGTAAAAAAATACATTTTCACRTAGGTTCAGTTGGGATTTTCGTAATCATTTCTGTGCTTCTCCCATTACCTAGTGAAACTGAAAATGTTAAGAGAAAGACACTTGCAGCCTGTGAAGGCCAAAACTTTACTGGATGAATTACTCGTTTGGGAGGTTTTGCTGTCCTGGAAGCAGTTGTTTGGTATGACTCTAAGGCCACACGTCACTGCGGCAAACACAGTCAAACGATGGGCGTTTGTTTTCCATTGCATCAAGAACTGATTTATCTCTGAGCTGTTTGTGTTTATTTTTCTGGAAATTTGCTAACGTATAACCCAGGAAACTGGTACATGCTGTTATTAAAATAATTCTTATTTTRAAGTGCTTCCTCCACTTTTAAGTGGCACCCACCTCATGTATTAGCAGATTCCTATTCTGTTGGGTCTAACCTCCTTCTATTAGCACTCTGCCCTGTTCCAATAAGGATTCACTGGTGTCCCATGCAGATAGTTTAAATTATTTGAATGGTGGTGGGAGTGAGACAGTACTAACTTTCTTGCAATTCAGTGGCTTTTTTTTTTTTTAGCGGTTGAATCACCTCGCTAAAGCAGCTCTATTATATACACAGGCAAACATGAAAACAGCTCAGTTCAACCAGGGATGAAAAAGAGGCCTTGSTGCAGCACGTGTAGTAGGAGATACCAACATAATGCTGCGTGTAGCAGGACAAAGACAATAACTGCACTTTCTGGATCCACTTTCTCCGACTTACAGGAAAGGCCACAACCCCATGGGAACAGCATTGCTTTCATTCCTGGCCAGAGCTGAGATGGGTACACAGTGCTCATCCCTTGTGTTGCAACTGGCCCCAGTGGGCCCAGAACATGCCATTTCAAATTAGTACAGGTAATATAACCCTGAAGGTCAGGTTCACTAGATCTCCTAAGAAATGTAGACATCTGACTGCACTAAAACCCTTGGAAAACACCACAGATGACAACTGCTGATTCCTGGTGTACAGAAATGTGTCTTTCCTTGGACTGTGATTCCCAGTCCCACATACAGATCTGCCTTCCACCCACTGCCTGTATGTTGCCCTCTTGTCCGCTTTTTCTCAGACATCATGAGTCTCTTCAAGGTATCTGGCATCTCTAGAAAGGGCAGGATTGTTTTACCCTTGCCAGCCTGCTTGGTGGGAGAGAGGAAGTTGTGGGAGGTCTGTATGGGAGTGGTACAGAAAGTCCATTGTCTCTGTTTCATTGTGCTTTAGGATTTCTGAAGGGCACCAGAAAGGGGGTTTCCCTGGCTAATGCATAGTCCTCCCAGTTTTGGAAGCAAAATGTCTCATTACACCCTTATGTGGGAGGATTTCAAACTTGGAGAAAGAGCTGCGCTGGTTTAATGCCAGCTTGTGAAAAAGTCCTACCAGATAGCAATGCTTCTCCTTTGCACCTTTCTGAATTAAAGCACTGGGCTTACGTGGTGGAAAACAGGATTGTGTCCTGGGTCTCCTCTAYACATATACTCAAGTACTTCAAAATAAATTCATGAAGGAATACAGATCTCCCAACTGTCTTCCATCTGGAAATGRAGCTGATCATGTATACTTTCTAGTATGTATACCTTGCCAGAATTTCAGAATACAGATGAGGCATKCTTTGGGTTTAAGCAGCTCCCAGAATTATTTGAACCTAAATTTTGGCTGAGGCCTCATTTTTGTAGTAGTGAAAATAAATTACTCATTTATCTCAATTTCGGGATTTCTTGAAGACAGTAAAGGTCTGTGCAGAAAATAAGGAGATGGTCCTGTGCTCCTCGCCCTTACTTCCCTGTCCCGAGCTGTTTGATGGCTTCTTATACCAACTCTAATGCCTATGCACATATGACCAGACAGACTAGGGAGCTTATCTGCCTTAAAAATTAGAATTTATCATCTCTCAAAATAATTTTTCAGTGTTGGTTCTTTGTCACATTATTTTGCTTGTCCCTTGTTCTCAACACAAGGAAGGGACCAAAAACAAAAGCAGAAGGGCAATACAACCTCTCCAGAAGCAGATTCCTGGATATTACTCTTAACCTTCACAAACAGAATAACTTCCAATTCCTCATGCCAAAGAACATAAATAATTCCTGCTATAGAAAACCCATTTGCTTTCCTTGACTATTTTATACACAAACCACGTAAGTGTGAATTGGTTACAGTGGTTATAGTTTCAGGCCCCACTTTTGAGCAATAGGAGTGTGTTCTTTTTTGCTGTAGTGGATGTAGACCTTGGATTACCCTAAACTGTATCTACACCTGTCTCCTGAAAYTCATATCACTTTATCAGCATGTGCTTGGAAAAGAAAGTAACATTGTCATACTCCTAAACACAGMATAGTAATCTACCCCACAGTTCCAAAGTAGAAGCAAAGTTGAAGATTCTGCTGGCTGACAAAGATTATCTTCTCTTTCCTGTTTCAGGGAAGAAAAATGAGCAAAAATAAAGGTCATCTGTGTTTATATTAACTATACAACAGTTCCACTAYGTTTCGTAACAAACTTGGGTCATTATTTATCCACTTGTCCTTTATATCACAGCTTTGAACTCTGGGTTTGCTTATCATGATCTTTCTAAAATCCGTAAACAGTCAGGAAGAAGTATTCCTAGTTTTCTAAATAGAGTATTAGGTCATTTTATTATCAGAGAAATATAACGCTGCCCATCTGTTGTTGTTTCACATGTGGAACAGCAGGCAGCCTCCTCCTAACCGTTAATTATTTCAAGGAAGTCACTGCAGCAACTTTGCCATAAGGGCCCAGTTTCGTTTCTGTTCTTCGTGATAGTTTCCCCACAGCCATCCATGAGGTGTGGGGTAGTGCTGTACTAAGAAAACTCCCACTCTTGGTACAATTTGCTTCAAATGTTTAAAATCTGTAACTGGATCAAAAGAAGAGTTTAGTTTTTGCTAAGGACTTTAATTCATCTGTCGGTTCAAAATCAAGTTTGCATCTTCCTTGAGGCCTCTGGAAAAGGTGAAATTCTTTACATCCTAACCCTGGGATATCATTACCTGTTAGATCACTATACTGCTTCCTGCAGCAAGATGTCTCTCTTGTTACTCTCATATACCATAAAATACAGGAGACCAGTGATGAGAAATAATAATTATATCCCAAAATCCTAAGTCCCTTTGTGGTTCACTGAAAACATATTTTTCCATGTCAGAAATGAAAAAAAATCTTGAGGTACACAGGTTCAGTCATAAAGTACACAGAAACCCACTGTGGTTAGAAGCCCCTCTCAGCAGGCATTGTATTTCTGCAAAATATCTGTGTGGGGCTTAGCAAAGTTTGCTAGTTCTTGCAAGTGCTACGGTAGTGCAGAAACAGATGATGTTATTTCGTACAGATAAATAGAGCTAAGGAGTTATCAAGTGTTTTTGTCCCCTCTTGAGTTTAGGTAAAAGAGCAAATTGCATGTGAACTTACTGCAACCTCATATGAAGTGACCTTCTCATACGCTATTCTTCCCAGATCCCACCACCTCCCCTTTGCAGTACCAGCTTCTTCAGGCATATCCTGTGCCCTGAGAATTCATTGYTTCCACCACATGAATAACTCACTGTGCATCAAACACCAAACTGTGCATCAGGACTTGGTGCTTCTGCTTCTGTCTAAGCATCATGAAGATTTATGTTGAAAATGTCCAGCTAAATTCAATTACCAGCTTATGCCTCCTGAAAGTGTAAAATAAGACACAGATTGGAGGTACCCCTTGAGTCTCTGTGGGGTCTCTTTTCTCGTYAGGATGCCTCAGAGAACATTATACTCTGCAACACACTGGGGCTAGCCYGGGCCATGGAATTTTCTGGAACACCTGTGGTCTCTTTCCTGGGAAGATTATGCTGGGGTGGAGACTGCTTTTTGTTTTGTTTTGTTTTGTTTTAGTTTGAGGAGAGTTTTGCCAGAGATTCTCCTTCTAGGGAATTGTGATGTTTAAGAAGTCCCAAACCTYTTTTAGGTGTCCTAAAAGAAATTTTTCAGCAGGAAGTAATAGGCATGGAAAAGAAAGTCTGAGAAAGATTTGATGGGCCAGCAGCATTCCCCAGACAATATAATAGGAAATCTTCCAATAGAATGTATGTGTAACTATTATTCAGACTTTATAAAGGAATGTAGACCCAAGTGAACTAGTTGGACTAGGGTAATTTTTCTTTAAAGATCAGCTGGATGGGAATATTCCAGGTTTATATCAAAATAGGTATTAGCTATATGTAGGTGAACCTACATCAGGACATAGCTTTGTATGTTTTCATACAGTAGGGATAACTTTCTTTGTTGCTTTATACAAATAAATCACATACACGATCAATACAACAAACAAGGTACATGAAAAAAGCATGAGAAGAAGTTTAGAAGACAACTGGGAAGCTACACATATCCTCTCATGAAGAAATGAAGGGGACAGAAATGGGAAGACAGGGGAAGACAGGTGACTTTGGAATTGCTCTGTAGTTGAGAAATGTCTCCTGGGAAACAAACGCACCATCTTCCCTTTGCTGCAAAAGGAGGAATATGCTGCTAGCTTGAGGAAATTGAGAACTGCAGTGAGACTCAGCCCTATGGAAGTACCTGAGACAGATTAGCTTGGGTTGGTCCCCTGCTCGTACTGCTGGTGCTCATCTACCATGGGTAAAATCCAAGCTAGACACTGGCTTACTCCATATGCATCCTTCCATGACACTGCTGATGCACATGCTTTCAGAACCCTATCCTAATCACTGAGAATTTTATGAGCAGGAACCTGACCAAAAAGGAATTTTACTGGGAAAACGATTGTGTTTTTTGAGGTTTTACTGTAGGTAATTCTCTGTCCCTGTAAGCATAAATATTTTTCAATATGRAGACTGCCCAAGTTGTTTTAATGTCCTCGAGAAGAAGCATCCTGTATTTTTTTTTTTTTAATTTATGTAATTCCAAATGACCCATAACTGTTTGTATGGGCTTGGACCACTTTTAATGCATTAAAAAAACATAGTAATGTGTGAATYAAAATCAAGTTTAGATTAAAATCTTTTGTTTTCTTTTGTCTTGACCCGYGTGCATGTGGCTGTGATTAAGGCTTCACATGGACCAGGATGCGGGTGAGATCTTCTTCTAACCGTGTTAGTAATCTAAAATATATTCCATTCTGGATTATAATCYCCCATAAACCATGGCTGCATAGCTCATATAGCAGCAAGGATGACCACAAAATATGTGCAACATTCAGATAGTGCATTACTTTAAACTAGATACCACTGCAAACACATATAACGTCTCCTTCTTCTGCTTTTGCTGTCTCAGATCGGTGTCTTTCATCCAAACAGCTTGTTACATGTTACAGAAGTTATTTASCCTAAATCTTGACTCCACCTTATTCACGTCGGGAGTGCAGCTTGTGCTTGTTTTCATAGCGACCATACATGACAATTTAATAATGAAAATTGTCCTGAGATCTTTGCTGGGTCTCTAAAATGTTATCTTTTCTCTTACTTATACAGCTAACAACTATGTTTGTGTGAATCACTGAGTGTATCTCTGTCCATTTCACAAAAGCCAGCTTGCCTCTAGAATTCTTCCAAAAAAAAAGTGGAGTCTGGGCAAAGGAACTGACTAATCCTACCATGATTTTCCACCAGGAGATGTCTGTACTTAACCCTACCCTCTTCTCAGATCCCCATTACACAGCTCTGTATCAGCAGCAGCACTACTTCCAAAGATGGGAGTACTGCTAAAGGCAAGGCAAAGTTTTTCCAGCAATCTTACATTTCTAATCTTCTAAGGGGACTTAATGAAACACRTAGTAAGTATATAATAAAATATATATATAAAGTAATAGAGCAGCAATAAAGTAAATTGGAGTAAGAATGAGCTCGGTTCTTGCAGGTAAGCAAAGAGACTATAAAATAGGAGGAAATATTATGAAGGTCGCTGGGTTTTTTTATCAGAAATCTAGTCCAGAGCTCCAGATCCATTTTCACAAGGATAAAAATACATATGTGACACGTGAGGAAACGAATCCTCTCCAGGATGTGCTTTGGGAGTGCTCTAGGACAAAAGGCATTTTGGAAAGAGGTGATAATGGCCTTAAAAGGGCAGTGATGAGATTGTGGAAGTCCTGTGTGTGAGTTCTGGAAAAAAAAGATATATTTGAAAACCAAAGAAAGCAAAAGCTCCYGGAAAATGTGAGCAGCTAACCTAAKTGTAGACRCTTGGARAATGGAAAGATGTTTCCTTTTTTTCTTTATTTTTAAATAGGAGCTTTTGTAATCTGGCTTTTGTTCAATGCATAAGGAAATATGTCTTTATTTCTGTGTCTGTTGTGTGCACTCTTCACAATCACAGCCTGTAAACCTAAAATAAAGAAAATCACTGGAAGGTAAACCCAAAATATTCCAAAATACTGCTTCTCAATCATCAGGAAGTGGCCTTTTTTTGTGGATGGGTCCATACTGCTATTTCCATTTTTACCCATCCATCAAATAGAAGCTTAGGAATATTCATGTATCTAACAGACAAAGATATCAACTAATAAACTTAAGTTGCAAACTCAAATTGTAGTTATTAAAATAATATGAATGATGGAGAAATTGCCAAAAGATGGCTCTAGAGTCCATTACCAACTCCAGTAGACCCCATAGTAGGCAATGCTTTATGCTGATGTGTACAATACTTGGTGTTATTTTAAGTGAGGTTATAACATTTGCTTCATGGAAATACAACCAGATCTCTGTCAGACTACATGCCTGACCAGATTCCCTCTGAAATCCATATTTCTTGTTTCAGTTAACACTCATCATCTGAAAGTAGCAGCTCTGTGAAAATGGTGCAATATGGTAGGCTTTCAGAGATAGTTCTTTATCTGAATCRCCCRGRGGAATAATTTCYTTGTTCCATGTTTTGTTTCAAGGARTCAAAGAAAAWTCTAAAAGGCTTTGAACTTGCTGTGAARTATCTCCATACTSTTGGTCACTAGGATCTACAACAAGACCCACTCCTTTTTTCTAAGGCTGCTGAGAAACTAGACAGAAGGTTTAAATTGAAATTAGAAACTTGTATACTTCTTCTCCAGAGTTGTGGCTATTTTTTTTTCCCATCTCTCATTGTTTTTCTATTATGTTTACTGCAGGACTGCCCTTTAATTGATAACAGTGCCAGTTCTGTCCTAAACAGTGATGTGGTTATCTGTTGCCCTTGTATTTGGTGAAAATTATTCATAACCTAAAGTGAATCTTGCTTTATAYTCCACCTGTATTTGCTACTTAGTGTTGGAAAGCATGATTTGTGAAGTTATAGACCTGAAATCCTCTTTGAGAGGAAAGCACAATTTTGCATAGACAGTTTTCTTTGATTCATATAGCATCTYCCTGTGATCTCTGGGACTCACATCCCATGATGTCCTTTGGCAGGCATCTTGATACAAGCTGTTCTGATGCATAATGGACTTCAATTTAGTGTCAGAAGCCCACAATAAACAGAAACAGGCAGAAGACTCTAGAAAGTAACACAGTGCTGTTTTTGAAAGCTGCTGTCCAGCATCTCACCTGCTTTACCTGTCCAGGAAGAGCTATGACACACAAAGTCTTTATCACCACTGTCTTTTCTGAGCCTTAGCAGCTTTTGAGACACTTAATAAAAACAGAGTAATGCACTGAAAAAGCCAGAAGAAATCTACAACACTTGAGTCTAGAACTGATTTCTTGAATCACATTTGAAAACTGTAGTTTAGTCAGCAGCGCACAAGCTATATCCTTGTCTTTCTCTTCCTCCGTTTAGGCCAACAATTAATCATGGCACAAGAGGTAAATGAGTGGGGGATTTCAGTGTAAACTGTGCTGGTGGATTGGTAAACATTTCTGGTATTGTTGCAAATAACCAACACAAGTGTAAGGAATGGAAGTTTAGCTTTAGGCCTGTATGTTTACCATTACGATTTTAAACTGTTTATAAGAAGAAGAGTGCTTTAAATGTTCCTGAGGAGATGGGCAAAACCACAGGGCTGCTAAGGGTTTAACTGAGATAAAGTGTTTGCCTTAAAATTCAGAGAAACGTGGTCATTTTGCAGGCATGGTTTGTCATTTAAAACATTGCTGTTGACATTGTGTTGTGACACCAGCCTAAAACATTTATGGTAACTGCAGAAATGAGGTGTATTTGAACCTGGAAGGCAACATCTGGTTTCTTCCTTATCACTGTGTCCTCAAATAGCTAATTCAGAGTTTTCCATGTGAAATAACAGTACAATCCCACTGGCATCCCTCCACCCTCTTCCCCCCACTCTCTCCATCACTCTGTTTTTATTGGAGATGTGGACTTAAATGTCTTTCAGTACAGCCCTAGGTCCAGGATGCACAACAGTAGGTGAAAGTRTCGGTTTCCATGGTGAACATTAAAACATTGAGTGGGGTTTTCCACCAGCTAAGCCACTGGATAAAAGTAAGGTAGAGCTGGGTGTTGTTCTCATGAATGCTGGGAACTGGCTGTGCCACCTCCTACATGTCTGTCAAGACACCTGCTCTGGCAGCCTTCCATGTTGGAGACCTTGGAGTCCATAGCTCAAATCCTTCCTCTGCATGACATGGGTCAAAACAGCCCTTATCACTATCAAGAGGCTCTCCAAGAGATTAGGAACATGTTCTCGTTTGAGGTTATTTTCTGTCCTGTTTAATCCTGCAGACAAAACGAGGGATCCCTAACTGGATTATACTGTGCTGGTATGGGACAGCAAAGACCTTGGTTCCAGTCAGTGTTCCAAGGTTTTTTAAACATCCTGTGAGGTTTGGCGCCCTGACTTAGGGTTTGTAAACATGTGATGTTGGCAAGTAAGAAACCAAGCTTTGCTGCCAAAACAGGTGGGGAAGGACATTAGAAAGACTGAGTCCCTCACCTTGAGGAAAGGGTTATTTTCACAGCTGTGGTCAATGTCCACTCAGCAGCAGTTCACAGTAGCCTGTGCTACCTGAGGAGCAGCTTGAGGTGATATAGAGGAAAAGGCCAAATAGCTTGTGACTATGACAGCTTGAAGTTAAAAATATAAAATGAAAATTWAAAAAATTTTGTTGCTTTGTAAAACTGAGTGCTCCAAGAGTGCATTTCAGGCTGATATCAGTGCTCATTAACAAGAGGASCACAAGGACAGATGTAAACAAGACAGCTGTCTTTGCCTGAGAACTCTCTCTCACTTATTAACATGCTGATCTGATTGCTTTTTTTTTTTGTTAAAATGGTACCAAGAAGGCTATTTTGCCATGATAAACTCTGCAGAGCACTGCCAACAAATTACATGTCTGCTTGAAAAAGCTTTAATTTAAATAGAATAGACCAAATATGAAGGAGAAGGCCAGAAGCCTTATCCCAGGTCATTGGTTTTGCTCTTTAACCTTGTCTTCTCCACAGCTGGATTTGATGCCAACTGTCTTTTTCTGCATGTGCCCCTCAGAAGAGACCGTGTAATTTTGTGTGACTTTCATGTGCGAGTGGGTGTAGCCTCTCTCATGCTGCCCTGAAATCAGCCCTGACCAGCTGGTGTTTTGCTGTCAGCAAAGGTCTTTCTGGATTGCACAACTGAAGAATCTGCAGTCTTCACTGTGCTTGTCCTTGCTTTGTTCCTGTGCCTCAAACACATTTTAGAGAGCCATTTCCCAAGCTTCTGACCAGCTCCCAACCCATTAAACCTCCTCAGTATCGCAAGTGCTCTGTTACTGAAGCAATATGTAGGAAAATATATTCCATGTTGTGGAGCATCTCCCATAAAATGAAGAAAATGYTGATGAACTGGAGAAGAAAGATGCCTTTAATACAAACTATTTGGGGGCCATCTTGGATGGAAAATATAGTTTAGTCTGTATCATATGGATGCTTTTCTAGTCATTATAAATTATTTTAATGTAGGAGTAGCCCTTCAAGACCAGGTTATCTGGGCCAGTTTAGACTGAGCAGTTAGATTTTACTTTTCAACTCTGTCTCCAGCCCAGATAAGGGGCTGTGGTAGTAATGGAGTGTTTTCTAGCTGTTGTAAATGTGAGGGGTTATTTGAGTTGCCAAGCTTACTTTAGCTGATGAGCTGATGATGAAGAACTATCAGTGCAGTTATAAACAATCAGTCATAAACATACAGCTAACATCTACCTAGAGCACAGACCACCGACCTGAAGACACTGCTGAGATCATAGCCAGACCCATAACAATATGTTTGCAAGAAAAAGACARTTAATTACAGACTGAGGGGCTCAGTTAGCTGGACTAAAATATGCCTCTTTATACAGCAAAAGACTAGCTTAATTATCTCTGGTATACAGGATAGTTATATGTGTCTAATGGCCTTTGATCCTTCCTGGAGGGAAAGATAGTTTATTGTTTGCTAATTCCAATTCTCTGTTGAAATAACCTGGAATCATTAATCCTGCTCCTATTTCCCTTTCTTTCTCTCAAAGCTAAGAATAATCAAAAAATCTACTTGTCAAGATATTTATATGTGAAGTTTTGCTGAAGAAAAACATATTCTACTTTGGAAAATTCACATCCTAAAGTTCTAAATTTTAAACATGTGTCAATTTATGTATTAATATGTATTTATATATGCCTAAATACAAATGTATCTGTGWATGTACATATAAAAGTACGAAGACTAATATATATATATATATGTTTGTGTGTGTGTTTTTATACACACACACTCTCACATGTGCATACACACTACCAGCCTGAGAGTCATAGTAGCTGTTCTCTGAGAGAAATCACATGAAATATTTCCATACTGACAGTCATCTTTCAAAATGCTCTCTTTTATCAGAGTACAGTGGTAGGTTAGTGGAAGGATGGATTGTTTTGTGAATGAGCTATTGCAGTGGTCTCAAGCTCCTCATGGGGAGAATTTGCCTGTGACATCTCTCCACTCTCTTGCCARTAAAGCCTGTAAAAAAAAAGCTTTYCAACAGCACTTCATTGAACCTGCAGGCGAGCCCATGCCAAKGGAAGAGAAGAGTAGGGGATCTGAGTACACTTTAGACTATGTATCACAGAAAGAAAGTAGACCACCTGGAAGATCTCTTTAAAAATGATTATGTAAAACACTATGGAATAGAGTCAGACATTGAGACATAAATCCATGGAGCATGGATGAGGTTAGTCAGTTTGAGCTTATGGAGAAAGCAGAGGGGGAGGAACYCAATGAAAGTCAAGAGAGACAAGTGCAGATCCCTGCACYTGGGGAGGAACAACCCCAGGCACCAGCACAGGCTGGGGGTGACCTGCTGGAAAGCAGCTCTGAGGAGAAGGACCTGGGGTCCTGGTGGACAAGAAGCTGTCCATGAGCCARCAGTGTGTCCTGGGGGCCAAGAWRGCCAATGGGATCCTGGGGTGCATTAGGAAGAGCATTGCCTGCAGGTGGAGAGAGGKGATCCTGCCCCTCTACTCAGCCCTGGTAAGGCACATTTGGAGTGCTGTGTCCAGTTCTGGGCTCCTCAGKACAAGAGAGACAAGRAGGTGCCMGAGTGAGTCCAGAGGAGGACAGAYTATGAAGGTGAGTGAGACTGGAACATCTCACTTATGAAGAAAAGCTGAGGGAGCTGGGCCTGTTCAACCTTGAGAAGAGATGTCTGAGAGGGGACCTTATCAATGCATACAAATATCTAAAGGGAGGGTGTTGAGACAAYGGACCCAGGCTCATTTCAGTGGTCCTCAGCAATGGGGCAAGRGCCAGTGGGCATAAACTGAAACACAAAAAGTTCTKTATGAAGATGAGGAAAATCYTTATTTTGAGAGTGACAGAGCACTGGAAAAGTCTGCTCAGAGAATTTGAAGAGTCTCCTCTGCAGATGTTCAAAACCCACCTGGCTACAACCCTGAGCAATCTGCTTTAGATGAATTTGCTCTAGCAGACGGATTAGACTAGACATCTACAGAGATCYCTTCCAACCCCAGCCATTCCGTGATTCTGTGATCCTGGTGGATTTTTGTAATGTAATCACTCTGCAGTCTTGCCTCAATAATGAGGARTGACTCAGCACAGTCTTTCTCCAAGCATATATTGCGTGTGGGGTTCCTCATAGTAAAGACTTCAGTTTCCTCGCCTTTAGCATGAGCCATGGGCAAACACTTAAACCTAGCAAACCCCACTTCAGAATACAAGTTCATCCTTGGACACCTGGGTCTTGATTCAGGAAGATGTCTAACACTTCCTAGCTCTTCTTGATTTCTAAGAAACTAATTCTTGGAAGTTAGAATKTGTGTACTTTGCTGAATCCATTAGTAACAACTTATGTTCCCATCACACCTCAGTCTCTGTTCAGGTTAATCATATTTATGGGGTTCATCAGAAATATAAAATTACTTATCGATCAAACAGCCATGAGTAATCAAACACATTTAAAATATAAATTGCATTTGTGGAAATTGTCATGTGCTAGTGGCCATTCTGTTCAGAACTGCTAAAACTCATACAATAATTTACTCACTGTAAATTATTCACTCATTTGTAATGAACAACTAGTTTTCACCACAAATCTTGGGCTGTCCTTCTAAAGAAAAGAGATATAAACTGAAAATTAGAAGGATTCTGGTA
This sequence comes from Alauda arvensis, assembly GCA_902810485.1. NCBI lineage: Eukaryota > Metazoa > Chordata > Aves > Passeriformes > Alaudidae > Alauda > Alauda arvensis. The sequence continues at coordinate 2,481,063 of CADDXX010000008.1, read as the reverse complement.
AATAGCTATTATTGAGGCACTCTTTTCTATGTCAACCAGGCTTTTAAGCTGAATATTTTGAAGAGGTTTTATTCGATGCTTAAAACCAACAATAGAAGACTGAATTGACTCTCAACCACGGTTCACTTAGGAAAAATGGGAGTTGTGTCAACCCCACATCAAAGGGCAGAATATATTCAAAAGACTACTCAGGTCTGGAGTGACAGAGAAATTAAGTTAGAGAGAAATTTTATTGTGTGATTAAGAYTGCAAAAATACTGGTTATTTTATGCCCTATAAACATCCAAGTATTTGCTTCCTAAAACTGGGTKGTAATGGATCCTTTGTATATCCTGTCTGGGTCCATATATACAATCATTAGAAGGGTCCATTGTTTCTGAGGAATGATTTTAAGGGAATGATAAAGGGACACTAAAAAAMAGAGAAAGACATATTACCTGTAAGAACCAAAACAGGACATGGTAAATGGTACAGAATGGCCTTATTGCAGRTGTGTGACAATCACACTTGGCCCCTCAGGAGTCACCCGACAGAGCTTGATTGTCTTTMACCCCTGGAAATACTCTGGAGATACTGCATCTCTGGGGATACTGCTCCCTTAGTGGGGCCAAACCTTAAGAAATAAAATTATACCAATTGGTGGCCTGTCTTGGTAGGATAAATCTTGTCAAGATTAATCCCTTCCATTGCCTTCTTTCTGCACTCTTCCTCTGAAACATCTAAGCAACCTAAAGAGWATCTAAAGTAAACAAAAGACATCCCTGGGAAGTAAATGGAACAAAAGACAGACAAATGAGTCACATCTTTCATAGCATGAAGATRAGCCTAAATGTTAAGTTTTTAGATACACAATACTATTGAGTATAAAGACATAGGAGCTGCTATCCATGCCGTGTGAAGATAGGAACAGAACCTAAGCACAGGGCAAGCCCTTGTGATGGTTATCCTCAAAGAAATATTGGTTTGAAGTTCATTTGACTGTCCTTGTGTGTACAGAAGGTTAAGGTGTTAAGGTGTACAGAAAGTATTTTTTTCTGTTTAAGAATGGAATTAAATAATGCCCTACACTACATAAGGCTTTGGGCTTAGATCCTCAGAGATATTTGTCTTTACAAATCTAGTGCCTGAACAGTGAATCCACACTTTACACTTTGGATCAGAAATGCCCTCAGTCGCTTTGTTCAGGTACTCTTTTGAGTCAGCTGTTCAGGTGGAGGTGTCAACATCACCCCAATGGAACAATTCCGCAATTCTGCAATTCTGCTGGCAGAGAGGTTTCCCGATGTGCTGCAGGCAAAAACAACTGGCATAACACCTAGGCCATGTAGTTTACAGTGTAAACTAGCCTGGATGGCTTTCTGTGAGGTGGTGTTAATTACCTTGGGGATGTGAACGTCATCATCTGCCTTAGCTCAGTGTATTGCCAGAATTTGTGTGTGGTTGCAAGGCATGGCACCAGCACCATCACCCTGGCTTCAGGGATCGCTGGCTTCATCCCACTGCGCCCGGCCTTCAAGATCCAAATTGGAAAAATGTGCAAGCAGAATTGACACCTTAAAAATGAAAGAGATCCAAGAAAAAAGTAATAATATGACAGCTGAGAAAGGATAAATAAAATTTATATATATAAAAACTCCAGTGAATCAGGGGAGAGCCTCTATTATCTCCACTTCGTTTATTCTTACCTTATGGGTCCTTTTATAAACATTTTTAAACCATCMTTTTGGGGACTATGACATGCTTGTCTTCTCATAGGGCAGCCAGGTGTCCCAGGAGATTTGCAGTAAGGACTTTTCCCATTCCTGACTCAGGCAGGCTCCCTTCCTAATAATACTRATAACTGTTCATAACATGAGGAGAAGTTTTGCTCAAGAGATTTGACAGACTGTGTCTACAAGACACTGATGGCATGGGTGGAATTCACAGTGTAACAGAATCCTGTAGAGAGTATGTGAATGTGCCTGCAGGAGGGCTAGTTAGAAGAACTAGTGTGCATCAGGACCCACTCTCAAATAGCCCTTATGGAGCTGTGTTTGCAGGTTTTGGCCATCTCCTGAACTGAAATGGTGGTGGTTTTAATCCTCACCCATATCTACCTTCAACATTTGTATTTCTTRGTGATTTCTTGGTGATTTTTTAAAGACTAATTCATGCTGATTTTGAAAAGTAAGTGTTCTTTAAAGTGGGAAAAAAAATAATGCTCTTTTTTGGTGTAAATCTCAAAGGTTAGAACTGAGAAATTCAAAACTCTGAAAAACAATCCATTGATTGTTTTCACAGCCACCAGGCAAAATACCCATTTCGGTGGAAACCAGGCAGTATTACCCATACTTTAATTTAGATGTAATGTACTTTAATTTAGATGATTTAATGTAACACAAAAGCAAAATACAGCCAGGAAACAAAGGAGTGGAAGRACCAGAAACAATTTAGCTACCAGCAGTCATCCACCCCCTAAAATTTAGTAAATTGTAGCCTCAAACTAGCTTTTGTCTTTTTGTCAATAGCTTTTTTCTAGGTATCCATATATAGCCACCTCCATGGCCTCAGGACTCAAAAAATCATGGAAAATCATGTCTCTCCATTGTCAACAGGAACCAAATAGGACAAATGCTTTCTGCAYACATGGTGTAAAAGAAGCTGATTATTCCCAACAGCTAGCTCTCCATTGCTATATTGCTATCTATTCCGCTTCAGTACATAACAATCTTTAGACAGTGTGACTCATCAGTGGTCTGCTGTGACTTCTACCCAAATTCTATTTGGGTTCCTTTTATTTAAGAAAATAACTTCTCAACCTTGAAGACTGATTTGATTTCTTGAAAATACAATATTGATTTTTTTTTTTTTTACTTTGTCCTCCTGCTAATATTTGCTGTTGTAATGGGCCAGCCATGTAAAAGTGATAGTTAGAGCAGGTACTGAGCTAAAAGAAAGYAAAATACAACTGACTCCATAGCACCTTCCAGCCTTCCTTATAATCACAAATATACATGATTATCATATCTATAAAGAGGTTGCTACCTCCTTTTTTAATTTTTTTCTAGTTTCTCTTAGGGCTCTGGGCCCTCAAATAACATGATAAAAAAGAATCAGGCACAAAGCYTGAAGGTGAATCATAAATAGGTCTGATTCTAAGTTACAGTCAGCACTACAGGTCTTGAGCTCTGACATCTTTATTTGCAGCAAATCAAGCTGTTACTGCTCCCAGCTGTCTACACTGCTTCTCTGCCAGAAGATGCTTCTCCCATGGTGGAGTGAGAGATGCACATGAGCCTACACCACAGCCCAGTGTATTCCTCAGAGTTTTAATCAGGATGGGGGAASTCAGAGCATGGTTACTCCTTAACCTTCAGCACAGGAATCCACCAGAGCTCATGATCCAAAGTCCACATTTCCCAGCTGAACCTCWCAGTTAGTGTGAAATGGCCTTCAAGGCTTCATGCAATTACAGGAGCAGAGCTACTGTGCCTCAGTGCAAAGAAGATTCCCGGTCCATTTAGAAGTAACCTCAGCTTTATAGATTCAAAAGAAATCCAGCCATGCAGTGACTGAAATCGCTCCAGCTGTGTAGAGAATTCATACCCAATTCATACCCAATGCATGAGGTGGCTGGAAGTATCTGGAGGAAAACCAACTGTTTTGAGTACTTCAAAATTACAAGACACAGCTGAATTGGATATATTTTCCTTAAAAGTTGTCAGATCTCTAGTGCATTTCTTCCTTTTKCTTTTTGAACAAAAACTTAAAATCAATTCTCCATAGTTTTGCTGTGCTTTCAAGGTGCATTTAAAAAGGTTGCATGGTTTTCCTCAGTTTTATGAAGCTTTTGTAAYTATCTACCCGCTTCTACATGCAAGAAATTGCATGTTTTCCTCTTTCTACAAAAGTGATTGACTACTTCAAGTGGATAATCAATTGGACAGRTGACTTAGCAGTCAATTGACCAGTCCAGTATCCAGTCTGATTGACGATTTTCCCTTTCTTTCCTGGTGAAGTGAAGCAGACAAGTGTCTTTTTTGTTGCTGTGGGAGCTCCAAGGCCAAATGTAGCCTTTTAGTTAAGTAATTTGAGACAGGAAAAGTTAGTTTTTGCAGTCAATGTRTGCAGGTGCAAATGAAAGACAAGGAGTTTATAAGGTGGGAAGCTGAATAGAGGCTGGAGGATAGATGAATCAAACTGAACTCACATTTTGGCTGACAGGCAGAGCACCCACAAGTCTTTTTTGTTCCTGCAGTTCCAAATCACAGAGTCAACAGAACCATTGAAGTCAGAAGAATCTTTTGAGATCATCAAATCCAACTGTCAACCCACCACTACAACTGTAACCCCTAAGCCACATCACCCACCATCCACCATTTAGATGCCTCTTGAGCACCTCCAGGGATGGTGACTCCAGCACCTTTCTGTGCACCTAACAATGGAAAGAACAGCACCATCACCTGTCTTTCTGTGACACTTGGGAAATCAGTTACCATCTTTGCTAGGAAGGGAAAAAGTCCAGAAACATCATATTCATACTCACAGTTTCCTGCATACATGTCAGGTGGTTTRGGAATGCTGATCCCAAGCCTATTTGTCCATACTGACATCAGTTTGAAAACTGAGACCTAAGGGGCAACCAGAGATGGATCTTCAAATTTCCGGTGGTCCTTTGTGCCTGAATAGAGTCAATGGCTGAGTAMGGTGATAGCATGGCATTTGGCACCTACAAAAGAACAAGACACACCTATGACAAGCTGCTGAATGGTGGAAAGACACATAAAATAAAATAAAACCATATTATCCTTTATATCACAATCACTTTGGCCAAAGTCACTGGGTCCCTTGGGCAACACTAAAAATGGTATCCAGAAGCCAGCCAGCTTCCTGTGTGGTTAATACTAAGCTGGAGTAGAAGTTCATAATTAATATTGCATTCCTTCAGTATGAAGAACATGAAGGTTCTAATTTCTATGTGTTCCCTTTGCGCTGTTGCAGGAGTGTGAAGAGGGTGTAAATATAGTGCACAACCAATATACAGCTACAATATGCTGTCAAGGTGATGCAAAAAGGTATCTTAGCAGAATAAATGGTTGCCTTGAGAGTTCATTATTGTACTTAAAGTAGCAATACAGCCAAAGGATTAAATAAACCATCCTGAGATGCAATTCTTTTTTGGCTGGCGGTGATTTAGCCTTCAGAAACAGGCTCAGTGGAAATCCAAGTAGCATAGCTCCAGTCCCACAACAGACYTGATATCTGTCTTGTGCATTTCCAAGCAGGAAATCCTCACTGAATGGCTCAAACACATTCCTAGTTCCATGTTTTCTTAAGTTTAGATTAATACAGCAAGAAGTTTCCTTCCCATTGCAATGACAAAAAGAAGGGGTGGGGTCAATCCACTGAGGTTCAGCTTTGCTGGGGAGATGAACATGAAAGAGAAAGTATGTACCAATTAGAGGTACCCTTTTGAATACTCTTTCAGAATTCTGCCTGCTGGCTCTTTTCTCTACTTTCATGTTGATATGCCCTATGGTGGTATCAGGACCACAAGACACTGACAGATCTTCATGTTCAGTGCTCTTAAATTATTTGGCCTGTTCAGGAGTCATCATGCCATGGTGGACATGGTTTTACCTTTCTCAGAGATACTTGGTGAGGACAACCTGTAAAGAGCTTTCAGATCCAGATTAGGAAAACAAAAACACTGCAAAAACACTTGCAGAGTGTTTTCTTTACAAACACTTGTACATGTTTGGATGTTGGATTGCTCCAGCCTTATTTCCCATTATGGCTGATGACAATTCYCTCATTTGGATAGATCAGTTGGGGATTTACCTCATATTCCTGGTGGGTCAGGCTCCAGAGAAGAGWTGAAGATGGGAAACCTTTTGAAACCTTTGGACACCGCATCATAAATCTCTTCTGCAGCACACAGTTCTCCCTGCTGGGCAGTAGCCATTTGCCTGCTGATCCCTAGGGAACAAGGACACTGCTTTTCAAGAAAACAGTGTCAATTGGATCCTCTGAAACAYGGAAACATGATTTTAAATTTCTTTTATGTATTTTTTTATGTACTCTTTTCCTCTTCCTGTTTTCAGAGAGTAGGAAGAAGTGATTGAAAGTGAAGCCTGGAAACAGCTGGCTTCTCTTTTGGGTCACAGAATTATCCAAACTGTTTGCAAACTCAGGTCTGTAAAGCTAACAAATGGAGAGTCACTAAGTCCGCCGTATACTTTAGGTTTCATTTGACGCCCACATGCTGAAACTACCTCACTAGCATCTGCTGATACAGAGAGATCCTGGCTGGAGTGAAGTATCACCCTTGCACTGCTTGTCTGAACACGCTAATTTTCACTTCTGGAAGAATTTTCTTCAGCTTTGGGCACAATGACATCTATGGCTCCCTGTCTCACCTGCTCGAGCATGAGTGGAGWCACTTGCAAATTCCCTTTACATGTTTCTATAACAAAGGCATTACCTTTGTAAGAGACAGAGTTAACAGAGCAAGACACATGGAAGAGAAAGCAAACACTATGTCTATGTGTTTCCATAATCTCCAGCACTGCAGCTTACACTCAATATAATCTTTGTTTGAGGGGAAAATAAATCCAGGAGGAGCAAAAGTATGCTTCCCTCTAGAATGAATTGGTGGAGGGTGTATGTGACTGTCTCACCCCTTCAGCTGCTCTTTATACCTGTGCATGGTGGAGTAGAGTGAATGTTAAAATTAAGTACATTTAAGAGTTATKTATGCTGGATGCCTCCTGTAACTGTAACACCAGATTGGTTAGGCTGTTTTCAGACATCTTCACTTTCCCAATGCAATTTCTTCAACATGGTTATTTTAGCTGTGTTACGCATGTGCAGTACGACCGTTCTCAAACCTGTGCCATTATGATCCAGGATTTACAATRTGTGCAGGAGGATGCTGCAAAAATGCACCCCTTAGCTTCATTGATTAAGATGTACCAATGACCAATACCAATGTATTGCAGCTTGTGAGGGACAAAACTCTCCAGCAAAAACCTGCAACCTGGAAGACAAGGTATGGCAGATGGATTTCAACAGTCACATGATGAGAGAAAAAAAGGCAATACAAATAAAGTGGGCTTTAGAAAGGCTTGGGCCCTGTGCAGGGGGGCCTATCTATATTTAATCTTTGCAACAGCTTTGGTAAGAGTTTTTGTAAATGGAAGCACCCAACATGGAAAAGCTGTCCCTGGTGCACTTTCAGCAGTTAAGGAGTTTCTCAGTCTGTTCTACTTAAGTTTCWTTTGTTAAACTAAGAGTGTCTATCCATCAACAACTGTCATCTTAAAAATAAATCCCCACAGGGAGAAGGAAACGTGCCTTTCTAGATTGTGTGGCTACCACTTCCAACCACAACCAGATCAGCCAGGACATCAGTATTGAAAGGACTCCTCAGCAGTCTCTGAAGCAATTCTTTCTGGTGGAACTAACGTTGGGGCAGGGTCKCTGAAAAGTTACCAGATGTCTCATMCTCACATAAAGCTAGATAAGTTAAATGGGTATTTCTCCATGTCCAAATTTCTCTAAGTTGGAGAAGACTTTTTTATATACCCTATGCTTGTCATGCACTTCGCAGGATTTTGGGGGTTTGCTTGTATGTCTTTTAATATATCCACTTAGCTCAAGTGCATTATTTGTAGTTTTGCTCCATCAAAATGATCAAGGCCTAAACACATAAATTTTACTGTGAGACTGCCTTTAGGTAGAGACAATCAGGCAGTAACCTTGGTCTTCTGACATGTAGTTGTAGATGATGGTCCTGCTGAGATCGTGTATTTTCCCTTTCCTTTCTTTAGGGAAAAGGTAGGTGTATCTGCTTGAGCAGATGATATCCCTCTCTTACATGCAAAGACCTGCACAGACCTGACCTTGCAGGTGGCTCTGGAAGCTGAGGAGGGATGTGAGGGACACGGGACACAGCTCCTTCCCTTCCCCCTCTTCACTCCTAGTGAGAGATCTCCGCAGAAGGGAGGACCAGCAGCCTTTGGTTCTACCCCGATCTCCCTCTGCCTCACCCTGCCCCAGCCTGGTCACACACCAGCAATTCAGGAAGGACCAAGACATCCAGTTATGATGAACAGAGAGAAGGTCCTAAGAAACCCTTCAGTCAGGTAATGAGGTGCATGGTGTTGAGGAGGCAAGAGACATGTGGCATTATATSTGGCATTATACAGAATCGCCTGAAACCTCCTCAGACAAAATTAATTCGATACTGAATTRCAACAACAACAGCAGCAAAGGGAAATTCTTAGAATGCTCAACAAAACAAAACAATTTTAACTTCTATTATTTTTACSTAATATAATTTTCAAAAGCCCAAGCAAAACAATAGAAAATTAGTTGTTACATGTATTTATTGAAATTAAATAATTGGCTTTGTGTTCATTATTTATTTTGACTGCCTACCTATTTTAAAGTTTTGGTGAAAATACTGAGCTGTTCTATCACTGAATACTGATTATGTTTGGAACCTTCTAAATTATTTTTATTCATGAAATTATTTACAGCAGTTGAATCCAGAAATGGCTGTTAGTAGACACTGTCAGATTTTCCAGCATATTGAGAGACACCATTGCAAACAAGCAGATCAGTTCATCAGGGGTCTAAGGAGAGACAGGAGTTCACAGGAAAGGTGTTTAAGCTGTGGTCATGGCTGAATGATATTTACAAAATTGGTGTGATTGAAATATGCAGAAAATACACCGTTTTCTTGGTGAGAACTGACAGAACAGTTKAGTGAACATGCATCTGTTCTTGTTTCCAACAGTTCGACTCACTGCAGCTGAGAAGCACCAAATTCACAATTATTGGTATACAGTCCCCACTGTTGCATTTTTGCTCAGTGTCTGGTGGGGACAGGGCAGAGGACATGCCTCTGTCATTGAAAATTCTCTGGGCAGATTAAGGCCTGCACATGTYATTACCCAGGTGAGAACCTGTCCACAGGAAAGGGAAAGCTTATTTCAATGTCATCATTCTGCTGTGCAGATCCATCACATGCTTGGTAGGGGTGTTGCCCACACTGGGCTTTTTGTTTTGCAAAGGGAAATAAATAAGTGATGCTGCTTTGAAAAGCCACCAAACAGAGATGTCACTGTGACCGACACAGGCTGCTGATTTCTATGAGTTTTCAATTAATGATAAGGCTGTACTTGTTATTTTAACTCAATTCTTCAAGTACTGTCCTGGCCATCTGTTGTATGAACAAATGCAGCAATCATTCAGATCAAGGGAAAATGTGATTGCTAGAACTGCTTGCTGTTCCAACAGGTCTTATTCAGATAACAAAACTGGTCTGATTTAAAGGCATCACTGTGACATTTATGAATGAGCAGTTTTAACTTAGGAAGTGCAGTCATTACACCAAGAGCCTAGATAACAGGATAACAGGTCCCATGGTTTAGCAGGGCAATCCAAGAAAAATTTTWAAATCAGTCTAGAAAGTCATTCCTTAGTCTTTTTAATTGACATATGTTTAATTGACATAGTTGACAAAAGTTGTACTGAAGGAACTGTAAGATTGTAGTCAAAAACTAGGACGGATTGCTATGACCGCAACCTGTCCGTTCGATTTCCTAGAGAGCAGCCTTCATAGCACTGTCAGAAATCACAACTTCTTCCCTTGTCATTCTTCATCCACTACAACTCGTGACTTCTAGGCTTCTTAGGTTGTATCCTGTATTCATCTTTAAAGAAACACATCTCAGGAATTTCCTAACACTTTCCTTACAGAGAATACCACAGCTTTATCTTAATGCAGGAGTACTAGGATCTCKTCAGAAATCTGATCCTGATTGCTGGTGAGAGGAAATTAAACCTCATTTATAAGAGTCTTTGAGTATCAAAAATTGGCTTATCTTGTGGATATTGCTTATAGCAATATAGTTTTCCATKACTTGAGGTAAATGAAATATTGATTCTTCAGATAAAGGGTTAAGCAGTGTTGAGTTGGAGACCATTTAATGGAAAGTATGGAACTCTGTGTAAAAGGCAATCACAKGGATTATGTTCTCTACACTGTGCCCAGAAATTAAAAAATTGGATGTGGCATGCTCTTGCTTTTAATTCCTAKCCTACTTCTTTCTTCTAAACATTAATCTAAGTTTTAGTGTGGGTTTTAGTCAGTCRCACTTCAAGCAATGTATTGTTTTCCTCAGGCCTCAGAGGCTTCTGAGTCTATGGACACAGAGTTTTATCCTATGGCACAGAAAGGGTGCTTTCAATGGTTAAAATTCATTAGTTTTTAAGATATTAAAAATACTTCTGCCATTGACTACCTGGAGAGTAAGRATCCAAAACAGCACCTTGAGTACAGTTCTAGGTGCCATTGTTCACTCACAGCACTGGACTTTCAGCTGTGCATGTCAATCATCACACAAAATGGTCAGGGGGTGACATGAATTATTATACAGAGGTTTGTCAGGTAATTTGGAAGTGATTGGCTTACGCAGAGACTTTTCAAAACAACATTGAACATATGTAAAAAGGAGTARGTTTTCTTTTTCACCTCCGGGGCTGGGGTTTGTGGGCAGGGAGGCTGCACCAGTTGTGCCTTTKACCCACTGCAATTTCCTCTGCCCATGGTAGGGTCTCAGCTGGCATTCAGGCTTTGCTGGTGCAGGGAATGGGAAGCCTGTCCCTTTCCTGGCTGCCAAAACAAATAAGGTAATGCCCCCACTATGAGTGGCTGATTCCTACTGGACTTCAAATATAGAGTGAAAGGCACAGGAAAAAAGCCTGATCCCTAGGACATGTGCAGCTAACCAAGAGGTTATTCTCTTACTTTGAAGGTACCTTTAAATGAAGGTCATTTATATACCTTCAAAGTAAGTCTAAACAGTGATTTTCCACCCTGAGCAAGTATCAGCTGGGCGGCACAAAAAAAGTAAATTAAAAATAAAGGCTTTAAAGTTGTGTGTAACTAGGCAATCATAAAGCAGATATGAAAAGTGCAATAAACAGAACCTTAGCAGCAGCATTAGAAGCTTTTTCCAAAGAGCCTGCAGTTTGAAATCCTTGATCATCCCTCCTGTGTTTAAAAAGAAAAAAAAAATCAGAAAGAAAATTTATARAGAAGGGTGCTAAAGGAGAAGGAAGGTGTGTGGCTTATCCTAGACTCAAGCCTAATCAGCTTGGTTTCTGCGAAGGAGAGAAGATCAGGGCCCAGACACATTATACTAGTTGGATTAAGTCTATGCAGGAAGAGTCTGGATGATAGAAAAGTAGCCAAAATGTTTATTTTTGTCTCCAAAATACACATCTGTCTAGGAAAAAATAGTGTCCTTCCTAGCTATGCATCAGGCAAATGTTTTCCATGATTCACTTAGTCTGATGCTTTCTGTTCAGGTTTCTTCAAGTGGTGCTACTGAGCACTCTGAAGGTTTCCTCAGCAGAGCTGGCACAGAGCAGCAGGATCCTGTGCTGTTGAAAGGACAATTTCAAGAGCGACTGAAAAATTAGTGACATCCTTAGTAAATCCCCTCAGCTGGCCCAGGACCTTTTGTAAAATTCATCCTCCATGATACCAGGGGAAGACTTTGRTTCTAGACTCTAGGCTCAGAAGCCTTCCTCACCTGGCACTTGGAACCCAATGTTTTYTTGCCTGGTCCCTGCTTTTCAGTTTTCAGTCCAACCAGGAGAACACTCATGGAGTGCACAGACACTGCAAAGCAGCTTGGATGAAGGTGATAGGAAAAGCTGCTCACAACGCAGGGGAGATGTTCTTGGCTCTTCAAAACACTGTTTTAAAAACTGGCTGGCTCAGGAGTCTCTTGAAAATTGGTGTGATCCAAGCAACTCCTGTGCCTGCTGAGACATTGCTGCAAGCTACAAACTGGCCCCAGCATGTGTCCTGCAGTGTACTGTACAGGAAGGGTGTGAGCTTGTTTGAGGTAAAAGGAGTTCCATAAGGAAGTGCTGGCACTTCCAAGAAATCACTCGGAACATGAGTTGCCTGTGGAGTGAATGCCAGGGTTGGAAGAACAGCAGCCCACCTCACCAAGCTAAAGTGAAGAGACTCCMTCTTCTTTGGCAGCAGGGGGCTGAGTCAACCCTGCTGAAATTTGAAATAACTTTGTATGATTTACATGCATCTATGATGCTTGAACTTTGACCATATACTGCTGTCACTATCCACTAGGAAGATACCTAGCTGAACTGCAAAATTGTAAAATTGAATGTAATRTCTTACACATTTCTTCACAAATCATTTCATAAGAGCTGTAACCCAGACAATTCAAAAGAACAGTATTAGTGACACGCAGCCTCAGTCTGAGAGCTTTATTGTTCAGGGAACCARGAGCTAAAAATACCTCTTCTGGTTTCCTCTTCTCCAATATAATRAAAATAGTGGTATCTTTCCTACTCAGTAACTATTTTACACACATGTCAGGTGAGCTACGCAGGGCATGTACCTCATGGACATAGTTTTCTATATTTTGTGAAGCARTCCATTGTATTTAAAAAGGGGAATGTTCTCACTGGTACTAATAGACCACCTCAAAAACTGCCCAGGTATCGGGTTTTTTCTGTTTGTTTTTGGTTTTTGTGGTTTTTTTTTWMYTTYCYKSYTTTKKYYTTTKGGTTTTKKTYYTYYTTKSMCTGTTTTCTTTGTTTGTSTAGCTTTTTCCTTGCAGCACCAAGTCAGTCCTGCATTCCTCTGACTTTTCAGAAGCATGTGGCTCTTATAAGGCATCATGTGAAGGTGTTTAAATCATGCCTAAAGCAAACATATACAATTTTAAGCATGATCAGATATTTGTGGCCTGCCTGGAGTACCTCTTTTCCTGATGAGTAGTGCTATACTGAGTAGTCCCACTAACATAAATGAGATGACTCAATCACTCTTTTCTGCAGTTAAGAGGCTGGACACAGGTGGAACACCAAAATGTGTACAGAAATTCTTTTCTGCTGAGTGTGTGCCATGAGCAGCCAGTGCATGTGTCCACAGGTCCCTCTGTGGAAACACATCCTGCCTGATTTCACTCTCTGCTGGGAATGAGAAAAAATGTCTCCCACTACCTTGCAGCACCTACCAGCTAATATTTGCATTTTTAAAATGGGATTTGGGAAAGAGATGTGGGAGAAACAGCAGCATAAAGCTGGACAGAGAAAAAGGGTCCCTAAGAAATCATGCTCCAGACACTGATCTGCTGGGTGGCAGTGATGTGTTACAGCTGGGAGCTTCCTTCTGGGAGGAATTTAGCTTGAAGATTCAAAGCCTGTTCATCATTAAAACCATGCTGATAGAGGGCAGGCTCCAGCTCCTCCTCTAAGCACAGCTGTTGCTGCCAGCCAGGACGTTTACTCTTYTGTGCTTCAACCAGAGAACACAGAYTAAATGCTCCATCACTGTGTTGTCTGTGTCCTCTTGTTTTGGGAAAAGAGAAAAGGCAAAACAGGTGCCTGGTGATGCTTTTTTTTCGATATGGATAGCAAGCAGAGTGACACTGATAAAGTCTAAAGTATGCACAAGCATTTTTTAGGCCCACAGAGGACACCAAAGCTAGTTTAACACCAAACTTGCTGGCAGAACTTTCACTATTTCTATACAACAGATAACTTTGGTATTATACTGCACCTGTGGCAATGGAGGCAATAATCTAGCCCATTAGTCTTGGTCACTCCAATACAGAGTAGGAGAGTAGGATAGATGTTTGGAGTTAACAAATGCCAGGCAAGGGCCATTCCTCTTTAAAGAGCATGTTTAGTGTTCAAGAAGGTGCCCTGGGAAAGGGTAGCTGGGCAGCCATGCCAGCAGCCCACTGTCACTCTGAAGGCAGCTCTGTAGTGTGCTGTTCAGCATCCCGCTGATAGAGCCGTGCCTGCACCCCACTGCCCACCCAGCAGCACCCTCCAAAGGAAAAGGGAGCCCTGTCAGCTCAGCAAGAGGAAGAAGCAGCACCAGGCTCCTCTTCCACCTCCTCCTCCCCTGCTGAATTCCGCTGTGAGATGCCTGGCTGGACTCTGCCGGCGTGAGTGCAGCTGTGCAAACTGTGCACCTCTTCCTCATGGTGGGAGMACARGCACAGCCTTGTGTRCCCCCAAAGCTGCTTCCTCACCCTRTCTATCTGTCTCTACRCCCTGGTGTGCTGCACCCATGTGGCCTCCCTGACCACTCACCCACGCTCACATAAGCCAGAGGCACGGTGAGGGACAGATATTCCAAGTGTGTAAGGGCAGCCTTTGAAATGGTGCAGCTCAGCACAGCCTCTGGGTTCCAGTGACACTGCACTGACTTACACTAGCTGAAAACCTGCTCTCTGCTTTTGCCAGAGATAGTGTGTTGTCTTAGGACAGGGAAAGGACTGGTCTAATGGTAATTATTGTTAAGGAGGAAGTTGAAATTAGTATCTGTTTTYGCATGAGTATAAATGCCAAGGCCTGAATACATACTTTTCAGAAACTAAGAGAAATTACACACTGAAATGATGGCATTTCATTACCATTTACATTATCTTTGGGCCCAGAGGGCTCACTGGAAACAGAGCCTAAGAAYTTTACTCAGGTTTTATAAGGACTTTTTAAATTGGGTCTTGGAAACCTCCAAGGATTAGAGAAGGCTTAGCTTCCCTGGAAATCCTTTTGCCTTGCCTGGTTATCCATGGTTTATCCACATGAGAAAGAAACATGTCTTTATATCCAGCCTGAACCTCTCTCGCTAATGCTTATTGTCATTCCCCTTTCCACCAGCCACTGCCAGGATAGTGTCATGTGCCCCAAATCCATCTCTTCTCCAGGGGAAACCAGACCCTCCTCCAGTCTCACGCAGCCAGAGGTCTCCTGGAGCCCCTCTCTTTTGTCACTGTGTCGCCTCTCTGGGGCCCAAAACAGAATTCAATGCTGGATGAAGTCTGAGGGGCTCTGAGCTAAGGGGACCATCCATCCCTCCTGTACAATCCATCTGTYCTGTACAAACTGAAAAATAAGAGAAAAAGAGACAAGCTGAATCACAGCAAAAACAATTATATGGAGAACATGGCTTACCTAAACTCAGTTTACTTAGTTGAGACCAGAAGACCATGTACCTCACTATCCTGCTCCTGAGACTAGCCAAGAGAAGAGTGTTAGGATGTGGGAGGTACACAGAGAAGGGCCTGATTTCTCAGATTCCAAGAACTTGGCTCTCTTAGGTGATGAGTTTAGATTTAACAGCTCCTGAATCACTTTTTGTTCTTAAGTTCATCAGATTTGTTTTGAACTCCATGCAAATCTTTACCTTTTACAATGTGCTGTGATTAGGAGTTCCACCATGTATCTAATTAATGATGTATGAAAAACTTCTCCTTTTCATATTTCAAAAAGGGTTTGTGTTTGAAACTGCTACTTTCTGTTTTATTGATGTGCCTCACTTCAATAATTCCCTAATAATTGTCTYTCTGTTCCAATTATATGACGTGCATGGGACTCCACCACATCCACCAGACTGCATGCCTTCAGCCATCTGTCTTGTTCTCTGTWCTTTACCCAGAGCAGATGCAGGAACAAGAACTGCACATGGTTTGGGGTTTTTTAATGTGGCTGTAAACCCTTTTTGGCAGAGACATGTTTTCTGTTTCCTTCTCCTTTTCCTTCCCAAAAAATTTTATCATAGAGTTTGCTGTTTGGGTGGAGCACCAGCCTTTCTGTATATAGAGCTATTTATTTAAAATTCTAATGCATTGAAACCCATGTACCAGAAAAAACCAATAAATACATGCACTGGTAAAGGTCAGAAAGAGTTTTTCATCTGTAACCTTCCAATCTCTTTACCTCCACTCCAGTGTCCTGCCTTCTAAGTTGGCTTCCGGAATACTGCTCTGGGGTATTTCAGTTCTGCTCTCATGTCCTTTCAATTATGCCTAACACACTCCAAATTTTGTCCCTCTTTGTCAGCAATACAATGATAGGTCAATGAGGACAATGCCTCATTTTTTTCTATTAAATGGAGAGTTTTATGACATCTTTGTATTCCTTCCTTTATGGCATCTCTGTATTCCTTCCTTTCTGCTACTCTACTGATTGCTTTAGGCCTCACATTTACCCCAAACACCAAAACTTCAGCTTTTGAAGTAACTCACCCTCAGCATGCCCATTCCCAAGAAAGGGAAGCATTGAAGAACTGTGGGGAGAGAGAGCACATGAAGAACAGAAAGAGGGAGTGAGGTATCCCCTCTGTGCACACAGTCATCTATAACCTTCAGTTTGGTGGACACTGTTTCMCAGACAGTAAAATGGTTCCAGCATGAGCTGTGAGTCCACACCTTGGCATTCCTGTTATGCTGGGAGTCACCTGCTGCCATCCCAGGGAAGAATCTGGCTCTCTGGGCACTGCTGGGAGTTTACTACTGGTGGGATCAAAGTGCTGTCTTGAATCACTGTCCATGAAAAGGGTTTCACTGTTTCGCCTGTCCCAGAGAGCAACAACATTTCTGAAAGCTGACATATAGTTAGTCCAGCAAAATATAAAGGCCTCATTCTGGTTATATTTTTCTTACGCCTTTTTCTGTGGCTGGTGCAATGCTGTAGTAATAATCTGTCACTGTTCTCTCTGTGAACAACAGGTATGACCTTTCACCATTAAATTGATGTTGCCAGCCTTCCTCAAAAAGGTTCTGGCCTGTGGTGTGTTGTGGGTGAGGCCACTGGGTGGGGCAGCCTGTTGGCACAGGCTGGCAAAAAGGCCAGAGCAGGTCTCATGAGTCCTGCACCCTATCTCAGACTGGGACCACCTGGTTTCACCAGCAACACAGCCTGAAAAGAAAAAAAACCATCTTGTGTCCTGAGTCAAGAGATCAGATAAAATAGCTCTGTAGAGCAATGAAACAACATTTTGAAGATCTGTCATATTTATGGTTCTAACTTAGCTTTCATGTGCTTTCCTGAAAATATTGACCCATTGTATGATGTTTGAGTTTCCAGATCTGTTCCATAGGGAGTCATTATAAGGATGCCCTAGTAGCAGAGACATATCTCAGTTGTATCAAGGGAATGGTGCTGCTGACAATCTCCAAGAACAGATAATATTTCACAGAATCATAGAGTGTTAAGGRGTTGGAATGGACCTTAAAGATCATCTCACAGCCATGGGCAGGGACACCTCTCACTTGACCAGGTTGCTCAAGGCCTTATCCAACCTGGCTTTGAACAGTCTGGGACATCCACAGCCTCCCTGGGCAACCTGTTCAAATGCCTCACTACCCTTTACAGGAAAGAATTTCTTCCCAGTATCTAACCTATATTTCTTCTCTTTCAATTTGTACCCATTACTCCTTGCCCTATCACTACAGTTGCTGATGAAAAGTCCCACTCCAGCTTGCCTGTAGGATCTTTTAGATAYTGGCTGCTATGGGRTCTCCACACAGCCTTCTCTTTTCCRTGATGAGCAGACCCAGCTTCTTCAGTCTGTCTTCATAGGGCTATAGTCCTCTTGTCAACTTCCTGACTTGTCAGTGGACTCGCTCCAATAGTTCCATGTTCTTATGCAGGGACCCCAGAGCTGGATGCAGGGTTCCAGGTGAGATCTCACCAGGGCAGAACAGAGGGGCAGAATCCCCTCCCTCCCCTGCTGCCCACACTGCTTTGGATGCAGCCCAGGACACGTTTGGCTTTCACTCAAACCACCACACTGGGCYRTGAGCGCACATTGCTGGGTCATCTTGAATTTTCATCCACCATCACCCCCATGTCCATCTCCTCAGGGCTGCTGTCAATCAGTTCTCCACCCAACCTGTAGGTGTCTCTGGGGTTGTCCTGGCCCAGGTGCAGGACTCACTTTCACAGAACCACAGAATCACAGAATGGGCCAGGTTGGAAAGGACCACAGTCTCCTGGTCCAACCTCCCTGCTAATGCAGAGTGTCCCTGCAGCGCATGGCACAGGGGCTCACRCAGATGGTTCTTAAATATCTCCAYTGATGGAGACTTCACAACCTCTCTGCTCAGYCTGTTCCAATTCATGTTCACCCACACAGTAAAGAAGCTCTTCCTCATGTTCAGGTGGAACTTCCTGTGCATCAATTTCTGCCCATTGCCCCTTGCCCYGTTGCTGGGCATCACTAAGAGCCTGGATCCATCCTCTGACACTTTTYCTTCAGATACTGAGAGACATTGAGAAGATYGCCTCAAGGCTGAACAGGCCCAGCTCCATGAGCCTGTCCTCACAAGTGAGGTACTCCTCTCACCTCATCATCTTCATTGCTTCCCCTGGACTCACTYGGGCACCTCCTTGTCTCTCTTGTCCTGAGGAGCCCAGAACTGGACACAGCACTCCAGATGTGCCTCACCAGGGCTGAGTAGAGGGGCAGGATCACCTCYCTCCACCTGCAGGCAATGCTCTTCCTAATGCACCCCAGGATCCCATTGGCCTTCTTGGCAACAGGGCTCATGGACAGCTTCTTGTCCAYGAGGACCCCCAGGTCCTTCTCCACAGAGCTGCTATTTCTTGGAGGTGAACATTGTCATTTCCTTACATGCTTACCAGAACGCATCTATGAATGTTAGAGTAAATAGTAACTAATTGACCATGTAAAACCACAGATGACTGAAGAAGCTGACTCATATCCCACCTTTTTGTTTAAACTTGCTTTAAATTCTTCACATTTTTGATCAGTAAGAACAAAGATAAACTGCTTTAAATGTAACCACAACCTGTAAACATTACATGCAATGTCTGAAGCCTGGGTTGGATTTTCTTTTGGGTGAATGGGTGCAGTGTTGACGGAGGCTGAGAAGTTGGATCAGCAGTTTCCAAGCCATGAGCATTTCCGGCCTGAAAAAGAAAAAAACCTGAAGGTTTCTGCAGAATGAAGAAGAGCAAAACAGCTGTCTTAAGGCCAAAGGTGTATGCTGATGAACTGGAAGAACTGGACATGCAAGGGGGAATTTTGCTGGAAAAATGTTTAGGTTCTTAAAGAATGCAACTGAAGTGAGAAAAAAGAGGTTTTTTATTGTGGTCTCCAGACCAAAATGCTGATAAAAAARGGTTTTGAAAATATCCTCCTAAATACACGAATGAAAGACAATAAACACATGGGAGTGAGAAATCTCTCGCCTCTTGAGCAAATTTTGCATTTGGACAGAGCTACACTGGAACCCCAGGATATTAAACACTACTTCCCAAACTTTTCAGACACCAAAAGCTGCTGAATGTTGATAAGTTCTATCTTTTTTCAGCCTGCTCACTGCATCCACCCCATCCAGATCCTCATGCAATTTAGGCTGCAGAGTGTGGGATCAGCCTGGATGCTAGGGCACTCTTCTGCTCCAAGGGAAGTCACAGCACAGTTTCTTTCTCTTCATCACATTACAGCCTGCCAAAGCCATTAGCTTACCTGAGAAACTACAGTAAGTTCAGAAAAGTGACTTTTCAAAACTAGGCCTTCCTTCTCCAGTTGTTCACATTGAACAGCATTTCTATTTGATTGCTTTGCTGATCCTTAACTATTTTGATTTTATTACAGCAACTCTTGCTAGTTAATTAGTCCCTCCAAACTAGTGCAGCTTATCCTCTCTCTCTCAGCACTTTACTCAGGCTAGTTCTCTCATTACTTACTCKTTTTTGCCAGAACACTGGGATCTGTATCAATGTGACTTATTTTCTTGAGGTGTCCCTGACCATCAGACACTTCATCAGATTCTTTAATATCTTTTGCATCCTGTTGCTGTAGACAAGYAGTGCACCTGCTGGACCATCTGCCGTTGCAGACTGCAATTCAACCCACGCACACAAGAGATTTCTTTATCCATTACTTTGCACTTTGTTAAATTGTAACTGCCTGTACAGTGAGGCTCTAGTAAGGTTTTTCAGAAGGTGTTTGAAAAACACTGGCTAAACCTGATTTTTTTCCTGCCATTAACTTGAGAARACTCCAGTTCTGCCTCCAGAAATTGAAAGGAGCACATGGGGAAGCCGGCAAGGCAGCGTGGCACGCTGAGTGCTGCTCATCCTGCAGCCAGGGAATGGGAGCGCAGTGGCACCCGACAGCCTAGACCCTTGCACGGAGTACAGAAGTGCTTTTATTCCTTTCCTGGCAATTTTCTTTTTTCTTCCCTGTCTTTGTCTC
This sequence comes from Alauda arvensis, assembly GCA_902810485.1. Taxonomy (NCBI): domain Eukaryota; kingdom Metazoa; phylum Chordata; class Aves; order Passeriformes; family Alaudidae; genus Alauda; species Alauda arvensis. The sequence continues at coordinate 2,461,007 of CADDXX010000008.1, read as the reverse complement.
GTGTTCTAATTTTTGTTCATATTTCTGCAATGGCACACAAAAGCTGTGCTGTAATCACCTGGTATTTGCATGAATTTTTGGGTTGTCATGTATTTTTTCTTTCTTTCTCTTTGTCCCTCCAAAGTCAGCCTGCTGAGAAGTTGTTTTGGAGCTTTCTTAGGCAATTCAGATAAATACCCAGCTTTCCATCAAGCTCCCAAATCCTTGAATTCACTGTATTTTCTTTTCCAATTTCCTTGCAGTACAATCTGAGAGTAGAATGCCTCCAATTTGTTYTGTTACTTACCGTGATACTGCAACACTGAGAACTGTACAGCTGAGTTTAGTGCTTGCAAGTCAATTGTCTTTAATTTCTTCCCCCTGTGTAAGAAGAGAACTTCTTCCCTGAGAGAAGAAAATTKCAGGTATTGTTTTGGTAATTCTTAATGTACTGTATTGGAAGTGTGCATTCCCATGGGATAATTTTCTTGGATGACTTACTTGCTTAGTCTCTCAAGGTCCTTTGGCTTTAGTTGTTTTGGTCAGTGTCCTTGGGCAACTGATCCCTTGCGAAGAAACTTTACCAAAATATCTTCTCTTAGTTTTCTTTGTTCAATATGTTGCTATCACTARTGCTGTCCTACAACCTCTCAGTGGGAACACATCAGTTACTGGCACAACCCAGAATATTTCAAGGAAATAGCTTTCACTGACAGATTCTTATCAAATCATCAGGATGTGGTCAATTGTATTGTTTTTGCATTTGCTATAGGGTCTTTTTCTCTGGAGATACCACAGAATTTAAGYGGCAAACTTAATGAATGCTAWTAGGAGTCTGACCACCATTTATCTGCAGAATGAAACYTTACAGAAAACAGAACATTTAATAYCTTTTGAYAGAGAATAKAGGTYAGTATGGAATAGAAACAGTGGCTGTTGTSTGCTCTCTGATTAGGTTCAGACCTTGGTTTTGGTTRTAAATGTTAACCTTCCCATCTCCAGATAAAAACTTTGAGAATTTGGTTAATAGTACCATATCTGAGGTGGTGCCTCTAGGTTACCAAATTCTCTGTGGCAGATGTGGTGAACAGTTCAGGAGCRAACTACAGGATTAAATGGGTTTGCATAGAGCCCACACAGAGCTCCACATAGCAGTCAAATTAACAAATACCACTTTCATGTGCTCCCCTAATACCAACATATTTGCAGTCTTTCTGTGGGTTAATCATGAACAGGCAAAGGTCTGAGCTTGYGGAATAGCACATTCATTGTCAATTGTAACTCATGAGTAAACTTGCAGGAGGAATTGCCATTAAAATACTTTCTTACTCTGCTCAGTGAGGTGCTCCCACAACTTYCAGTGCTTTACTAGCAAGCTGTATAGAACCAGTACATTTAGGGTAATAGGATTCCTGTCTTGGCTCAGTTTTGAATGTTTTATGAGTCAATTAAAACCACTTGAAAGAATTTAGTGACAGAGGCACCACACATTTTATTCCCTGACAACTGTGTTCTGCATTGTTTTCATAGGGGTAGGATTAATGAAGGTTTTGAAAAAACTTTGCCCCAAAAGGAAGTACCCAGATTCCAGTTATTTGTGTTTTTAAGCACTGAAACTTGGCRGTACAGCATGTAGGAATTTTTCAATGAACCAAAAGAACCTTAAATATACATGTATTTAGATCTTCAAGCACGTATTGTGTTTACTGGCATCTGTGTGGCCCCACAGCACCTTCTGAGCTGTAATTCGTTTGTGTGTATGTGAGTGTGTGTGTGTGTGTATGACCTGAGAATCTGGAAAGAGTTCTATATAAAGAATATTTCACTAAAGTTCTATCCACAGAGGAAATCACACCAGTCTGATTACATCAGAACAGTTACACTGCTGAGGCTCTCCCACCTGATGCGATGTTCAGACTTCCTTCAGAAAGGGAGACATTAGTCAGCAAAGAGAAAACTATTTGTTATCTACATATTTTAAACTAGGAAGCAACTGGAAGTAGACATGATGCGTTAGGGACATATTTTCAGGCAAGGAAATCACTATTTCCATGGACTTAAAAGGAGCCATACTAATTTTCAATCCCCAGAATTTTTTCTCTGGATTTTTCTCCAACTTTCACATTATATTTACCACCTTCCTTACCACATCTCTTGCCAAACAAATTTATATTTAGCCTTTTGTCTGRTATTTTATGCTGAATTCTATTTTCCCACCACCATTATTCAACCCACATTACCTTCATTTGTGATTTTGCAAAGCCATTTAAAAAAACAAACAAAAAATGAACAAAAATAAAAACAAAAACAACCAAAAGCAAACAAACAAAACCAAAAACAAACAAAAAATTATGACAAAAGGCCCAAATCACCAACTTTTTAMACTGTAGCTTTAACTCAACCTTGGCAAACTTTATTTAGGTGTASAGGTTTGTAATTTCTGATGCCACAAAATTAGGGATTATGAGACAATGACAGTGAAGGTCCAGTCTCTGTAACTGTGACAGAGGGCTAAGGCAACAGGACTAAACATCATGTCTCTGCATGGGTGGAAGAACTGGAAAGTAATTAGTCGTTAGTCAGGGAAGAAGTAACAACTTCCTATGAACTCAAAACGAGCACTCACAGMTTACTACAGTCACTACTTGCTTTTAAAAATATAATGAAGGCTCATTATATATATATATTTTATATTTTTCAGTGACTGGAAACCTTAGACACTTGTTAATTGAGTGCAAAGTTAAAAGATACTGAGCTTGTCATAGCAGGTCAAACTAAAGTCCCATCCAGCTTAATATCCATTTTCTAACACTGGCCAGGAGCAGACTCCTAAAGGAGATTACAAGAACTAGGCATGTAGAGAGCAATTTTCTGGATTTGTGACCCCCAGCTCCTGTATTTCAGCCAGGTACTATGTTCTTGGGATAACTACTGAGTCCCTAGATGTATTTGGGGTACATTCCTCCCTCTGCCCACTCCTCTCCCCCTCRTCTTCCCTGCCTGCTATGGCTGGCAGGGCTCAAAAGAGACAGTGTATTTGCACTGGCCTGTCTGCAGGTAAACCCCACCTCCACCCTATCCACCAGTGAGTGCACTGTGTTAAACACAATTTCAAAACATTATTTTTTGAGGCTTGAAATAACTGGATTTCCCTGGGCTTTAATTTACCACTTGACTAGTTTCCTATTTAACCTTTCACTTCAATCCTTATTTCACAGCATGAAATGATACCCCTGCACACCATATTTCTCTTTTTAAGGCAAGCCTACCAAAATTATCTTTTGCTTGGATGTGATGGGAAATGCATGCAACTTTCTGAAACAACTCAGTGAAAACAACATATTGCTCATAGAAAATTCTCAGTAAAGGTTGCAGCTGAGAAACTTTGATAGGAGGAATGGCATATCATACACACTTTACCCAAAGTTCTACTTATTTRGAAAGAAAAAGGCATGAAAACTTTCTGAAAGAACAATTTTTCCCAAACTGCATTTGTGAAAGATGCCTAAGTGTGTGTCAGACTTTAAGCAAAGGAGTTGTTATATAAATACTCTTGTGCCTGATATAATGCCTGCGAAACCATGGATTTTACCAGAGATGYTGCAATTAACCACACAAAATTTTGAAGCCTGAGCAAAAGAGTCAAGATTTGCTAGCTATCAATATAAATATCTTATCTAGATAAGACATAGCAGGGAATCTTACCACTGTTTCAGGCTTKGATTAGACACATCTTCATTTTCTTGCTGGATGAAAAACCTTAAAACAAAACTGCAGTGACTGTACATCCTCCCTAAMTCTCTATTTGTTCATTTTTGCTTGAGATTTAAATAAGAAGAGTTTTGGGGGTAAAAAAGCCCACACTCTCCCCACAAGCAATATATTTTTGTTTACAACTGGTCATCTAACTAATTGTCATGAGGAGCAAAAGTTCCAGTTGCATCAGGGCATTTCTGGAGTGGCTCTGAGCATGTGTGTGTGAGTAGGTATGTACATAGGGGAAGTCTCATCTTTCATTTTGTATATTAATGACAGAATGGATCCAAACAATTTCTGCATTTAACTGCAGGACTTTTAGCTGAGCTCTCATTGAAATCCATACAAAAAAATGTATGCCTGCATGTGTGGTCTATGGTGCTATGTTTATTGTTGGTATGTTTAAACAARAGAATATCCTTAGTCAGTCTAGTCTAAGTTGTCCCACTATGTACTSAGACAGAGAAAAGAAAGCATGGTACTGGTCTGAGAGCTTACGTGGAAGAAAGGGTGGTTTCAGTCCAGAACCTGTTCTCTGAAGTATTTCACCAGTCCAAAATTTGTGGCAAAGCTGCCTAAGAGCCTGATTGTACACTTGCATCTCTTCAGGCACATGAAGAAATTGAGCTCAGGTTTCTCCTTCTTGGGGAGAGGACATTTGCCTCGGCTGAACTGTGAGCACATGCAGGAGGGAGGCAGTCCTTTGTTACAATCCTTGTCTGATAGCGTCTTCTCTTTCTCTGGTGCTTTTGTTTCACTTTGGGGCCGTGGAGGCACCTCCTTGCAGCACAGAATTGAAATCCAACGAAGCTTCAGTGAGAAATCCTGTTTTACTGTTAACACTTTGTTAGTTTCTTGCTTAGCAGACTTGGCAATTGTGATTCCCACCATCCTGGACACTCCTCAGGTGATGACCCTGAAGCCTGTGTGCCTGACTCAAGATACTGTGTTGATGACCAGATTATAACGAGTTTGGAGCTCCAAAGCTGAGAGCTTCTTGCTTGGTCTCAATACCCTCTAAGTCCTGTTCCCCTTCTGTAAAGAAAGAAGCTATCAGCTTTGCCACACTCCCACAGGGGTGTTTTGAAGACAATGTATCATGGAGATTGCATACCACTGAGATAATCTCATAGAGAAGGCTGTAAACACCTTGGATGATGGTGTGGGCAGAACAGGCTCCAGAGTGCTTCTATTGCACTGATTGATTTGAAGAGRAAGTTGTTTCCTTCACAGAGCCTGTGGAGGAAAGGCAGCAMAAACTGGAGCCTTGGAGACCCYTCAGCCAGCTGATTTCATCAGGGACACAGGGATGGATAATAACACACCTCGGTAAATTGCACCCTGCCAGGAGCGTAAATTTTCTTTCTGCAGTATGACAAGGATGCGTGCTGGTTCCAGTGCTCTCTCAGTCAGCTTACTGCAGAAAAGCCAGCTTGTGGCTGCAGCAGAGGGGGCTTGGGGGCAGCCAGAGAAGTYAGAACTCTACTGTCCTCACAGTGTCAGGACCACACAAGGCCCACCTGCGTCACRTGATGGCCCAGAGACAGGAACAGCATTCCCAAACCCACTGGGCAGAGCACACTTGGAGATTGCTGACCATGAGAATGCAGGCTTGGAAGGGACTGGGACGAACAATCATTCTGAGATGTGTCACCAGATAGATAAGGGTGCTGATTGTGATGGGGTACAACTTAACCACGGGTTTATGCAGAAAATCTAATTTGAAGACCTTTTGGTCCCTCACAAGTGCACCAGGACAATGAGGATTATCATGCTTGGCCACTAAACCCTTGCCCACAGAGACAAAAGTCAATCTGAGTCCAAAGAAGTTATGCATTTAATGTGAATTTGTTAAACCACATTAAAGCTCTGTTTCAGCACTTTTAATCAAAGGTGCTTTTAATGTGATTAGACTTCTTTACCTTATCAAATGAATAGATCTGAACCTAATTTCATAATTTCTTAGTCTTGAATTAGAATATCCACACAGAAAATGAATGGTGTTTGAATACACATTTAAAAAATTAATTTGGATTTACTTCCATGAGAGCAAAATGTCTGGACTGAATATGAGTCAGTGGAGTCATATTAATGAAGTGAGAGAGCTGTCAATCTTCAGAGCAGTCCTCACTGCCAGTGCTAGAATAGTTCGGATTCAAACAGGGAAAGCCATATTATTCCCATTAATAGATTTTCACATTCCATGCCTTTTTGCTTATTTTCAGAGGCCATATCCTGGGTTATAAGTAATGATGTATTTCAGGAGTGTTGTAGTCTGTAGAGACATTCAGCCCACACCAAACAGCATCAATGTCTTGCACTTTAATGGGGCTAGCACTGTGTGTGTTTGTGTATCTGTATATATTTATAGTAGGGACTGAATGACGTAAAAAGTTCTSAAACTTTAGATGTTAAAGTACCCATTCATCTTGCTCTGAAAGTCTCCTGAAGTTTCACAAATTGAGATTGTAGAAATTGTTGGCACATTGGAGGCTATCAGGTCTTGTTTTACAACAACATATATACAGATACACGTACAAACAACTCCAAAATTCCTGAAAAGAGACGTTAATGGGACGTCATCACCTGTCACGATTGCTGCTGTTGCCAAAGACGTTGCCTTGACCTTTAAACCACTGTTAGGATACTTCTGTGTAATCAAGATTTGCATCTTCAAAATGTCAGTAGAACAAAAGGTACTGTTGTCCTGACTCAGCTGAGTTGATGTCAAAGACCTGGTGCTTAGCTGCTGACAAAATTTTGAGTCGAACTTAAGATAAGGCTGTGTTTTATTCACAGTTAYGTTTACAATGCCTTGTTCCCATTTCATTCTGTTTAGGATGATAGTTCTTACTCTTTTCTTGATACCAGTGGAGGGCAACAGGCAGTTTTGAAGTTCATGCAGATAGTTTTCCACTTGTCTTCATGTAGAAAACATCCATGTGTCAAAATGTAGAAAAATAAAATGGCAGTCCCCAGTTTAAGGAAGAGCAAGAACAAGATTAAACCATGGAATTAATTACCAATTCAGGAACTGATTTTATTAAATGAAAATTTTTTCTGTACAGAGAAAAAATAGTCTTAAACCATTTTTTTTCTYTCTTGGTATGGCATTCAAAGTACTTGTAATTAGGCCCCATTTGTATGGTTAGTATATTTGCAAAAGAGGATTTAGGAACAAAAGAAAATCGGATTGTTGAAATTATATTCAACCGCTTGTTACTCTGGAACATGCTTCATTTATTTTTGTTTACTCATCTCTCTTTTCTCGCTTGCATTACATTTTGCAGAGGTGTATATATGAGTGAAATATTAGACTTAGCAGCATCCTGCACATGATGTAAGCAAGTTCACGCAGTGCAGAGGTCCAGAAGAGCCAGACTATCAACAATGAGATGAGTTTGGTCATAGGCAGAACTTAGTTTTTTGTGCTGAAGTAGTTGACATGGAAATAACAAAGAGAAGTAAAAGCTCCATACACAGTCTCTACCTGTGTATTGGTGACACGTAGGCAGCACTTTTTTACCTGTCATACGATGAACTGATGTACATGAACGATTGACTGCTGTTCTGCAAGTAACAGTGCAGTTTCTGTGAGATTGTGCAACATGTCTGAGCTAYGGTTCCCATTCCACTGAAATGATGTAAATGGTCCCATCTCTCTAGTTCAAGAAGTCCAAAGTGGCCCTTGGCTGTAGGGAGAGATAAATATTTCAAGATCTGGAAATACTACAGTGGATTGGACTGTGTTGTACTAGCTCAGAAGATTGATGTGCACTGGGCATTTTCTGACTGATCTCAACAAGCCAGCTCTTTACCAGAGTTCTGAGAGGGTGAAATGGCTGGGTTAACATGGTGCTAATTCAGCTCTGCTGAAGTACCTCACAGATGGCTACAGCAGAGAAGGAGAGGCAGGCTTACATGCAGTAAGCAATACCACCTTCTTTGGCATTGCTGTATACAGGAGTAAATCACACCCTTCAGCTGTGGATCTATGACACATTGTATAAAATGAATTATAATCTTTCTTCTCGGAATAATAGGCTTATTTCTGGAACAGATTTCTGGTATGTTTTTCTGAGAAATTTCCACTTCTAAAAGATAAGGTGCAGGAATACATCTGGAGTTTCATTTTTAGGCTGTCATTTTGAATGCATTCTTCGGCTGCTGGGGTCCTTCCACAGCATCTCATCCTCAAAAACAGGGTCTTCATTGGGGGTGCACCCTGTGTCTTGCTCATGTGCCTCAGTGCTGATAACTCCTTGGAATGATGGTTCAATACTGATGAACATAGCCTGAAGTTAATGTTTGATTATTTAGATTTAGCAGAGTACAGAAAACTAGGTTATATCGAGATTATTTAAAAGTACACTTTGTTARCCAACAGTCTTTCACATTTTGCTGAAGTAGGCTCCCTCCTTGCTAAGTAGTGACCCCTTAAGGAAAAACCGAGCTACTGCCGCCAGTGCTATCTCCCCATCTGCTCTTCTGTGAGGCTTGCTGTTCCGCCCCGCCCTGCCTGGGGCTTATCCCCTTAACTTCAATTCAGCACACTTGAGAAAGGATGTTGTAAAGCTGTCAAGAAATCCAAAATCAAAGAAATCAAATGAATCTGYAGGTGTTGGTGTCGAGAATTTTATCCATCTCTTCTCCCCTTACTTCCCTTTCCACCTTGAAAGATTTTTGATTTGATTTTTCACTAAARTTGGATCACCAGGCCTCTTGGGAAGTATACTTTTTTTTGCCTTGATGTTCTGCAGTCAATGATGTTTGCTGCTCTTCTTCTACCATACACATAAGGACTTAGACCAACATTGGGGGTTTTTGTTTGTTTGTTTGTTTGTTTGTTTCGAAGTTCAAATGCTGAAAAAACAAAATGCCGGTTAGCAACTGCTTCCTCAAAACCTTCTTGCTCCAGGAAAGTCTGTTGAAAATACTGAGTCCAAAAATTTCAGACAAGAAGATGAGGAACTCAGTACATATTGGGTTTTCATTGTCGTTTTTAGGCAAGAGTTGGGAAGATTTTTTTAAACATCTTTGGTCCAAGAATACTGGAAAACATTTTTGAAGCATCTTTTTTGCATGATGGTCATTGTTTGATGTCTAAGGGACAAGCACAGGTCTCCTAAAGAGGAGAAATCACTAAGAACTGTGAAGTAGCAAACCTAGTTTTAGATTCTGACTCAATCCGCTTTTCCACATTGCATGACTTTTCCAGGAAAGACCTTCCATTGTGAGACTTGAAGTGGTTAGTATAGATCTTTCCTATAACTTCTGAGTGTTGTGTTTTCCACCCAATAATGTGTAAGTGCAAGTCCTACAGGTAATAGTTATCTTTACCAGCAGGGACTACAGCTCAGGTTAGCTGAACAATTATACACAGATTCCTGAAGTTTTCCAGCTGATGGTAGAGYTCAGTTTGGTGCATCTACACTGCTATCAGTTAGAAGCATCAAAGATGCTTCAGCTAGAAGCATCTACTGCTTCACAGTAGTCTTGGGTATGGCTGTATTGGGGGCAGTTTCGTCTGTGGACTGCAGCAAGGCTTTACCTGACCAACCCTTGGTTGTRAGAACGGGTGGTTGCGGGACCAGCGCGATGAGAAGGTACCAAAGTAGAAACGGACCCACACTGAGAACAGAGAGATCTCCCCGGGGCAAGACCTCCTTGCAAATCACCAGGTGCGGGAGCGCACTCTAGTCKTTCAGACCCTGAGCATCCCCAGCCGCCGGGGCGGGGGCGGCAGTGCCGGTAACCTCGCAGGTTAAGYGGAAGCCTCAGCTTAAGCAGGTGCCTCAGCGGCAGCATGTCARTATCCTGATGAATGCCGCACACGCCTCTCGCTTTCTCGTCCTGACGGCCGGGGCAGGCCGCGGCCTCGGCCCCTGGGCGCTCCCGCGGAGCCCGCAGCGCGCCCCGGGCAGCG